>JAQGAD010000056.1:0-114032 GCA_034696625.1 Isotomurus palustris | reverse complement strand
ACCTGAAGTGGCCTGCACTAAAGCGTACTCCGCTGAGTCGAATGCAACTGCTTCTACTCCAGTAGTACCTCAGGAACGTTGCAGCAGTATAAATTTTGGTTGTTACTTTGAGGGCGAAATACTTCTTTTCGGGCAATTTTGTGAAATTTTAGGTGGGGTATTTCAATAGAGAATCGGTTGATGCAAATTTTGGTCGATATCATGAGTTGAGTAAGAGTCGCATATGACCCCCACTGCGTCAAGAATGTTTACTACGGTTGCTAAGATTTAGGGTCCATGGAGCCTTAAAGTTAATTTGAAACTCAAGTTCCAGACATTCATGAACGCTGATATTTTTAGTTTTTAGTCAAAAAATCATTTTTCTTTTAGTTCTGTAATTTTACATTTCTGTAAACAAGACAATTCGTGTAAAGTTGATTTGACAACTCTATAACTAAACGGTGATAAGCGCATTTCAGAGTAAAGAGCGTTGAATGTTGAGTTCATAAATTGTGAAAGAGCCGCAGATTAGAATGATTTTAATTGAAATTCTTTGACTCAAGATGAGGCTAATATATTTGTGGATCTTATCAATAAATATTTTAACTTCCATTTGTATTTACGAAGGATATGCAGCTAAGGCCATCCCGCTTCCTACACTGGCTCCATATAAAAAATATATACCACCAATGATTGAAAAAAGGGTGTGGACGAACACTTTGACTGACCCCATATCTCTTGAGCGAAGAATCCCTTACAGATTCATGGAGATGACCCTACGAGACTTTTCTAAAAATTGTGATGGCCACTGTATATATCATAAAGGAGATTCTACAAACCCTAGTGCTCAGTGTACACCGAAATTGAAAGAATGTCAATTATCAGCTTCAATAGCAGAACACGATACCAACACATCGTGTGGTTTCATAGGTAAACTTTACACAAATTAATTCGGTTTCATACAGTTTCCAATTACATCAAGCGAGCTGATTTTTTAAATTTTGTTCTACAGGTAATGGCACTGGAAAACGATTGCAGAAGGCTTTATGCGAACCAGGGGATGTGATTTATAGCGTCTCTTTAATCAGAAGCGTTAAAAGTACAAGAAACCCGTCATGCAAAACCTATTGGGACTTCGATAAGAAAATGCCGTGCCTTCCAACAGAGTTTGTAGCGATCCAATTCATAGACCCAAACCCAAGTACAACGAAGGAGCATGCTCAAAAGTTTTGGTACGTTTGTGTGGCTGGAGAGTCTACGGTGACCTATTGGGAAAATGAAGAGCAGAAGGTGTACACGCAACCGATTTTCGGAACGGCTCCAGGAATCGTGGCTACTACTTACTTGACGTTAGATTTGGCGACTCGAAGTCTAGCTTGTCAGTTCCTCATCTCAGCCGCAGAGCTATTGAAAAATACGCTGATAGATTCAAAATTCAACAAGACTCATAGACCCATTGTGCATATCAGGATGGCTCAAGGTCGCGTCACAAGAGAGGAAAGTCTAAAAGTTCCTGAAGTTCTTGAGGGTCTTGGGAAGCATGACTATGACGAAGCAGTACTACGATCGAAGGGTGTCTCCGATTACTTTAAAAAACAAAAAGCAGTCCTCCGTCCAAACTTCTACGGGGTTCAGCCCGAAGATGAAACAATTATGACGGACCAATTCATTGGGCCAGGTCTGTCGGCCCCTGGACCAGCCGTGATAGACATATTGAAAATCCAAATAGAAAAAGTTCAACTTGTGCCATCCGTACCTGATGATCAACATAAACGGAATGAAGCGCTGATAAACAAAGCAATAGAGCGGTGTGAGGGTCCAGGTGTTAAATGCTTCTCTCCTGGGAAATATCGAAACTGCTTGTATAGGAAAGCGTGTTTCGTGATGGGAATTGTGGAGCCGGTTCGTAATTCCAAGTTAACGAAGCTTCACTTCACTCTCATCCATTTCATCCGACATCCGTTATATCAGAAGCAAGCCATTAGACCGTTTGGATATGCGTCCATGGGGTTCTCGTTTGACGGTTCGCTAATCTCCACAAGCTCAGTAGTACAAACAATTAATTATAGAATCCATATCTTAACTAAAGCTTTAAAATCTGTAGACAAAATGGGACAAGATGCAGTTGTCACATGCAAAATAACTGGAGACTCCAGAGCTATCATCGTATCGTATAACAAGCCCACCAATAACCGAGTGAATCTTACGGCGAATCAAGGTATAGTTTACGATAGGGAAGAAATCATAGCCGTCCAGTATGAAAGTGCAGATAAGATCATGTGCAGTTGGAAGATGAATGCCAAGTTCAAAGTAGAGACGGATATGTCATACTACGGTAAACCAAAAGCTAGCTACCTGTCCTTTGATCTGATGCAGTCTTCCTCTGAAGGCGGGTTGTACGTCCTTTTAGCCACAGGGTCACAAGTTTACCCAGATTCGTCTGCAGGGTATCATTCGTACAAGACCGTCATTCGAAATCCCCTTATGGTCAGAGATGGATTCAACTCTGCCATTCACACTACTCGCATCACCGCATCTTTCATTGTCATCCTCTCTGTTGCAATTGTTCTGATTCAGGTGTTGAATCAGCTACAAAACTCAGTTAACTTTCCTATTTTTAATTACTGAATAAACCATTAAAATATTGAACATTTTCATGAAAACTTTTCCCTTCTCCTTTGTTGACATCATGTTGACATTCATAGAATTGGGAATTCTTAAGGCGGGAAAAGTGTTGACACGTAGGGAGTAGGCGACTGCATAGTAAACACCAAATGCGCTCAAGTCACATTTTTATTCCAGGCCCAGATTGCATCTCACTGGTAAACAATTGAATTATTTTTATTGCATTTCTATCTTAGAATTTCCTAAGTCAGTAGTTTTTAAGTAAGTGCACTATTATGATCATTGCAGAAGTGTCAATTGGATTGGAAGTTGGAAGAAGAAGAAAGTTCATGGGCAGTTAAGAGCGGAGTTCTCATTTTCTCATGGTCCGTTTGCCTGGAATTGTTGGCGACGTTGGCGTGATTGGTTATTTGCAAGAAGAAGATTTTAGACAATGTGACTTGCGAATTTTGATCAGCAGCAAGCAGGGATACCCGTTTTGTAGAACAGGAGGTGTGGTTTGGTGGGGTGAGTGGACGAGTCACGGCCGACGACGGTCTGTTACGCGTACAGCAAAATGGTTTCGAGACAGACGATGACGTTGGCTAACGGGATTGTTGGCGTTAGCGTACTGGCAATGCCGTTTTGTTTCAAACAGGTAAAAATTAGCAAGCAGAATGATCACGTATGGCAGGCTATTTTTGTAATTGGGAATTGGCTTTTTGGAATCTAGTGTGGAATCGTTCTTGCCACTACGATGCTGATAGTTGGAGCTTTTATGACCAGAACTGTGTGCTATTTCCTTTTAAAAGCTGGGACTATAACTCGACGGAGAAATTATGAAATGCTGGGTATTACAAATGACGCGTTGTTGTTGTTAATTTTTTGAATTTGTTGAGAATATGTTTATTTACTTATTTCAGCATGGCATACATTTGGACAAGGAGGAAAATTCATTGTGGAAATTAGCATTATTGGATTTCTTATTGGAACCCTCATTGCTTTTTTCGTTGTAATGGGGGATTTGGGACCTGAAATTGTTAGTGAGATTTTTGCAGTCGAGAACAATTCGTCTCTTCGTAATATTATAATGGCCGGTGAGTATTTATGTGGATTATTTCTACAATCTTGATATTGGTTAATATTTTATGTTTTAATTTTGCGTGTGATGTTTGCAGCATTATCGCTCTTCGTCGCGTTGCCTCTGGGGTTATTAAGAAACATAGACAGTTTGAGTAGCGTCTCAACTGCATCAGTACTTTTCTATTTATTTTTAGTTTGTAAGGTAAGTCTTACCTCATGTAGTTAACATGTAATTGATAGTATTCCACATCCTGTAGACTCATCATTGTTGTTATTACTACTTACTAATATTTCAGGTTTTAAGTGAGGGATTGGGGCCGTTATTTTCCGGCTCCTATTTGGATAGAGTTGATTATTGGAGACCAGCAGGAGTTCTCCAGTGCATTCCTATATTTTCTATGGCGCTGTCCTGTCAAACGTGAGCGAGTTCATTCAGTTATGATTTTTACTGGTTTATATACAGCCTGTGAAAATATCATAGAAAAATTATATTTTAGACAAATCTTTGGAATCTACGAATCTCTACCGGAGCCATCTTTGTTGAAAATGAATGAAGTGGTAAAGCAAGCAGTAAACATTTGCACTTTATTTTATTTCTTCGTTGGATTTTTCGGGTATATAGCATTTTGCAATCAAAGTTTTGGAGGTATGTAATAAATTATTGTTTTATCAAAATATCAGTGAATCACAGACTGTTTAACAATTAATTCTCTGAAATGGTATTAGGGAACATCTTGATGTCTTTTTCTTCTAGTGGATCAACGCAACTTATCAAAACTTGCTTCTTAATGTCCATAGTGTTTGGAGTTCCGCTAGTTATCTTCCCATGTCGAAATAGTCTGAATTCTCTCATTTTCCGCCGGGTAACTCCAATACGATTTGTCTGATATTGGACTGACAAAATGTAATACACGTGTTTGAATGTGCAATATTTTATTTTCTAGGCACATATGCATCATAGTCTTCATGATAATTCTACAAACTACATTCCGGACGCTAGACTGAAATGTTTGACTATAGGAATCCTGGCCTTCTGCCTTGTTGTAGGAATCCTTATTCCTAATATCGAGCTAGTGCTTGGTCTGGTTGGCTCCACAACAGGCTCTGTAATATGTGTGATATTTCCCAGCATCATGTTTATCAGAGTTACGTCGAAGAAAACTACGGAACGACTTCTGGCACAGGTTTGTAAAATGACCGCAGCTTAGACTGTAGTTAGTACAATTTTACACAAGACCGAAGATCTGATAAAAGCTATTTCAACTTTATGGTTTTTTGAAGGTTTTGTTCTTCATTGGTGTTGTGATGATGATCGTTTCAACTTATGCTACACTGTACGCTGCTGAGCAAGCTCAAGTAAAAGATCCTGTCCCGGACTTTATCATTCCGTCTGAAATCCCAAACATTTTAAAGAATTTAGACGAGAAAAAGAATATTAATCTTAAACGTAACGAAACTACCGATATAAAAAATACATGAGTGAATTACGTACGATGTTATGAACATAATAATTTGTTTTTTTAGAGCCCGAGAAATTAGATTTTCATGCTGAATTCAACAAGTTTCAATCGAAGTCTGATTACAGATTTGTATCAAGACTGATCAGTTCAACCAAAGCGGCTGGAAAAGAAGAATTGAATGTTATTAAAGAAGCTGACGGAGACAACTTAAAACAGGAAAAGGAGGAACTCAAGCGCAATAACGTTCCTGTTTCAAAACCGGATCAGATTATAAACGCTTCACACTCCTCTAGTAGAGATCCTGAGAATCAAAATGCTATTCCAGCTGATAGTGGAATCTTGAACTTAGTAAACAGCCCTCCTCAAGTGTCCAAAATGCAGCAGCCTCCAGCTCCAGTTCAACCTAAAATTCAATCTGGAATCAAATCTAAAGATCAAGGAAATAAAGTGGCTGCAGAAAACTATAAGGTTGAAAATCAAGTTCCTGAAGACGACCACAAAGATTCTAAAGACACAGCTATTGTGCACCAGCAACCAGTACCTCCAGTTGAGCAGAAAATTGAAGTAAAAAAAGAAGTCGAAAAGGTGCCAATCGACGATAAAAATGTGGCAGCCGTACTGTTGAAAAAATTGGAAGAGCACGAGGAAAATCAAAAGAAATTTCTGGAAGAACAGAGACAAGTTTTAGCTGAACTAAAAGAACACCATGCACAAGATGTTGAGCGGCAGAAAGTCGATGATATGGTCGCTGCTGATGATCCAAACTCTAAAGTCCAAGATACTATAGTGGAGCAAACAGCTGTAAAAGAAAATAAGCTCAAGGATGAAGAAAAGCTTGATGTATCCCAACAAGAAAAGATAATTGCAAAGTTGTCCGAAAACGTACAAAAAGAGCAAGAAAATGTCAATTTGATAGAAAAATTGGAGAAAGGCCTGGAGGGTGATGTAAAGGAAGTATCGGCTAATCATCATCGGGATCAAAGTCTTAGGATGCTCCCGAAGGTTTCTAGCGATGTACGTCTTGATAACCAAAGCGCAGGTAATCAAGCATCTCATCTTTCTCCGAAAGTTCCGATTATTAAGTCGGTCCCGGTCCAGCACTCTGAACTTCAACAGAAAGCAAAAAAATCAGTTGTGGAGAAAGAAAAAGCTCATGATAAGGTAAAGAGTGATCTTTCCTCATTAACAAACACTGGGAATCGGAATGAGGGAAATATTCACGAAAAAAAATTAAAATCGCAAGTCAAGGCCCAATCTATTAAAATGAGTGGAATGAATACTGTGGCTGATAACGACGCTGTGATTGATAAAAAAGATTCAAACCCGTCAAACGATAAGGTTGAAAAGAAGGTGAACAAACAGGTGGATCGTGATATATAGCAAAATAATAATTATTGGTGGAAGTCGCATTGTTTGACTTAATATTATTTTATATAACTTGGAATTAACTTGGAATTGTTTAATTTTTAATGATATTTGAATTTGGAATGTAATGGGACAGGAATGAAACGCTATTGGTAAATACTTGTTTTTAATGCCTGCCGAATTCATGTGGTGACTTGTGGATAAGAATTAATTGCTACCGAACCGAAGTGACACATAGTGCATGAGTATGAAGTTCTGTAAGCCTGATGATTTATTGTACCTCATACTTAGCCCACAGTGAATTATAATATAAAGCAAAATAATATAAATCAATGTAGCATAATTGAATCTATTAATCGAGATTCTCAAGACTTATGAAGTACTGTAAAATTAATATCTGTTAATTCTGTTACAATAATTGCAGGCAAGTCGCTACAAAGCCGACATCCGAGATATAGAGTACACGATATTATCCGTCGTTTCTATATATGAGCAAAGTGATTTAATCCGTATTATGTACTCAACAATTGTGTGATTTTAAATTCGGGACTACTAGCTCGAGATTTAATCCTCCTAGTCACTACAGTTTCCTGCGCATACAATATGTAAATGATGAAGAGTTCAACGATTCTTCAGCGAAATAAAGAAATTCAATACGAGGAAAATCAGTCATGTTTATTTTAGACACGGTTAATTTTAGCGAAAAACAAACGATAACAATCACCAGCTAACAACTCATATATCATTTCTATTCATACTCACACGGTTTAGAGATACAAGTCAGTATCTGCAGGTTAAAGAAATATAATCACTTCATACCTGATCACACTTCATAGCTACAGCACAACACCACGTATGATGCGCTACACTGTGAAGGGACTGAAAAAATAAAATAATTAACTTACAATTAGCTCACAGTGGGCAGTTGTTACTTTTCGAACTGATTGTGAGTTGTACAGAGTCAATAACACAATTCTGTTTAATATTAGCGAGTAGATTAGTGTAGAGATGACGGGAGTACAAATCTAAGCTTATGTAAAATATGAAAGCATTTCAAAAATAAAATCCATTGCTAATCCTGTCCTTCAATCACTATCCTTCTTCGATGTTTCTGTATATTATATCTTCCATCGTTTATCTATCTTAGACTCTGTTACTTTTAACTTAAATACATAGCATATAATAAATGCTTAAGTAAGTCTTGCACCACTTATCATCTATCGAAAACAGACAACACACAATCGTACACTCAATATTGTAATAAAATTATTAACTTCAGTATAGCGTATAACAAGTGAGATTTCGTTTCGTTTGTCACATATCAATCTTGATATTTTTAATATTCTAATTTTACAAATGTTCGATTGCATACATCAAAATATTAACGAGTAGTCAATATGCAATGTAACAAGACTAAGACACAATTACACTATTATCCAGGTGCATCAAGATTTCTGAATTATCGACTCTATAATACGCATGATAACTCCAAACTAATTCACTTATTATTATTATTATTTGGTTAATCTTTATGTAACCTATTGAGTAGCTGCTGTTGTTCTTCATGGGCTGTTGGGCTTTTTCGAGACAACACGGATGGAGTAAGGACAATTCGCGACCCCGACGCCGAAGAAGAGTGCGACGTGCTAGATGATGGAGCAGAGAACGATGCTGACCTTGGCCGGGCCATATTTGGATTCAGATTTGGGATAAGGTATGGGTTTCTCGGAGGAGCTTTTACTGGGTTTGTCATTGCACGACTTCTTCCTGAAGTAATGGAGAGACTAGACAAGTTTGCAAGCAGATCATCAACTTCTTGTGGAGTTTGGCTCAGCGTCAGTCTATTGGCGAATTCATTGAGGAGCTCTGCTTCCATGTCTTGGCCTTTCTTCTGCAAATATTCCTGCATCATTTCTATAATTTGTTGAACTTCTCTCTTGATTCTCGGGGCAGTGTCATTTTCTGACTTAGCACTATGCATTATCAACTTAAGTTTGGACTGGGCTAGTTGCAAAGGGTTTCTTCCGTTGTTGTCCAGCGTACTTACGTCAGTACCAGCCCGAAGAAGGCATGTAACGACATCAAAATGGTTCGTGCACGCAGATAAATGGAGAGGAGTGTTGCCAACTGAGTCCTTTTGGTTGGGGTTTGCGCCAGCTTGTAGTAGTAAACTATAAAAGTAACAAATATATGAGTATATATAAGTTATAAGTATTAATCAACTTAAAAGAACAAATTAAATATTTTATGAGCTGTTACCTCACTATGTCACAAAATCCTTTACAGGCAGCTATGTGAAGGGCGGTCCTAAAAGATAACACAAATTAATTAATCTGTAAATTATCATTTGAAAATTGTACATAAATTTAATTATCTACTTACCTCCCCATTTCATCGGCAGCATTAGGGTCAACACCACTGGCAAGTAGTTTCTGGACCATCAGTTGGCTCCCAGCGCCAGCAGCAGTTCGAAGCCTCCTTTCACCTACAGTTTTCGTTCACAGTTGTTATTTATGTTAGTTTGCTTTCCAATTTCCAAGTAAAATATGATATGCCAGTTAAATTCAGCACTTACTATATTCCTTTCTTAAATTGGACCAATTGTCGTACAACTTGTTTCTCACTGTTCTTGTATGACTCCGAACTTTTTGGCGTAGGTCATGTTGTTCATACGGAATGAGAGATCTACAATCACTCGTACCTGAAAAGTAACACATTTATCAAGTAAGCAAATTACCAGAAACCAAGTGAAAGCTCTACATTTAATGATATCAGCCTCGCTCACAGAAATGGAACTTACTCGGCGCTGAGTTAAGGATCCCATATCCTCCCCCATTGGACCCATCACTAGGATAAAATGGTTCAACGGTTAGGAACGACCTAAGTCCGGCTGGAGGCTCGGCGAAATCACACACCAGTCTTGGAAGTTCCGGAAACTCGAACTGTAGAAGACAAACATAATATATTTGTAACATCCAAAAAAATTAAGTAATCCTCAATGTATACAGTGTGTTATTCGATTGTACCTTAACCAATGCTCTACAAGGGTTCATACTAGTCGGCGTCGCTGGAGGTGCAGGAGGGGAAGCTGAATAAAAGGAATGAGGACACGTAGCGAACGCGTTATTTAGAACGGAGAAGTGATTGACTTCCTCTGCCTCCGATGAACTTTCCATTGAGGCACTGAACATGAAGCCACCAACATTTTGAGCAAAAATCACACCCCGTGAGTTATCTAGACAATATAATAAATTGTAATCTCAATTATTCGAAACTTTTCATCCCACTTAACGAAAGTTGTGTCCACTTACTTAACCGATCACTGGCAGCCATAGCTGTAAAATCATTAGGAAAAGGTGGCGACGGAGAATAACTTCCATGTCCAGATTCTTGTCTATCTTCGTCATTATCTCCATCATCGTTAAAATCCCGATCCATCGTTACTTCATCGATCTGATCGTTATCTTCACAATCACCGTCGTCTTCAATTTCACAGTCATCATCCACCCGTCCCACACTCCCTTCAAGACCACCAGTGTGATTAACGATGTCGCCGTGCATTCCGTCTAAACTGTCGGCCGAAAATTCTCCAGGAAACTGACACATCGTTGCTGTCCCTCCATACCCCGACTCACAGATATTGGGCGACGTAGGAGGAGGAGGTGGAGGTACAGTGTCCTTTTCATCCGAACTCGGACTACTTTGGTTTTGATGAAGGAAGTTATTAAGACCCGACTCGAAGGAAGACGAGTGAGGACAATCTTCTAATGGCACAGGATGACCCATTTCATTTATCACGTTCACATTTATACTTATATCATCTAGATCGTTACTCTCATTCCCCGTTTCCACACCGGAATCAGTCCCTGCCGCTGCTGCCATTTTCCACAGAAAAGGTCACTTCATCCGACTAAATCTAAAACGTGGTCACAGTCCCAAAGTCACAATCACACACGTCACTCTCACAGAAGGAACCTTTGCCGTGGTTTCCTACGTCCTGTCCCGTTAATTTCCTACCCTCCGAAGCGTTGGTCAGTCTCCAATTATGCAGATGGAGAAGCGTCGACGTCGCTTGCAGCGTTGACTGAAATGAAGAGAAGAGACCAGTTCGCCTGTACCCGCTTGTCACTCAGGACATTCAACCGAGGAGCATGTGCCATTCCCCACCTCGAATCATCGAGCTCCTCACCACCACTTCTCTCCTCTTTGTTCACTCCAAGACGCACTTGCCCCATCCATACAGCCTTTCTCGATGCCCAGTCGCATTCTCCCTATGAGAATAGGAAAACATCATCCACTATGATTTCACCTCAAAATTATTCATTAATCTGCATTAAGCTGATTAATAAATTGCAATTACGCTACGTAACCTTGTTTAATGCTTTTGTTTACCTGTGTTTTTCGAAATTCAAGTCTTGGCGCCCCACTAACTCGGTGGTAGCACTGTTAGTGTAGCGAGATAAGTCACGTGAATCTTTGAGGCGGAATAACGACAATAACGAAGATTCCTTTGCCTCCATCGGCCTTCGCTCGCATGCTCTTCATTCATTCTGCATTGTCGTTTTGGAACTGTCACGAAACTATTCCACGTTCGCAGCTTCAGCTGTTTAGTTCAAGATCACTAGATCGTCGTCTGTCTAGGGAGGAGAACGGCGGAGGAATCTACTCATCTTGGTTTAGTTCTTCAGTTGAGAGTTGAGAATCGCCTTTACACAAAAGCTTGATTTCGACGACAACGTGAGGACGTGGGTCGGAATTGGTTGACGTTGTGTTGAAGTTTGCACGCAGTTCTGAGAGGTTTGTAATTGTGTCTTGGGGAGTTACGCTAAAAGCGTAGAGTTGTAATAACTAAAAACTCAATCCTTTTATTATTCAACACTACAATATATTTTTGTTCTGATTCTGTTGTGGTAAGGAACGATAGAGCAAAAGGATGTCGGAAAATCAGGAGGCCGTGCTAATGGCTATGGAGGAGGTCATTGGTGAAGAGGTCCAAGTGGACGAGACTGTTGATAAGAAAACGGCGTCAAACGGAAACTTGAGCGCTCCGACGATGGACACGAGTATGGACATCGATGACCAATCTACCCAAGCGCATCGAAGTTGTGTAGGAATTTCACCTGTTGGAGTTGCTGTGTCTGAAGAAGACGTTTCGGAGTCGCTACGAAGAATCGATCTGAACCATCCACACGACGTGGTATCAGTCGGACGAAGGACCTTGCGGTTGAAGCTATCAAAGGGTGAAGTCGTAGGTATGATAGGGTCATCGGTGACGGGCAACATGCCACTAAAGGAAGACAACATTACATCCTCATCACTCAAGAATGGACAGACTTCTACAACTCCTGCTCGTGGAATTGCAAGTGTTTCCACTTCCACAGCCTTAACATCTTCTGCAGCGTCTGCCTCCACCAGCACTAAATCCAAGTCACCTGTGCCTCCAACTTCTACCGTATCTACTTTTTCACCTGCCAAGAGTTATCAACCGCTAGTACCAGTTGTCTTGTGTGCTGATAATAAAAGTGGATGCAATCGACCTGGCATTCCTCTATTCCCGTGTATTCGGTGCCACAGGGAATTTTACTGCACTGAAGATCATCGAGTACAAAATCGTGTTAGGCATGAACCGAATTGTCATACGAAATCGAATTTCCTGGGTATATTGAACCACAGAATTACATTCATTAAGACCTAATTGCAAAGTTGTTTACGGGTAAAAAATTTTATTTATTTACAGTTCACTCAATGGATAAGGAATACCAAATGTTTTTAAATCATTCTGTACCAACTATCTACGACGTGTATTTAAACTTCTTGATGGTTTGGGCATCTCTAACTGTACAATGGCTTCCTTCGTTTCAAGAGTAACTCACTATTTAATAATAAGATTATTAGGAAACCATTCCCATAATAATTCTTGTGAATTTGCAGGTCAGACGACGGTGAAGAGCATTACGAACTGCTGGCTGGAACACACACCAGTGGTGGTGACATGAATCATTTGCTCGTTTGCGGTGTTAGCATTCCTAACATAAACCCTGAAGAAATGGATGATAACAGGAGTGTAGCCAGTTTTGTTCGGTACGAAGGAACGTTGTTTGTGAAGAAAAGGATCAATCATGAAGGTAAGTCAGTTCGTGAATCATTTCATCAGATGTTGCTGTAATTAATCGGCCTGTAAATAATCAGGTGAAATTCATCGGGCCAGACATATGCCTCAGAGCAGCAATATTATTGCAACCAAGTCACCAGCAGCAGACGTGTACATCTTCGACTTGGACAAGTATCCGGAACTTCCTGCTGACAACGAATTTAAGCCAAGACTCCGTCTGAAGGGACATTCAAAAGAAGGGTAAAGGCTAATTCTAGTTAAGCGTTCAATTAAAGGCAATGATTGCATAGTACGAGTTGGTTTTGTGCAGGTTTGGACTTGCTTGGAATCCTGTGGACCCTGGCTTTCTTCTCTCTGGCTCAAATGATCATGTTGTATGTTTGTGGGACATCAATCATTTAGAAAAAGATGCACCTTTTCTAAACCCTGTGACTTCCTTCGATCACCATACAGGTGTAGTCGAAGATGTCGATTGGCATTTAGAGAATTCATGTGTTTGCGCTTCAGTTGGAGACGATAAGGTAAACTTAAAATTACTTATTGTTAGTTGGGTTGTTGGAGCGTGTGAAAAATCTTACATGTATTTAAAAAAATAGAAAATAGTAATGTGGGACACTCGGGGTGCTAGCGGCACTGGAGACTGTAGCATTTACTCTAACGATGATGCCCACAATGGTGAAATAAACTCCATTAAATTCTCTCCGTTCAGTGAATACGCGTTTATTACTGGAAGCTCGGATAAGGTAAGCCGTGGTTAGTTTTGTACATATTCTACTTGTGTGTTCCATGAAATTCCTAAATGATTTCTCATTATTTCGTTGCAGACTGTAGCTTTGTGGGACATGAGGAAATTTAGCCAGAAGTTGCACTCATTTGAGGATCATCGTGATGAAGTCATGCAGGTGCAGTGGTCGCCTCATAACGAAAACATATTCGCGTCGACTGGGAAAGATAAACGTGTCTTCGTGTGGAATCTAAAAACCATAAACAAGTGTGGATCCGAGGTAGCAAATAAGCAAGTGAAAGCTCCATCAGCACCTTCTGATGACTCTGATGAGACTGCTGCAGAGCTTCAATTCATACACGGAGGTCATATCGGCCCTGTTAATGACATTTCGTGGAATCCTCATGATGTGGGCATGATCGCATCTGTTTGTGAAGAAAACACACTTCAGGTAGATAGCAAACGGGATTGTTATCTTAAACCAGCAAATCAATATTAATAATAATAACATGCATTTCTCTCCTATTCTAGATTTGGAAAATATCCGAGGATATTTTATTTGGAAGTGAATCATCGGATTTCGAAGATGAACCTGCCACGAAATCTTGAGTCTGGATGTTGCTTCTTGAAGATGGACCCTTCTTCTTTATTCTCTCATCTCTGTTATACTTATTTGACTTTCTGTTGTTCTTACATCTTAATTATTATATAATTATTACCCGATTATAGTGGTTAGCATTGTAATTGTAGTAGTTTACTCATTACTTGTATGATCTGAAGTCTGCTGCTGAAAAATAGAATAAAGCAAGTGAACCAAACAGTTTATCTTCAGACGGATGTATAGCTTTGCATCGACTGTACTGTAAGAACGTGAGATGAATGGAAGGTGTAGGATCCACAAAATGTAAAGCATTTGAGAGCCAGTTTGGTTGTTCGGTAGTTGTGTAGGAATCGGGGAAGGAAATCGTGAGACATTTACTACTTATACTCACTTCTCGGGGAATTTTCCCTCAGTCTCAGTTTAGCTTGCCTGGGGAGAGAAAGATGTTGGCTCTGATGCTATCGCTCTGAATTAGGATCTGCACTATATTCTATCTATCGTATTCCATCACTCGCCTTCAATATTCTCATCCTTGTCATTTAAGATTCTGTACATTTGAAGTTATTGCCACTAACCATCGTGGCTTGTGACACCAGTTTAAGTGGACATATTCTTTAATAGTCTCAATACAGTTGAAATAACTCATCGACTATTAGGTATTCGGTTCAAATTGAAGGACAAGTTGAAAGAAACTTTCAAAAATACGGGTTATCCAGACTTGCAAGTGTGAAGACATAAGGACAAAACCTTCGTTAGCGCTGTTTGTATGTAGACAGTTAATAGCTGAAGCTAAACGTAATTCTTCTGTCGAGTAAACTCCCGATAACCATCCAAAATGACCAGTGTCAGGATAAGAATTTTGGCTTTCATAGCTTCCACCTGGATTCTTTGGAACTACGGAACAGGTATGTGTGTGACCTTCGTCAACCCTTTCTCTTAAATCTCTAGTCTACATATCACTAGTACAAGATCATTATTGCATACACTACAAATTCGGATTTTCGGATTAGGCCCAAATATTTCGCAACTTTATATGTACACACATTTCTCCTGGAAATTCATCCTGCAAGCAGTGCAAACACGATTAATATAGTACAGGAATAGAAAAGGCTTTACTTTTCCTCGGCATTTGCAACAGATTAGTATGCAATCCAAGTTTCACCATTAAATTAGTAATTATTGATAAGTGTGGAAAGCTGAGGAGACCAAATATAATATGCATATCTGCCTTTTGATCTAACGCTAACCTGTAGTCTCCCACACAGACCGAAAGCTGAATTCAATATAATAACATATAGAGTAGTTGATCGATTCATATATTTTGATACGTGGCTACGTGTTACGTTGTGAATGTACACCTTTCTCCGTAAGTCCCAACCTCCCAAAATGCACTCAAGCTTCAGTAATATAATTCCCATACTTCCAACTTCCAAAGCTTTAGTCTGTGTGCAAAAAGAAATCTCGTATGTATCCAACGTGTGGATGCATACTCCTCTGATTCTACCGTCTGAACTGAATTTCGAAACAAAGTCTGCATTTCGGCGGAGATAGAAATTCGCGATGTGGTTTTCTCAAAGCTGGCCAGCATGATTCTGGTTTTACCCAAAGAAGCAAATGGTGTTGGGTGGTTTTAGGTTTTGCCTACTTCTTTCCATTAACATTACTTACTTCCATGCCATTTCATCATAAATAATGCTTTCCACCGAAGCTGCGTTTTCCATTTATGTGTTCTCTTTCGGTACGTTCAGTTTGGTCCACAGAACCAACACTGTATAATATATAATAATATATATATATATATCCACCCTCGTCCTTCAGAAACCAGAGGAGAGCTGTGCGAGAAAGTGGGGAAAGTACAGTTGCATTGCATCCTACTTTTACTTCCTATTAGTATATTCGTAAGTTCGTAACACTGAGGCTGCTAATACTGCTCCACTACAGAAGAAGCAAGTGCGGGCAATAAATGTATTTTATGTAGGTAGTGAGACTCAGAACGGGCCCACATTAGCATTATCATTAGTCGTATCGTAAGCGCGGTTGAATTTTCACCCGGATTTGGCATCCCGTCCTGAGTGAAGTGAAAGCAAATCTGCCTACGTAAAGGAAACTACTACTTGTCCTATCCGACTCTCGATCTTATTTTATGAGATGACATGAACAGAACGCTCACATAAACTCGCCAAAACCTCCGATGTGATCATATACTCTCACACGGCACAAGGAAGAAGGAAGTGTAGCAGAATAAGTAGAGACTCTGCTGAGATACTCGTCACAAATAGTGGATCATACTAACCATCATCCACTTGTCACAGGGCTTTCTACTTACCTAATATTTCACCACGCTTTCTTAACCATCTGCCTTCTTCCTGCTTTGATTTTTCACACTCTCACTTTCACAACAGTGCAGGTTGAATCGCAGCTTCTCATGAAATCTCAATATCACGGTGAAAGTCCATATTAAAATTTCCTTTGATGTGGTACCCTTCACAACCTTCACTTAATAGGAATAATTAAGCCAACACGTGTGGAGCAAAAACATGTTGTACATGTTATGTATATGCTTTAACTTGGGAATTCTGGAAGTTTTTCTTGGAACTAGGAACTGGAACTCGATCGTTAAGCTTTGTGTACTTCAACTGTACTGCTGTATAATCTGGTCAATAGGTAGGGAATGGATGAACAGAGTAATTTTGGTTGTGTACTAATCTCAGCTCGTCTTTGTGAATTAGGCAGCATCATCATCAACTAAATAATCCTGAGGGTAAATTCGAAACATTCAGAACGGGAATAACGGGATATAGGGAACACACGCTTGGATATTGTTCTCGTGTATCCCATTCACCATTCCGTATTTGCACAATGTGTTAGTTTCACTTCGTCATTTGACACAAGGTGTGAAGCTTCAAGCCTCGAGTAATCCAGCTTTACGCGAATCGTTTAATTTTTTGGATTTAATGCCTCACTGATTTTCAATAGAATGTTTAAAATTTAAATAATGTAATGGGATTTAAGGTTTCCTTGATAGACAAGGGGCTGGAATTCTAAACTAGATGATAGGTTGAAGTTGGAACTTACGTGAAGCGAAATAATTGAAAAGATTACTTTTGAATAGATTCCTAAACTAGACGCAAAGGCTATAAGGTTCTGCTGTGAGTAGCTGTGCAGTTGGTTCCAAACATGATCATCTCTGCTACACAGCAACTAGACTAGTGAGAGAGTAACTAAATTTTGATGATGAAACCGAAGTCCATCCTACGAAACGAAAGAAGATTGCGGTTTGGCTTTACATTTTCCTCAAGAATTCCTCGTCACCCGATTTCTGGGAAAGACACCAAGAATTTATCTGTATGTAAAAGCACTCTGCAATTGTCTAGCTGTACTTCATCTATCAGAAAGGGAGTAGTTTATTAATGAGACAATATTTATTAGCATGATAATGAAGACAGAAACCCGTGTTGTTATCAGGCGTCACAGGAAAATGCTGTGTGATAAGCTGAATGAGCAAATGTCTAATGGGACACGCACTCACTCCTGAATAAAGAAATTACAAATGTCCAATTGAAATAGCGTAAGGGTGAGGAGGAAAATGAATTACGCAAGAGAACAAAAGGGGAAGTTCATTTTCCCAGTCGCAATGATGTGGAGTTGAAGGAGACAAACCGAAGTTCCTTATCATTCTGTCAAACAGAGTCTCTGTCTAAGGAAGTTCACTGTGTTAAGGTCAGGAGGTAATTTAATCAATAACTTTGTTCGTTCCGTTAACTCCACATCTTTGATCGTATAATTCGGTTCTCCCCATTCCAATAAAGTTGAGAGTAATCAATCACTACTGAGCTTTTAATGCAATCTCCTCATTCTTTCACCCCTCCCAATGTTTTTTACGCTCACTCCAATGCTTTCTCCATCAATGTGGTCGACAGTCACAACAAAATTACCTACGCACAGGAAATAATACCATTTCACTCATAAAAGACTCTTTTTATCGTTAGATAAGTAGCGAGCCTCCACTATTCCACGGGATATGTTTTCATCACAGTCTAATGAATATTATGACTGGATGTCAATCGATACCCCATCTCATCATCACAAGTCTTCTCTCTCACAGTAAAAAGAAGCATTAAAGCAAAAAACTCCACTAACACAGTTTTAGCGAAGCTGAATCTGTCACGAAGAAATTCCTATCCCCACTCCTATTCACGCAAATACATTAGCGTCTTCACTCAAGACTGCAAATACCAGTGTAGTTGTTTTTACTCGTATTGGAATTCGAAATCTCCTCTTTTTCATTCACAAACCTAGTGAACTAAGTTTTGGCAACCGAGGACAAATAATAACTCAAAAGCCGAGAGAGATTTATTGCTAATGAACAAAGTAGGACTAGCAGCTGCGACAGAAAAATGTACCCACTCTTCCTGTTCATATTAATTTACATTAGTTTCCTCAGAACCGAATTCGCATTAAGGATCACATAATGAAGATTCACATTAGAGAGAGAGAGAGAGGAACAGATATGGTCCGTGTGCTCTTCTATTCTTCTTTCTATTAAAATTCTCAAGATGCATCTCTCCTCGTCCTTCTGTATCAAAATGAAACCTTATATTCTTCGAGTATGATTACATTAAACTTCACGTTCACATTCCACCCTAACAAATCACCCTCTTTGCCATAATTAACAAAAGGCCTGGCTGGAAGGAAATTTTTGTGCGTTCCAATTTTGCCAACTGTAGTTTAAAAAGAGAAGGGAAAGTGTGCCACGTACGATAAAACAACTTTTACATGGGTCAGTAAGCACAAGTTGTGTACATTTATGCGTGTGTACATTTACATGTGGAGTGACGCTTATAGATAGAGTCTCCTGCTCCAGCAATACCAGCAATTCATTCCTCCGTAGCACATTTCCCACTCCTGCATCTTTATCTTTATTTGTCGTCTAGTCTGATGATAAAACTTATTTCCTCACGGTTACGGTGTTTGTGAACACTCACATCACATGGTGATGATTTCTCCTAGACAATTCACTCGTCCTCGCAGGCATGCAGACTAAAAAAGACTGTAAAAAACACCGTGAAGCTTCACTTCCACAGGCTCTTCTCCAGTTCTTGTGTGAGACGAGGTGAATTCCAGGTTTTAATGTTGCATTGTGTAAAAAAGATTTATTGCTCTTGGCATTTATACTTAAGTAAAATCCAACAAGGAAACAAATCTTCTGAATAAGGTTATTTCGCCTGTATTGCCACAGAAAGGAGATGTGAGAAGACAGTTTCACCCACACACACACACACACACACACACGAATTCGAATATATATATACTCACACAGCCAACAGAGTCGAAGAAAAAATGAACTAAAACCGAATATGTCTTGTAGCAAAGCTTGCGTATGTGTGCTTACTCCGGCGTGAACAAGATACAGCTTTCTCCCTTACAATCAGACAACTCCCGGACTCTCCACTCCTTCTCCTTCTTCTTCTTTGCCTCTCTCTGTTTAATGTGTGATTTTGAAGATGAGCAAAAACTTCTTGAGCAAAGACTACACACACGTATACTTAATACTTCTACATACATACATAACTACTACATGTGCAGTGGTGAGAGACAGAAGGAGTGCGAAGAAAAATCGAAATCGTCAGAGCCCAGTCAATCGAAGTAGACAGGACTTGACTTTGAGAAACTGAACAGAAGAAGAAGAGAGAGAGAGACTATATAGAAACAACACCGCCATTCATTCATACAATATTGCATGCAACTGGGAGGCAGCAGAGAGATGCCTTCTTCTGTATTATTACTTCCTCTTTAGATAAACTACAAGAAAAGAATGACAGTGGCATTTATTTGGCCTTCGTCTTTCCACTTCACCTTCTTCTTCTTCAGGGCTAATTTACCCGACTTTGAACTCCTAATCCATCCATCTTCTTCCTCCACCACTTCAACAATATATAGTCACACAACTTCAGTCACATAATACATATCCCACTCTCACCAAGCTAAGTACTAACTTCCTTCAACTACATTCTAGGCGGTCTTAAGTCTTGGCTTTCACTTCCCATTTCCTCCTTAAATTGTTTACGCAATGTGTGCTACAGATACACACAAAGTTTAAGTTCATAGCTTCCACATTCATGCATATACCGACATATGACATTCTGTCACTCACTTGTAACTTACTTACTTATGGACACATAAAACAAAATATTCGTAGTCCTCTCAAACTTTGAATCCTTGAGCAGAGTGTAATAGGCATTATACATTGAATGTGCACCAAGGAAAGGTTGAATACTACACATCATATGAACCATGTGTGTGAATACTTTTGTCACCAGCTGCATGCATGATCGAATAAAACCGAAAGTTTAAGTGGATTTGCAAAGTGCTGATGGAGGTGATGGGTGCGGGCTGCTACTGTTGACTATATGTGAGCCCTGGAAACTTTTGTTCAGTTTAAAAGAGTCTACTAGTTCTCTCAATTCACAAACTGCTGATAGCCTGGAGGTATTAGGTAGTGGAAGAAGAAGTTGAAAGTACGTTTACGTCTAACCCAGCGCACCTAAAACTAAACTCTGTGTAACATGAACTGCATCTCGTTACATGAAAGAACGCCATGCACTTCATGCACTGGAAATTCTACTCGGTTGATCCTGAATTCTGGAGAAGAATTAGCATATGCTGTATATCAATTTCTTGACGTAGTAAGTCATACCGAAGAGAGGAAACATTATTGAAGATTTAGGGTAAAAGTCATTCTGGATAAGGAAATGGTTTCTTCAAGTACTTTTCTCGGGCTTTCCATGAACAGCTTCTTCGCACTCTCGAGTCTCCAAATGTTCCAGTGTATGGAAATGGCCTTTACTACTCTCGTGTTCCTCCACTCGTCGTCGGTAGTGTGAACTTTTAAGGCTTGATAAAGTGTTGACAGAAGGAAGTCAAGGGGTATTAAGACGTGTCGTTTAATTTCCATCATATTTTATTTAAATTATAAAGAAGTCTGAGCACAAACTTTTATGTGAAATGTGTAATTTTGAATGTCACGGTGAAATACGAAACATCATACGGTCATGTCTCGAAGAAGTTTTAGATATTCATAATATTCAAGTATTCTTGTTCGGGCCACGTTTAGAAGTTTTCATAGAAGAGAAGTTGTTAGTTGAGTTGTAGTTTACAGTATGTGTGTACAGTTTGCGATTGAGAATGAAGACTGGGTAGCATATTGAATTTAATCGAGTATCGGTTAAATGACAGCAACCACAATGGGCTGTAATTCGAAGAGAGAAGGATAATATGCAAACATAACTTCATAGGAGAAACTTTTGATGTCGTGTCTCATTCTAGCATTTCTAGAAACCATTATCTATCGCTACATACATAGTGTATCGTGTTTTCGCTTGCAGAAACTTTTAAACTTGCAGAGGAACGACTCGACACTTTTCAGCCCACTGCACTGCAACGATACATAAAGTGTCATATTTAAGGCAGTTTAAAGGACTTGTAGACTCAAAACACAACGAAGGACAATTTACAGGGCAATGATAGCTTTCACAACAACATAGAAGTTGGCGGTCAACGATGTTCATGTTTTAATAACTTTAAATTGTATAATTGTCTTCTCATATCGTAATTAAGTTGTTAACAATAAACAAACTTTTAAGAAAGTCTGTGAAGGCTTTCTAAAAAGTTAAAAGCTAAGTTTATTTTTAACCATTGATTCTGCACTTCAGAATTCAATTTTTCATTCCTTTTGTGTGTAATTAAAACGTGGGATGAAGTCCAATTACCTCTAGTAATGTCATGCATCTCATTAGAATAATTAACTCCCGGTGAATGATTTCTCTTGGGCGACATTGGAATACATAATAAACTAAAAAATTAGCATTAGGTTAGGAAAAGGTCGTGCGTAATAAGAATAGGGAAAAAAGCCCATCGAAGTGAAATCCTCACCATGAAATCCTGAGGAACGAAGTCCTCCTAAAGTACGCCATACGTGTGTGTAGGTGTATCCACGTAAGCTTAACTGAAAAATACATCATCATCGTTGAATGGAAAGCGTCAAAAAGGCTCAAAGGAGATAAAAGCGGAAGCCGGACTTTATTGAAAGATTCTCTTAAAATGAAACTTGATGGCCTGCCTGTTTGCAGACAGAGAAAAGAGTGAAATCAGCAAACAAAAGGAGTTTGATATACAAAGGATGAATAAAAAACGGAGTCAGTTTGTATAAAAGCCTCATCACCTTCTTCCTTCCTTTCTCCTACCAACTGCTGAGGATGGATATCTAAGATTACGCGTTACCCCAACTGACTCTCTCCTTCATCTAACTTGTTATATAAGTAAAATACGCACCCCTTACTTACTTACTCTTTCCTTACAATTTCAATTTTGAAAGCCTCCTCCTTCTCACGACTTGATCTCAATGTTGAATGTTGGGTTTACTCGACTGAACAGTCACCTCCAAAGTACAAAGTACAAAACTACGCCACCGTCACTTTCTCCAAGTCTTTATTCTCTTAAAAGACTCTCTCTCTCTCAACATTCTTCATACTCACAACTCCATCCAACCAGCCCGTCGTGTGTCTCTCGTCCATTTCCTTGGTCAATTCAATATCCCTTTTCCGCTTTTATTAGCTTCATATTCCTCATCTGTAACTCTCCCTCTCTCATTCCTTCCTAGTCTCTCCTTATATAAAACTGAAGTTCTACTGGACCAGAGAAAAACACACCCTAACTTTTCATCTTTCTTTTCCCCACTAGTTTTTACTCACTTTCACATTAGTTTTAGTGTGTGTACATTCCGTACAAAATACACCTCTTCTTTTATTTCGTGCTTCACTGACTTTTAAGGTAGCGCGAGAGAGAGAGTCTTCGCTTTCACTCTCCCCTATTCCTTATTTCTCGATAATCAGACGATGGGGTCATCTAAATGATGAGGTACAGGCACACAACCCAACACAGACATAACTCTAAAATAAGACTTTCCATTATCATAAACATTTCGTAACGCTCCAAAACGACCTGACGTCCTACACGTTACGAGGATATGAGAGAGTCCTTCCCTAGTTTGTATTTTTCCTATTTAATAACGCTCACAAGTCACAACCTTCGCTTGCTGTGCCTTATCACTTTTTTGTAAATAACAACTGAACTTCTACTCTCTCAGTTTCTTTCTTTTTTGTTGAAGAAATATAAGAGGTCCGTTGTAGTTTGTAGTAGCTTCCTCACTTTTTTAAGGACTTACAGACTTCTACTTTCCCTTACATTTACTAACAGAGAGAGAAAGAGGAAGATTCAACTTGAAGGTAACATTATCCATCCAATCCTCCAATCGTATTTCGTACAAGTTTGTGCGTGCTTTCTCTTCCACCAAGATTCGCGATTCTACAACATTCTACTTTGCTGCTGCTTTCTCCTTAAATGTGTACATACAGTCGACAGTTGACAGTCGCAGTATATATTATGTATTCGTTGAATATTTTACACGAAAGGACTCGTGATTTCTCCCTAATTCATCGATTATTTGGGCATCTTCCTCAGACGACACGACACTTCTCTACAAATAAAACAAACTATCCATTCATCCAAAATCAAAGGTCTATGTGAAGGAATCACGAAAAAATAAGTGAGTGAGAAGGAATGAATGTAATCCCAGCCGGCGATTTCCACCCGAATAAAATTCGGTGGAGCATGTACATGACAAATTTTCAGAACCAATCTCATTTCTAAGTGGAAGAGAGAAGGAAAGCTGTCATACTCAAAAGGTAGTTTTTTCGCGTCCTTTCTTCCTACCTGAGAAAGCCACGATCACGATGATGGTTCCATTTGGTGTGTGTCTAGTCTCTCTCTCTCTCTCTCATTCTTTATACGTCCTGTACATGTACATATGTATGTATGCATTAATAGCCATATATATCTCTAAGAAAGTGTGTGTGTGTGTGTGTTCAGGTCGATAGTCTTCTTTTTTTGCCTACAGAAAGCGAGTCCTTTTGACAAGACTGCACTGTGTGAGTGTGTGTGTATCTGCCAAATCGATAAACCCATTGTGTATTGTGCACATCACATCCTCTGTGATCATTATCCATATGATCTCACGTTATATTTCCTTTCCTCAATTGTGTGTGTGTGTGTGTCCTTTGCTATGTAGTTATTGTCACAACGAATATCTTCGTCGGTCTCTCCTTCTACTTTCACTCTTGAGTCTCATGTGCTCTTCAAACTGATGGGACGAGAGTTTGGTTGTTTGCTACAAGACACGGAGACAGACTGGCATTGTACCTCTCTTCGGCTCCTTGAGTGTACCTGTGAAGTCTCTCTCTTCCTCCGCAGACAAAGTATATATCTCTGATATGTGGAAGGACACACAATACAATGGTCCTTAAAAAGTGAAAGCTGAATTTTTCCTCTCATACATATAACAACTTTCATACCACAAGAATCGTTCGTCGTTCCTTGAATCACCACGGACCGAGGAGGAGTGTCTGTCACATACACTTAATGTCTGTTGAGGTAACAAGAGATTGTTTAGCATTTTTACACACAAACCCCGATGACACTTTTATATTGGCTTTATTACACGAGAGAAAATGGATACTTCTCCTACTCCTTACCTTATACCCTTGTCTCGTGTATATGATATATGTTATTTGATCCAACACTCCTATCCTGTCAGTAGTCCTACTCAACTTCTTTTTATATCTGTACAAAAGCTTATCTACTGATTTCTCAGAAACATGTCTTTCTGACTTGGTGGTTTCCTTCTCTTGTCTCTACTCACACACACACACATATGGTGTGTATAAGGTCTTTGTTGTTTTTTGCTCTTATAATCTATCGGAGTTAACAAAGCGGAACTTTGTGAAGCAACTCATGAGATGAGAAGGATGATCTTGTGAGAATTCTGCTGTCACTGGTGACTGGTGCGCTTTCACTTCACTACAAGCTGCACACGCAAACCCACAAACACATCTTGGGTGTTTGTAGCAAAGAATAACTGTGGAGGAATTCCTCAAGTCTCCTTGTGGGAACTCCACATTAAGTGTGTTGTTCTAAACCCTTAGAGGTCCTGTAGCTTTTTAACTTAAAGAAGAAGACGAAGATCCAATCTCATCTAGAAAGTCGATAGGATTCTGATGTACAGATTCCATGTCACGGATTTATTGCGTCATTTGCTTGGTTTACTTACACCAATAATGTATAATGTTGTTTCTTTTCGCTTACAAGCAGAGTTCTCAGGCTGCAAGTGATCGAGAATCGAGAGATACATCCTCTCTGTTCTTTTTCTCATCTATTGAAGGAAATGCTGGCCTCAATGTGAAGTAGTTGCCTTCAGGCATCTCTTATTGCACTACATGAAAAATTGACTTTCACTCAGTTCGTTCGCGATGTCTATGGGCTTCTTTTTAATTCAAATAATCGATACAGATAGTTTCAATGCAACAGACACGAAGAAAAATAAGAGGCAACAGCAGGAAGCAGCCTTTCAACTTGTTGTTGAATTGTCTTCGCTTTTAAAAGAAGTTTATTGTTCTCACTGCAGCAGGAAAGATTTGTCCTGGATAAAGAAGGGAAGGTTGCATTTATAAAATATATATAAGAAAACTCCCATCTTGAGTAGACTACGTGCATATGTATGCTTATCTATCAGAATATATTTCGAGAAATAAAACCATCCCGAACTCTATCGAATTCAAAGGTTTGTTTACCTTACAACCTGAACATATACACACAACCACAAAACGAAATATGTGGAATGCCGAATGGGCTGGGTGAATAATAGAATTAGCATGCCAATCAATAATGTGTTAATTGACTTGACTATTCAGGAACGCAATAAATTACCCAGTTTTCCTGATGAAACTATCCAACTGACAACTTAATTACAAGCAATTTCTCTAACCGCTTGAGAACTGAATTAAATTTAAGATATTGCTGGTAGTTTCTGAAAGTACTAAGTAAGATATATGCGTCCTTACACCAGCAGGGAAAGCTATCATTCCACTATTATCTCGGGCAAATGTATTTCCTCTAATTTACTGCTCCTAATGATTACAGAAGCAGGTATGCAAAAGCAAAGCCATCAAAATGTATTCTCTCTGCATTATGGGGAACAAAAGGCAAAGGGAAATTTCAGTTTGAGTATAATATAAGGAAGCTCACGTTTCTCTCGACCGTGAAAGAGCTTTCTCCTCCACAAACTTAATTCATCACTTTAAGTAGCACATAAAAGTAAAATAATGCACAGCATAGAGTCATAGAGCAGAGTGTAATAGGTAAGTGTATTATAGTTTTATAGGGAAGACGAGAGCAGTAGGAAATGGTATTATGCTCCATTAACAAAAAGGAATAATTAAACCCTTACACTTGTTTATTCCCCCTCTATTAATGCATAGCAAGAGTTCATAAGTTTTGTTGGTTTATTCCCACAATGTAATTCTATTCGACAATCTACACTACACATCGCACATTTCCTTTATTCTTTAAAGCGTATTGAAGTTGGAGAAGACAAAATTCTTTAAGAATCCTTCCCTATTCTGCACTCTGCACACACGAACTCAACATTCAACTGTGCATGCTGTGTTTACAGTTCCTGTTGGCAGTTTTGGCCCGAGAAAGTGTCCATGAATATAATCATCTTGATAACAATTCGTAGCAGCAGCACAGAAAGTTTAAGTTGCGGTATTTGGAGTTTGAATGATAGCGTCGCAATGTTAGAATTTGATCCGACTTCACATTCACATATTATAGGGGTCTTATTATTGCTTTCTCCGATTATGACTTTCTCTCCGTGTATATAAACCGTAGAGAGGATTCTCTCTCGCTCTCTTTATCTCTTTATTATGCCCTAATATACCGCTTCATTTTATTGCATGAAACAATAAAGCCAGTCCTTTCTTATCACTGTCAATTCACCTTTATTAAATGCCAAGCGTACTTAAGCTCTTAATAATATCTTAGGGAATTGTGTAATTTGATCCAAGCCTTTGTGACTCTTTATACACTATCATTCCTCCATACCAAAAGAACCCGTCTAAGGTTATTATACCACCAACTTAAAGCGAAGAAGCTACACACTGTAATTTCAAGTATATATCCACAAATATCCTGCATTTTCTCGCAGAGTTTTGCAAACGCAAATATATTAGCTATATATGCGGTTTTATTTAGTAACAGGATCTCAACCTAATTTTCCCATCGTTCGTAACCTTGTTAAATATCTTAGCTTAGTCGCTTACAATTTTACAAGTAATAATTCACGAAAATGTAGAATATGATTATAGAGAGGAAGAAGAGAAGCCTGGAAAAGTGTTTTAAATACCGTGTTATTTCTAGCCACTTAATTCCCTTTTGTTTTCCCCTTTACTGCCTTCAGCTAACTAACTCCCAATATAGTAAAAGTACTCTTCAGCTTCTTCAACATACTTGTGTGTATTTAATTCGATACTTGATATAATAATAACACAACCCACTTATGTTCAGTCTACGTAAGTAGAGTCCTCGTGTGGAGAAAGCAGGGTCAGCACACACTACTCACCGTACTTAACACTACAAAGGCTTCTTTTTAGATTGTACACCGTGAAAGAAGTACTTACTTAGTACTTGTAATATTAAAGGATTACGTCGTGAACCTCCTCCGCACTTTATTGCAAGGAAGGAAGGTCACATAAACTCTAAGCCCATTTTATTTCCAACAAGGAAGCCCATGTACGTGTATATAAGAATTATAGGGATGCCGGAGTGAAGCCCAAGAAGTACATTTAGGGATTGTTGTGTCTCTCTGTCTCACACCACCTCGTGTTCTTCTCCCAGAGTGCAATTTCCATTTTTCAGGATCCTCCGTTAAGCACTAAGGAGCTGGCGAAGGTTTCGGAGATAAAGTTTCTTCGCTATCTCTCCTTCAACTTTGCATAGTGGTGAGATGGAATCTCACGCTTTTTTACACGAGTGCAGAAAGCCGTTCTTCGGAGAGAGAGAGAGACAAAGAGGATAAATAATGGTGAGAGATACGACGAGAATGTGAATGAAATGATGTGGCTTTGTCTCGTTCTGATTTTTCTTTTGGCTTTTCACTCGTCGCCCTCGTCCTACTAGACTAAAAAGACTAGAGAGAGACTTCTGTAAATAATCCAGTCGGTTGTACTGTGTGTAAGGGTCGAAGAAGTCGTGAGGTCCCAGTCACCACTTACAAGTTACAAGTTAAGAGGAAACATTGCACATACATTCAACGATTCAACATTGCAAACCACGAGTGTAGTCATGTATTGTTTCCCATCCTTTTCGCTCTGCTCTTGTCTCTACAGTTTGCAAAAGTGTGACATGAACATGAACAAGAACAAGAACACACCGAGACCTGTATATTATTCTACCCATTTTTTACTACACAGTTTGCTTTGTCACTTCACATTAAAAATATTTTTCATGGAGGTTGGAGAAATTGCACATTTTTTGAGGATTTGTGTCCTCCAACTTATGTTTCTTGATGACAGAGTAGACAGAGCATTTATTTAGACGTAAATATTTCAAACTCCGTTACCACACACAAGTAAATTCTCCTTCAACATTCAACACTGAACTTCTTCTTCTTTAACTCTTTCCTGAAATATATTTCCACTTTCCCTGGCCGTTTCTTCGTCTCTCTCACTCTCTGCTCTTCCCCCAGAAGTTTAATGGGAGATATGAGTCTTTGCAGAAAGTTTGTGCATTGAGAATCTGAAAAGTTTTCATAAGTAGGATGTTCTGTTCAAAGGGAAAGGGCTGTAAAAAAAGGTGCCTTATGTGTGTTACTAGTTGAAGTCTGATTATAAATGCAAATATTGCAGTCTTGTGACTGTTAAAGTGAATAAGCAGTCAGCAGTAGAAATTCAGGCAGCGGGCCTGACAGAAAGTTAGTATAGTAAAAGTACACACACACACACGTTCCATTTCACGTACTCACTCGTCGTTTCTTATTCTGTCGTATCTGTCTTGTGAGGTTCCACGTGGCATTGAGTAGGTGAAAGCTTTTCCTAATCGGAACTCTCTACTTGTATTACGAAGAAGAAGTATCCGCACGATGAATCTCCCAAGAACGACTACTGCAACGCTATGCTACTACTATCCCTTCTCCCTCAATCCTTCTCGTTTAATTCAGAAACTAATTTTACAGTTTGGTGTATACGCAGAGAGAAATTCAAGTAGAAGAAAACTCCCTGCACCAAATAAATCATCGGTGAAAGTAAAGGAGGATAAAAAAGTAGAAAATGGGTTTTGGGCTGAATTCAGTGAGACTAGTGACAGTCCTTCTGCATTCTCCTTCAACGGTGTAAAAAAGCAGTAAAGCACTCTAGTGCATCGTCTTCTTCGTGGTGATGGTGATGGTTGTTTGAATGTGAAAGAATATATAAGAAAGAAAGAAAGTCTCGGGACAGAGCTGCAGCTCAACAAATATTCATTAGAGTTTCAAACTTGTGTTGAATCGAATGAATTGATGATTGGTATTTGGGATGTAAACGACAGAGTGTAGACTGCTGTCAAAAGAAAAAGAATGAAAGGGAAATTGGAGCATCAAGGGCTTTCTTTTAGGTTGGATTTGAGGCTAAAGTGGAGAAATGTTATGGGAATTCCCATACTCATTCTTTATTCTAACTAAACAACATTCTCTTTAAGTTTATGGTTCAGTTTGAGTGTAACGAGGTGAAAGGGCCAAGCCAACAAAAGTCTCTCTACGTTCTACATACATATACAAGTCACAACTAAACACACAAACACACACACAGTATACACAATGCAGTGTGTGCAACAACACACTGGAAGTACCAAGTTAAAACTGTGTGTGTGTGTGGTAGTCAACCTCCCACATCTTCTATATTATAATCCTCGTCCATCCACATACAAAAGAAAGGAGAGATCGAGACTTTCTCCGTGTGTTAGAGTACTAAAAACTAAAAGTATATACGAAAGTCCATCCCTTTCCTTTTACATATCGTCCGTGTGTGTGTGTGTGTGTGTGTGTAGGAGGTTCGTTCGTTTTGGCTCGCGTGGAAAAAGAGTTGACAGAATTGATATTCTGGTGTGCCGGATGAGGAAATGAGAAGTCTTCGATTCTTGCCTTTCTTCAGTCAACTCCCATTTTACTCTTGTGAAGTCAAAGAAAATAGAAACGAGAGTGAAGAAAAATTGTTACTTCTTTTTCTTTCATTTCTTCATTTTGCATTGAAGGCTTTCTCTCTCTCTCTCTCTCCTCCGTCTTCTTCTTGCATCCAGACAAGTCTCTCTCTCTCTTCTTCAGCCTTTCATTCACAATGGATCACAAGTTGGCATCGGTGGTTGGAGTGTACACACACATCCACAGAGAACCTTGCAACTCTACTTGAACGTTAAATAAGCCATTGTGGCTGGTCTACTGCTCCTACAAAGCAACACACATACATCTCTCTTCTTCCAGCCCAACCTTTACAACTGAAGGAATAAGAAAAGGATGTCGATTTAGGCTTGATTCAACATATATTAACAATTCTACTCCACTCTCCAAATCCTTAGAGAACTTCCTTGAACTTTGGCTAAGTCTTGGTGCTCAGCCATGGCACTGCATTTGTCTTGCAAATGGGATCTCTCGCTCTTCCACACCAGTTCTGGTTCTAACTGTGCACCATTTCTCCCTGCCTCCTTCATAACTATACACACTATAACTGTAGCTGTATACTTGTGTATCATTATTACTACCTAAACCAAATACCCAAGACTGGGCTCAGAGAAGAAACTACACACGAAATGAAGCACATCCTCGGAGCAATTCCGATTGAGTCTCAGACCTCTGCTGGTAGCTCGACAGTCACTGTACACTGTACACACACAGCCAGTCATGTACAACATGTGTGACTGTGGTTTGAAGGAACCCCATAAGCAGGACTTCCATCAACGGATGAAAGAAAATGTAAAAGGATAGATAGATTGAGTCCGATGAAGAAAGGTATCCGAAATCTACATCGCAGACTTTCTCTCTCTCTCTACCACTCAATGAAATGTTGCAAAAAAGGAAACAAATGAAACTTCACTCTACTCTCTCTGTAAAATTCAAACACACACACAAAAAAAAAGGTTGATGGTTGAGGGTTCTTATGTCATGCAAAAATATTACTCTCGTCATGTGGCTTGTAAATGTCATTCAGAAAGTTTGAAGTTTCTTTTGATGTTCTCTCGTCTGTTCAAAAGTACTTTTCGCTTCCACGAAATGCTTTCTTTAATTGAACTAAATTTTTTAAGAACCAAAAAAGTTTTCTCTTGATGTTTCAATGGACTCGTATGATGTGTGGTTGTGGTTGTGGACGCAAAATACACGTTTCTTCCTATCCTGTGGTTTTTTATAAAGCATACATAAATGAAACTATATGCAATATGCAACTGTTATGTCATATGTGGGTGTAAGTTTCCTTAAACATTCACGCACGTTGTTGTATAGTCAATGTTCCTGGTAAGGGATAGACACATATGCACTCCACACATGCATGAATGACTTCGTGGTAGTGAGAAAAAGGAAATTAGGACTTAAAAGAGACATTGGAGGATCAAAAGCATTATGTGAACCCCAAAATGGTAGAAAAATGTATCCCGTTTCTGAGAAAGTTTTTGGAGCTCGGTGAAGCACTCACAAAACTTTTCGAACATGTTCCTTTTGCTTTCTCCGACAGCCTCGTGTCTTTTTCTTTTGTGAGCAGAAATCTCAGTCTGTTAAGAATGCATGAAGTATTTTCAGTCAGAAAAAGAACGTGTTAAGATTTACACAACTTAAACAAGCATATCATTTCGTTGGGAAAGTGAACGTGTCCCTACTTTTTAAATGCATCTTAGTCTTCTTTAGACATTTTAGACGTGTATTTAACACACAGTATAAAATATCTCGACAACTCATGCATGCATGAATGCACACTCACGCAGTCACTTTCAAATCGAAGCAACTCTTTTTTGTGTCCCTTTCCATTTCTTCTGCTTCTTCTTCTCCTGTCCTTTCCCGTTCTTCTTCTTCTACGTATTTTCCTTCATATTACTCCGTAACGACTTCCTCCCTGCATTCAACTAGAAATTATTCCTCCGTCTTCCAGAAACCTCGGGATGGGTCAATAATACCTACAAAACTACAAACCCAGTGTGTTGGATACCCAGGAAGTTTACAGTGTTCCGAAGCTACAGCTTACAAATTCTTACAAGAAAATGACAGAAAGAGATCAGTTAGCTTTTCTTCCTCCGAAACAATCAGTTCTCTTGTGACTGCTGCTGATGATGAGACAAGACTTTGGTGATTGTAGCTCATTCCAATGTAACTAGGAAATGACTGAAAAGTAAAGTGCATCCCATCATAATGAGGAAAAGGGAAGAAGAAGCTGGAAGGGTGGGGAACACGCACCCATACTCTTTTGACTTTCCCTCAGAAGTCTATTTTTAAACAGGAAAGAGGCTTTGTAAAGCTAATGCCAAATTGAAAGGTGGATTTGAGGATGAATGAGCAACTGTGTCCTCCTGCCTGTCTTTTACTTCCAAAGAATAACTGCCTTTTACAAGGAGAGACAAAAGAGATCGATGCAGTAGTACTTTTGTGCTATTTCTCCACTGTCCTCCCTCCTCCGTATGTCCTAGTCCATTCAAAAAACTAAAAATCTCTCTCTGTGTGTGCGTTGCTCCGGAATGAATGAACCTATTGTGTTACACTTACTAAACGGTGGTGAGGGAGTCTGGGACACGGTGTGTGTTGTGTGTTGTGTGTATGTGGCTCCTCGTGTTCATTTCACTTGAAAGTGAGTAGTAAATTTGTCAAGTATGATAAATTATGTTACAAGAGGAGTTAGGCTAACAACATAAATTACGTGGGGAAGTGAGAGAGATATGTGAGCTAAAGGAAAAAGGCAGGCCTGAGCATCTTCTCTCAGTAAATAGAGAAAAGCAAAAGTTTCATCTTTGAGTGCATTTTTGCACCACCAACGAGCTAAAATAAGTGAGCATTACGCTGCGAGACGAGGGAAGAAGCATCAGAAGCATCAGCACACGAAATAGGTTGCCCATTCTGCTCTCTCTCTCTCTCCTTCCTCCAGTCCTTTGAGGGTTTTAAGTACTTTAACAAGAAGTATAACACTTTGCTTACACATCTTAATATTACTTGTGTGTGTGTGTGTGTGTGTGTGTGTTGTTGTCTTCCCTGGATGTTTTATTTTAAGTCTTTTGTTCAGTGGGCGGAGGAACACAAGATGAAACTTTTCCTGTTAAACTTTTCCTTTTAATTTATTGAACATTTTAAATGACTTTGGTCTTCGCGTATTGTATACAACACTTTAATATACGAGTAGCAGTCTCTCTTTTACCCAAAGCTGCACCACCACCTTCTTCCCTTGTATCCTTCACGAGGAATTTAAGTACCCAAGAGAAAGTTCTCCCACCACCATCACTACCATACCAGCTACCACACTATACACACTCTCCTAGCCTCTTCTATGAACTAGCAGATTATGAATCTAGACAGAAGAACAAGTTCAAAACTCCATTGCAATAAAAGATGATAATGACTGAACAAGATTTTGTTAAACTGTTGGTCGGGTTTGATTGTAAACGACCGCAGTAGCATTGTAGGGGAGTGTATAAAAGTATTAGACCTTAGCGAATTGATGCGTCTGCTCTTCGGAAGGAGTATATATAACTTTGTGTAATAGAAGTGTGTTAAATAGGTAATTTACGATACCGATCTATTACTCGCTTCCCTAATAGCATAACCACGAGTAGTACATCTACACTGCTGCTGCTGCTCCTGCTTTCACCTCAGTTATATTAAAGGGAAAGTCCGAGAGAGAGAGAGAGAGAGAGAGCGAATCCCAAGAAGTTCATGTGCACGGATGGGATTTAATAGAGAAGTTGAGTAAGGGAAAGTTGGCTGAAATAAATCTTAACAAGTAGACAACGGAGGAGAACTCTATTCTCTATTCTTTCCTTTTATCTGTAGTCAGAAGACGAATCCTCAAAGATAGTGGTGAAAAGTTCTGGTGAAGAGAAAGGCCTTCATTTTCCAACCTCAACCAAAGGCCGTCTTCTCTTGAACAGCGAATATCTCCAAAGAAAGAATGGAACAAGTAGCAATGGAGGTGGTGCCTTTCGTATTCCTCTCCTACTACACTTCTATTAGAGTAGCAGTAGCAGTAGTAGTTGTAGGAGTACAAGTAATTTTGTTCACGAACCTGTATTAAATATACCTCAGGCTGACACGTAACACAGGGTGGCAGTGGAAAGTGGAAGTGGAAGCAAGGAGTTTTGGTCTCAGATAATCACCGTGTGTATATTCGTCGTGTACTCTCTCCAATCCTGTCTTCCCCAACTATGATATGATAATCTTCCTCATCTCCGCCTCATTCATACAAAACCATCACGATACAACATTAAGATAACCAAAGTTCCAATGCTGCTGCTGCTGCTGCTGCACTCCTCTTTGGCTTTGGCTTTCTCTCGGAGGAAAACTTGTTTCCTCTCCGGTTTACAAGAATGCACAGAATAGAGGCATTTATTTCAGTCAAGATGAAATAAAGTGGGAGAGAAAGGAGGAATGCTCATCTGAATCTCATTATTCAAAAATCTCATCCAACATCTTGATGATCCGAAAGTTTGCAGAGTTTTGAAAGTGAATCCTCTCCACTCCTACTCATCATCATCATAAGTTTTTTCTACACACCCACACGGAGGTTCTATGTATGTATGGGTGTGTGTAAATTGGAATTATGTTGCTTCACAATTCACAATCAAACTCCCTGGAGTCGTAAAGAAAGCATAAGGTGGAGAGACATACACGGACATACGGAGTCATCATAATGGATGCTAAGGATCATTGCACCAGCGGCCGTTAAAGTCGTTTGAAATCAATGATTGACGAGTTATTTGACTGTTAGCAGTAGTGAAAGGAAAAGACGAAAAGTTTTCTTCAAATTGAATGCCTCGAGCTGAACAGTCAGTAGTTTTTGAGAGAGTCTTTCTACAAAAGGATGGAGAGACCACGCAAATGCCTTCCAATCAGATCATAGTGAACATCAAATTCAGACACATTGAGTTTATATACACAGTATACACAGTATACACAGTATGAGCGTACACACAACAAGGGAGGGAGGGAAGGTAGAAAGGGAAAGCTTTATTCTAGAAATTGTACTAGCAGAGTTGGAATAAATCCCTTTTTGACTTGGGAAATGAGATGAAGAATTTGATGGGTTATCCGGTTATCGTTTTTCTTTGGTCGTTCGTTTTTCTCTAAACTCACTTTTCGTTGTATATGACGAACTCCTTACTCTCCCTTCAATAGAGAGTTCTCGACCATTCCCTTGAATAAAAAATACAATCTCCTTTCACTTCTTCCCCCGATCTGCTGTGCATGTGTGTGTAGGTGGTTTGAAGTATTGAAGTGGTGTAGGTAAGAAGACGTATAGGTGTGTAGAGGAGAAAGTAGAGGTGAATCGGTAAGGTAGAACATGTCTGCATGTAATGACACACACACACACACACACAAAAGCATAAGCGAAAGGTAGGGAGACAAGTTGCTTTTAGTGAACTATACCAAACCTCCTTCCGTCCTACCTGATATTATTATATTGACGGGACTTTTGCGAGAGTGAAGCCAATGTTTCAAACTTTGTAATGTCGTCTCTATTACCACCATACTGCGCTTCACGACTTATCGTGACTACGGTTGAGGGTGGTGGAAGTCGTGGGAGTTGAGTGGCAACAACGAGAGAGCCTATCCATTCCAACAAGCATTTTCAATCCACTAGAAATCATTGTAGAATGATGATAGATAACGGAGTAAAATGATCCACAGACTTGTCAATTCTACTGTAATGATGCTATTTCCGTTGATTGAAGGATTTTTTCTACTACGTTGTTTCCTTCACGAGGGAGTAAATCGATAGATTCCATTCCAAAACTCTGTATCAAGTCATATTAAATTAATCCATGCTCTATAAACCTCGCCTCCATAGTTTTACTTATCACATATCAAACCTCGTCCTTCTGTGGCACTGTATGCAACTCCTTTTCTCTTATCCACACTCAACGTTGCACACAGTACGTATATACACTTTCTCTTCAAAATTGTCATCATGCCTCTGGTTCCTTTTTATCGTGTCGTTCAACACGAGGAAAATGATGATATGTCTGAGGACAAAAATGTCGGAGATGAGAAATCACAGTCAACAACTCTGGAGATGAGATGACTGTTCTCTGCTTCACCCGACAGTCGCGACTCTCTCATCGACTCCGTAATATGTAAAAGGTCTCTCAAACTGGTCTACACACAATCTACAAACCAACTTGAGACTTGGAGAAACACAGAGAGTCACACATACACACACACACAAGACACAACGAAGGAAACAACCTTGAGATCAATCTTTCAAGTTGGCTTTCTCTGGTAGAAGCTTCTCTCTCATCCAACTGACCAGATGATGAATACTCTTCCTTCATTTCATGATCTACTGCATCTCTGAACTTCATGTGAGGCATCACCACCTCACACACACACACACATCTTATACTTCTACCTTTCAATAAAGTTCAAGTGAATCGAATCTGAGAAAAGAAATCAACCTCTACGGAAAGACGGATTCATTCACCCAGCATTTCACAACTCGTCTTCTATAATATGGCTGTACATTTCTAGTGGTTCTAGAATATAGTCCACTCTTCTCTGCTAGAGACTTGGTTCGCGTGAGATGGGTTGATGGAAGATTGGATTCCACAGATATCCTACAGAGAGAGAGAGAAGGTGGATTGAGTCTCCACCCAGGTTTTCATTTCTTTCTAAGGATTCTCATTTTGAGAAGTCAGTCGAAGACACGAAAGTTGATTTTGGCATCCCATTCCACCGCCGCCACCTCCTTTGGCTACTCGTGATTGCTTTCTCTGTCCTTTTCTTGCTGAATGTGTGAGAAGTTTCCTCACTCCATTCGAATGAGAACCTCTCCTAAAGGACAGGCCCTCTTTAAACCCAAAAGAAAAGTCAAGTTTAACTCATCTCGACTTTGTCACTGTTGATCTATCTCTCTGTTTGTTGGGCCTAATCAGTTTGTGGCTGTGATGGTGTGTGTGGAGGAAATAAGTCACATGTAGTCTACGCACTATATACTATATACACTAAGTTTCTCGTCACATTATTAGATTACTCATTTCGAGATTCTTCTTCTGGGGGTATGAATGGAACCGGAGAAAGTTTCTGATGAGATTACCCTCCGTGTCACAGTTGGTAGGCTGAGAACTCCTACATCGACACTTGACACCCGCTACCCGAACTACCCGCTCCCACTCATCATTTCTTTCCACACCAGAGAAGCTGCACCAAATGTCCCGACCTCGATCTTGCAATTTGCAATTGTGATTCTTACCATCAACCTCCTCATCTCCTCATTCATCTCCTCCGTAGGTATCTCTTCTTTTGTTCACCGCCTCAAAATGCACAAATTCTTCTGAATTTCTTCAGAATTTCCACCACCACCATTCTCTATTGATGCACAAAAGTATCTCAGGCAAATTGTAACCGTCCCCCAACAATAAATCATTCACTCGAACATCGAATGCATCAAAGGCTATCATCAAGAAATAATTTCACTCATAAATTGTAACGATTTAGATTGGTATCTGAGTCCATAACTTCAACAACGACGGTTGTAAGTTGAAAAATAGACATGTACTAAGGTTGTTGTATTGTGTGTGGAGGAGATTAGCAAGAGAGACCAATTAGAAAAATATGATGAGAAGGGTAACAAATGGAAGGGAGAGTTGGTGGCACAGGGTCATATGGTTTGAATTGTGTTGTAATGGATATTAAGAGTAGAGCGTATGATTCGTTGCCTTTGCCTCTCTGATGTTCCATCCACAACGAGAGAAGGGATCGAGCAGAGTAAGCGAAAGGGTTATTTCTTTTTGACTGTCATCATAACCCTTTCATGGCTCATATAAATCTACCAAAAACTGGGGTGATTTTTAATCTCCACATACCATTGAGCTTTACGAGTGGTAATTGTCAGTGTGTGTGGGTTTGCTCCCACTTTCGGTTTATCTCCCATCCACCCTGTGAAAACCTCCTTTTGTCCGCAACCTTAAAGTGTAAAAGTAAAACTTTAGTGGAGGTACAAGAAAGGTGAAATACACGCGTAAAAGTTTCGGCAGTACATCTACAATCTACACACACGTTAAAGTTTTTGTGTTTTTACATGGCCTCGCTTTCTCTCTCTCTCTCTCGTGTAGGGTATGGAAGTAAGTGTGTGTAGGCACTTAAGTAAAGGTACTTTGGTTATGGGGATGGGGAGGTACTTTAAAATAGACAATCATTTGTGTGTAAAGTGTCTGCGGAGTATTTTTCATGAATGATTTCTTACTTTCTCTATTGTAAAGAAGAAGAAGAAGAGGAGGTTGGGATAGGGTGTGTAATGTAATGTTGTACTTTTATTTAGGCAAAGTGTACTCACAAGGAAGGTGGTAAAATTATGTCTAAATGTGACTTGTAAAATATGGACTAAGACAAATTGCCTTCCTTCCACAACCAGTCCGCTTTTGGTTTCACTATCAGCCGTCTTGTAACTCACGTAAAATGGTAAAACGGTAAAATACCAGTGTGGTTTACGAGCCGAAGCGCAGGGAATGCAACCTCGTAGCTCGTTAGCACAAAAGAAGAGATTAATGATTTTTCTCATTCTTACATCCATCAGCTCAGTGTGGAGTCTGTTGAGCTGTTTTCTCTACTCTATCGTTGTAAGACTTGTAGACTTCTAGACTTACTGCAGTGGCACAAAGTGACGTAGGAACTAGCAAGTATAAATATATAGAGGAGCAGTATATAGGGCAACCTAGATTAAACTACCCATTGACTCGTAGATATGTGTGTTACGTACGTGTTAAACAGATCGTTTGTATACCTAATCCTAACAACAACCTTCTTTGCTCAAGCAATTGGAAAGGATGCTTTCGGAATTAGGCCACGAATTAGAGCAATTTGAGAGAGCTACGGATTCACCATCAAGGCCCTATTCATTTCAATTGGAGCAGGAAATAGAGCTCGTTAAGTGAAATAGAAAAGCTGGGCGACACGACACACAGGGCGAAGAGCCCTTAGAGTCAACAGTAGGATAATAATGCAACAAATAACTCTTGGGCCACTTATCAATCATAGAGATAGGAAAGGAGAAAGTATATGGTGAAAGTGGTAGGCGAAAGGATTGAAGTGGGTATGAGGACGACAGGAGATGCTTATCTCTCTTTGAGGGAGCTCCTCGGGATCTATGAATTATGAATTGGTATTCAATCAACCTCACCAGGCTTGGGACTCTCCTGGAGACTCAACTTGTCAGCCATTGTGAGAATAAAGTACAAGAAAAACACTTCCACTCTATCCAACCAACCCTCTACTCTCCCTAATCCATCAATTTCCTTGGACATGAGTGAAAGCATTGTGTTTTCCCAAACTGACTGTGTATGTTGTGTGTGTATTTGCTATTTGCATTCCTCCCACCAGTTACCGAGTTTCATGTTGATGAATAAATTAAAGATGCATATCCCAAGATAAATAAGATCTTTTATTGACAGCTCGACAACAAGTGGTGGTGGTGGTGGAGGTTCTTTTCGTTTGCACATTTGTGTGTGCCTTCATGTGCCTCCCGTATTTCCAGTTACAAAAATACTTATCCTCTATTTTTCTACATCTCTCTCCGTGCTTTAAAAGTGCGAAGAAGAAACCAAACAAGCGTAAAAAATTGACAACTTCTGTGCCTGCCAACAGTAAACAGTTTGGTGGAATGTACATCGCATCGCGAAAGGAGAAGAAGTGCCAGAGCGGAGCTAAAAAGCGTAGTAATATTCTTTCGGAAGAAGTTACACCAAAAATCTATCGAATAACATTTGGCACTCACCTGGCTATTTTTGCCACAACCACAGCCATTACTACTGCGTGCCATTTGGCTGACATTTCCAAGCGTTTTAAGACTCAATGAATCAGTATTTTGACTGAGATAGAGTACAGCTCACTACCAAAGTTCAAATATTAAAGTGATGTATTTTGAGCATAAATTTCCCAAATTATATCCTCTCTCTCTCTCTCTATCCACTATACCGATTCCTTCAGTACAATTGGGGTCCAGCTGGCCTCTCTTCCAGTTGCATCCACACATTCAACATTCAACATTCGCTTTCACAAGAGAAATTCCAAAAGCTTTATATATACTCAGGTAGCTTTTAAGTATATATAGACGTAGGCTGAGAATTCCCACTTCCCACACCCACACACACTCATTGGAATCTCCGTGTAGTAGCCTTAAGTAAAGTTAGATATATGTGAGAAAACACTCTTTCCATTTCCACTCACCTTTCTCTCACATACTTAAGCTATGTGAACTCAACTACTACTACTGATACACGTCGTACAACCACAACCTTCCCTATCTTTGTGAGATATACGAGGCAATCGAGATTTTAAAGTAGGCCATAAAGTTGAAAACAAAGTTTTTTCCCGTACAAACCTCTCTCCACAGAGTAACTTGAGTTTAATAGATAAAGCGCTTCCGAGACTCTTTCAACTGTAATATTTCACTCAGATTCAAGGCAATGGACTGAGTCCTAATTTCCAATTTGCTATCGTCTGCTCCCTGCCTTTGTGTGGCAATTGGTTTCCTTCAATTCTTCACGTGTGTGTGTGCAGTTCTTAATGTTGTGGACCAGAGAGGAAACTCCTTTAACCCACAATTCAATGAGTAGTTCAAGAGAGAGGCAAGAAAACAAAAATTCCATTTGAACACCAACTGCATTATTATAAAGTATGTAAAGATAAAGACAAGTTTAAGAGTTGTACGACTTTTCCTCTGTCTGTCTTTAGTCTCTTGAGTAGAATGGGTCTTCTTCTTCTCCTCACACTTACTTCGACTTCCACCGAATTATCAACTGTCAACGAAGTTTCATGAATAAAACCCCACACACTCTGCCTAACACACTACTACTACACTTCCTCTATTTCCTCCAACACTCCTCTTAACTCTTAACTCTTCTTCTCTTCTAGTGTAGAGCTTTGTGTAAGTCACTTAATATTGTGGCGTAATGAAGTTGGAGGAAATTCTTGGTCGTCTTAATGAGAGAGGGTGACTGAGTGACATCGTTGGGTTAATGAATTTTAGCATCTGACAGATGCTCATCTCAAGTGTAGTTGGATGAGAGTAACGAGATAATTTCTTCTACTTCGTCTTTTGTTCCAATCCCTTCTTGTTGAACGTGAGAATCTTTATGTCTATCTAATTTATCAACTTCAAGTGGAAAAGTTCCACTCCCATTTCATTTCAAGTGTCCTGCTTCTCCTCAGCTCTCTCTCTCTCCGATGACGTGGCTTTCCACTTTCTGTCTTTTCTCATGCTGATTTCTCAACTCTCTCTCGCCATTCTCATCTTCATGACTTCTCTTATTGAAAAAGCCCGATTTCAATCGAGCTAGTTCTCTACATTATACACTTTAAACACTGAGCACACACATTCCTTTTGTTAGTAGTCGACGCTGAACAGGTAATTGAAATTAATTAATTAAATTCTACAAGTATTCTCGCATGATTCCCTCGTTTCGACTTTCTTTTCACCCTCACACCAAAAGCTACATCGTGTCATCAGTCTTCAGGTTGTTATCTAATTTCTCTTAATTATCAAGATACAAAGACAGACTCTTTTGATTTCTATTGGTGTAATACTTACAAGTTCACAAGTAATTTGATCTAAATTGTAAAAGTCTCTAATTCAAACCGAAACGATCACCGGATTTGCAATTAAATGATCAAAGGTTTTATTATATTGGAGAGTTCCATTGAAATCTTAGCCAAGAGACAACAGAAGGATTTTATTTGAGTCAACTTCTCACAATGAGACTCAATCAACCAAATAGCCTAGTAGAATTACCCGCAGCCAGTCTTAAAGTTTTTGGATGAAAGTGAACTCATCTAAGTCTTTAATTACTTGACCGAAAGACAAAACTATTTTATTTTGGAGGAGCAGTGTGGTCTCAAAGCCTATTAAACCTTTGGCAATTACGTGAAACATCATTAGATCCCATTTATGCCCTAGTTAAAGCTCTTTACCTTTCACTCTTCAAATAAATCTTGGTCTCTCTCTCTCTCTTCTCTCTCTCTCTCTGTAATCGTGCGATGCATTTTCAATGATGGCCTGTGAGCAATCATTATTGGAGAATGATGGCGTATGACGCTGCTGCGATCGTGATGAGGCTTGGTGGCTTGTTCTTCTTCGTGTTCTTCTCCTTGGCCCGCAGTAGTATAACATTATGGGGATCGATAATGGGAAGGAATTCCATTGATATTTCCTCTCCCGAGATCATTCCACCGGAGCGAGAGGCAACTATAAAGCTCTCTCTCTCTATTGCAAACATGCCCTGTGTGCGAATAATAAAGACGAGAACGAGAGAGTCGTCCCCAGCATTTGTACGTCAAGACGGAGGAAACGAAGTTCTCCAGCCTCGGCATGCACAAAGTGAGTAAGTTGGAGTTGGAATGTTGGGAATTGAAAATCGGTATAATTTCTAGTTCTGAGTTGGCGACAGTTGAAACCACAAGAACAGCAGGAGACTATTTATATCTATAGAGGAGTCTCCATGTGTTGCATACTAACTTTCCCTTTGCTTTCTCCACACAAACACATACACACACACAAACTGTATAGAAGTATAGATACACAGAGAGCAGGCAGGCAGCAGGCCACAGTTGAGAGTTGTTTGGACTGAAGAACACAAAGTAAAGTATAGGATTAGTTGGAATGGGAATAAAGATGACTTAAGATTGTGAAAGTGACCCAATTTTTCATCCTGGTTGTTTGTAGCTTAGTTCTCTGTCAAGAATTGAGAACTTTCAAGCCAATGGTCGCTAAACATAAAGATAAAGGGGATACTAGGAGACTACGTATATATATATATATTTAGATATACAGACTCCCCACACACACTCACACACAACTGTAACTGTGTAGCCGTGTTCGAAAGTAGGAGTTCAGTTGCAAATAATGGTTGTGGTGGGTCTCCTTCTTACTACAATTCGCCCACTTGCCAGTTGGACATGGTTCCGACGACAATTCATTCCTTACAAGGCAACCCACTTCCACCAACACAACTTTGTACATTTCCTCTTCCTTCGCCCTCGTTCCTTCACTCCCTGTGTGTTGTTCCAAACAACCAAAAAGCTCCCTTTTCCTACGACTTTCTTTTTAAAAATAAAATACTACGTGCTCCTTCTGCTCCACACAGCAGAGTCCCTTCAAACTCCAAATTGTCCAAATCCCTTCCCTTCTGGTCACTTTCAGTAGGAAACACTCCTTTTTATATCGTTTGATAATACTCCGTATATTAACCTCCAATAAAAGTATTGACTTCGGATGAGACTCTCATTTCTCACTCTACTTTCTCCGATATATCGGAAGGTATTTACTATTTACGTCTACCCTGAAGAGAATAAAAGTTGAGACAAGTCTAGAGAACTCAGCAGTGGGTTGGCTTCTTGTTGCCCTTATTTGTTGCTATTATTACTATTAAAGGTTGGAACGACCTGAGGATATATTTATACACACACACTCATTTTTCTTTTTTCGCCCTTCTCTCATCCAACTTACCTCTGTGTGTAATGTTGTTGACTTTCTCCCTGTATTTCAGACTTTATCTGAGTCAACAGTATCTCTCGTGTACACATAATTAAAGTTCTCAATTTAGCCGATTCCGTTGGCTGATAAACCGAGAGAGAGAGAGAGATCGAGAGAACATCTTAACATCTTTCCTCCTTCACCCTTTTCGCTCCGTTTATTATCATTTACATTACTTGCACAACCAGACGGAAGCATTTGTGAGTTTGGACTTGGAGTCTCTTAGTTTAGTAAAAGACCTCCTCCTCTAATAACATGGGATAAAGTAGGTCTAGGTGGATGTGGATGTGTGTGACTACTTACTACTTAGAGTGTAAGCAGATATATTCGCAGTGAAAGCGGAACTAGTAGAGGAGTCTTTCAGGAATTGCTGCACTTGCCTCTTTCCCGACAACCCATTACTTCCTCTCCTCTCTCCTTCCCTCTCTCTCTCTCTCTCTCTCTGACATCATCTCCTCCTGTAGAAGCAATTTAATTCTGTAAAGAACACTCAGTTTCAATACTTCTACGAGTCATCTCAGCCTAAAAAAGCTCTATCAGCACCATTTTTTCAATTTGCTCCCATTTTCTCCCCAACGCCCATCCCCAGTTTTGCATCCAAAAGGTAAATGGAATCATGACTTTTAGTGGATCGAGGACTCACCGTCCCATTTTAATTATGTTCCTCAGCCACGCTAACTACACCAATCATGATAGTATATATATTATATATATAAGCTCCTTCTTCCAATGATACTATTATATAATACTAACGTCCAAAAGTGTAAGAAGGTGAAAGTTCCGGCCTCTTTTTCCACAGAATCGCTCAGTTGATTTCTTCTTCGTTTCTGTTTGATCAGCAATTCCACAAAGTTTAAGTTAAAGTGCAGATTCCTCTTTCATCTTATGTGCGGTGGCGTTTGCACCCATTTGTAACAACCAAGTTCATCCAATCAAACCTCATAAATTTAGTTTACCTTCCATGAAAAAGCTTAGCATAACTTTTAAACTGCCGATGCAGTTTACTACTCGCCTCCTTCTATTAATAGTTAATGACCGAACAATGCTTACACTATGAAACTATGAATGCTATTCGATCATACTTACAAATCTCTCATAGATATTAACAACCCAAGAAGGTGAGTTTAATTTCAAATCTACATTATACAAACTCTATCTGAATAACTGAAAAGGAGTTTTGCATACCAACTAAAGAAAGCTGCGGTGATAGTTATTTGAGTGCTATTTAAAATCTTCCATACACACGACGAGTCTTGAAAGTATTACCCACAGAGTACGTGGACTCTGTGGACAGACAGTCAGTGAAAGAAGGAAGCCGAGGTTGTTGAAGAAACTTTGCAAGACATTTTGCATTTCCAACAAGTGAATTGAATGGGAGATGGGTAGGTGTGCTTAGGAAGTTTTAATGACACGAATGAATCTCTCGAAAAGTACTTTGAATGTTTCAAAGACTTCAAGTTTCCTACCAAATGAGATTTGAGTTTGAGGATAGCAGGAGCAGGAGCAAAGAAGAAGAAGAAGAGAGGAGAGGGATGGCCGAAGGGGAAGAACAGCGTCTTCATTTCTTTCTTCCGGAGCATTCATAACTTTCAAACCACCTTTGAATCAAAGGGTTAATCCTATTTTACGGTGAAGAAAGTTGCTGCATAGTCTTTTTTACTTCCCTACTGGGTCTCTTTCACTTGATCCTCTTCTTACGTGAAGAAAAACTCTTTCCATTACCATACAACCTCATCATAACGTCTCAGACGAGTACGTTTCCTCAGTCCTTCTTACACTTCCGAGCTTCTATACTGACTCTGTACTCTGTAGACACACACACACACAGCCACTTTCACCAAAGGTTCTTTAAGTTCCACGGTCTTTTTTACAGTGAAAGTTCCACTACATTCTCATATACTATATACAGCCCGTCGTAGTCGTCAAATAGATTTCGCACACCGAAAACTATTTCGGAATCTTCCTACGCTTCATTTACCTCCGTTGCTTCAGAAGTTTACCCCAAAAAATGAAAGTTTCAAGCAATAATTGGAATTACGGGTAGTAAATCCACCGAGAATTGAGCAAAAATAGGAGCTTCAAAAATAAATCACCTTCATTATTTCTTCTTCTCCGCCACCGTTCACGTAATAATTACAAGGGAGAACGTAAAGCTTCCCTCATTTCTCCGTTAATTCTTCTAACGCTCTGTGTAAACTTTTATTAGGTTCCTTCTACAATCAAAGGATTTCGTTTAATGAGCCACAGAATGAAAAAATGTATAATTGCAACAAAAAGTACGAATAATGATGGCACTAATCGTTGCGAATTGGAGACAGGCAATTTGCCAGTATTTTGTTGGTCTCTATTCTCCATTCTTCTCTAATTGCTATTTTATATTAATAATACCGCACCACCACCACCACCGCCATTCCACTCGTCTCTACTTGCTTTATTATTACTGAAATAACTCACTTACAAAACCATTCGTACTTTCAATTTTCTGGCTTCAGTTAACCCACAGCCACAATCCGTTTGTGGTTACTTAGCTTTGGCATCATAACTTTTGATTCATTGGTTCATTTCAAAATGAAAATATGAGAACACACATATGAGAGAGCATACAAAAAGCCTTGTGCTATTTTAATCAGGAGTAATTTAGCTTTACATCCTTGTGATTTGTGTGTGTGTGTGTGTCTGTGTCTGTGTGGTTGCTCGTTTACATGTTTTACTTTGTTCCTAATCTGTTTTGTTAAGTCTGAAACAAGGAACAACTTTCAGAAAAGAGAGAGAGCGAGAGAGAACAAACAGTCACAGTATTCTTCTGTGAGTTTGAGTCTCTCTCTGTGTGTGTGTCTTTCTTAGGTTTACCGGAAATTATGTATGAACAACAAGTCTGTTGTGTTTAAGAATTGGTTGCGGTACTTTCCTTTTTTGAACTTTAGATTGCCTTTCTGGAGGTTCCTTTATCTGGAGACTTTTATACTAAAAAGAGGTTCATGTCTGGTGAGTGTGGATGTAATTTCCCTGCTTAATTGCCCGTGAGGAGGGCTGAACTGGAAGTAAATAAGCACATACTGGTGGCAGACGGAAATAGCTTTTTACTTTTTTGCCTCCTTTCAATTTATTTTACGTCCCTAACTAAGCATAGCCAACTAACGCATACAATCACACACACACACACACACATACAAGAAAGTCTCTCTCTCTCTTTCTTCTACATATGCACACACACACACACACACACACACACACATTAATGATAACTGTAAACTAACCATCCTAAAGCTCACTTAGTTTCGGTAAACATTCGCTCAAGCTTTACTTTCACCACTTGCAGAAACTGGAAAATGGGTTTGCACTCCATAATAATGGTTAAAATGCAAATTACAGTAATAAAACATGGTGTAATGGATGCTCCGAGTGCGAAGGAACATACGAAGTCTGCCCATGAGATTGGGATTTTCCCTAAAATTCCTTTATTGTTCCCATTCACACACTCCATCCGCTTAGATTTCCTCCACACACACACAGCCCACAGTATATAGCATACAATCTACGAAGGAACTATTCGCCAGGAGCCAAACCAACCAGCCTACTTTAGTTTCCTATATAAAATGTACAGAGCTGCTGCGGTGTTGGTGAGGGAAAAGTCTGCCACTCTTGTTAGTCCTCTAACTCAATTCTTTGCCAAAAATGGTATATGAATGTTCTTTAGTGTCGCCCAAGTTGGATCTCCTATCTCACCAACGAACTTATACTTAACGCGGGTATACTAGTATATCTAGAATATATAGACAGACTTCAATTAATGATGATATAGAGGCGGTAGTTTAGGCTGCGGAATGAAGTTGTGGTGGTGCTACTAGAAGCAGGAGATTCACCAGGAGGAGTTCGTATATATTTGAGAAGTGTATTAAAGGAGACAAGAGCTCAAGTACTTTCTTCGCCAGCGTCTGAGAGCTTTCTCCCCATCATTTGTTCTCATTACTGAGAAAAAATCCCCAAAATGCATCATTCATCACAAAAGGGAGCAACAATAAGTCAGGAGAGATCATTTTTAGGGGAGATGATAGAGAGGAGATAGTGAGAAGACTGTGAGTGTACTTGTTCCAAAGGGAAAGTCGGAAGATAGGATTATCATTGTGAAGAATTCTTCAGGAAATTGGGATTGACACTCGCACGTCCTTCTGACCCTTCCCTCATCATTAGTCCGATAATTTACCGTGTTTGAACTGTAGTAGTCTTCAATGAAACTATTCTTCTTCACTCTCTCTACTTTCTCTTCTAGGCTCCTAGATTTCTAGACGCATATATCTACTCATGAATTCTCCTACAAACAGACCACGACTTAATGAGTTGTCCAAACCTAAAATAGCCTTATATATACGTAGCCTTACTACACTCACAACTGCCTCAGAAGAAACTCATTCATTGAGGGTGCGAGTTCCACAATCCAAATAGTTTGTTCCTACATGCGATCGTAAACCAAAAGTAGTTACTTACTTACTAATACTCATAATTAAAGTTACACCAAATGTGACACTCTGTTCGTCTTGTTAATCCCGTGTAATGTTGTATGAACTAGTAAATTGCGAGAGGGTAAATACAACGGACTGCACCGGAGGAGTCAACTCTCTCTCTCTCTCTGTAGACCTCCATTATCCCAAGATTACTAATTGCATTTCCCCTTCTTTTTCTTTCCGTTTTTCTCTCTCTCCACACACACACGAATACACCCTGCCACTAATTTCATACATTGACTCACCTAAATTGGGTCGTAAAAGTCGGAGGAAACTCATAAGAACTCTGTATGTGTGCATATCCATCGGTAATAACTACACATACAATTCTTACACAGCTTAGAAATACTTACGAATACTTCACCACTCGTACCTTTTCTCTAATTACCTTGGTTAGCCTGAAGGATTTCTTTTTTTCCCTCTAAAGTCTGTCACTAAAGAAAAGACCACATATGGTGGAGGAATTATGGAAAGTGAGAATTCAACTGAATTCTTAAATAAGTCACGGCATTTCGTTGCTCGATCTTCAAATGTTCAAATGAACTCGTGTCAGTCTTCGTCACTAACTAACTAACGTAAAACTGTAGAATACTTTATGCCATGGATTTTTTTATCCACACAGACTTTTTCCCCATAGTTTTAAGACCCGCAGGCAATTTACCACTTTCATTTTGGTGTAAATCGAGTGGAAACTCGTATAAAATGTACACAACAAACACGGGAAAATCCTCGTGGTTAGAAAACACGATGAAAGATGTTATCAAATGGATCCAAAAATTGGGTTGAGCTTCGAGAAGTGTGTACTTACATTTTGGTATATTTTGTATACTGGGTATTTACACTTTTACTTTACACGGTGTGTGTAGAGTTACTTACAGTCTCGGTTACACAACACGGGAGCTATTCACTCACATTCTGTGTTGGGGAAAAAAGCTGTGAGAGACCTCATAATCCACGTTAGACACGTGTCTATAAGACACACGCTGAAGAGATTCTTCTTCTTCCTGGAGGAAAGATTTATTTCGAAGGATAATCCTCCGAAAGACTCGGTTGTTAGGAAGAAAAGGCTTATTCAATGGAAGAAGCAGGAGAGCAGAAGGCAACGCAAGGAGCTCAGCCTTTTTTTACAGGAGGAAGGATGATTTGAATGAGTTTGCTTTGTTCCTAATGTACGCATTCTTTAGGGTTGTAAATTACCTAAAAATGGTGTGGAATTTCCATCTCCCTCATTTCCCCAGCTTAACCGCCGCATACAGCCAAATTCCTTGTCGCTTTACAACTGTGAAAGTCAACGGGATCTTTTTCTTTTTGGGGAAATTACGGAAATGTAAAATGCACATAGTCCAATTTCTATCGTTAAGTAGCGGAGGAGGAATGGGTGGAAGCAGACGTCTTTTGGATGCGCAAGACTCCTATTTTTAACACATTAGACAGCATTTTGACAAATTCTACCTTCCCTTCTTGTTAGCCCATGGAAAATTTATGATGTGACACTTCTCGTCAGACAGATTTGTCTGGTGGAGCAAACCGGCTTATGTGTATAATAAAGATTCTTGTCGGTTTTACATTATTCTTTATGTCCTACCACACTACCTACGTGACTCACCACTCACCCAGTCCACGAGCCAACTCGAACACTCTAGCATCATAGTCTTCCTCTCTCTAATAATCCTACAGATGCATTTCGGTTCATTTGTTGGCTCCTATTTTTAGAACTTGCATTTCTCCACAATTCTGGAAATGCTGGAAAAGCCCTAAGCTAACTAACGACCCTATTCAATATTTGTGTCTCCCTTTAAATCATCCTCATTTATTATTATTATCATCTCATTTTGAACTTTGGACTCAATTCTAACATAGACCTGCCAATAATAATATAATAATAACTGCGAGTGAATATGACCCAAATCTCAATATCCTCCTTTCATTATTACTCTAGCGAACTCTTTTTGAGTTGTGGACATTTTAACGTCCTTGAGACTCACAGTATGCAGGAGGCTATTAATTCAGTTTATCTGGTGGTATCCACTTTCTCAAACTCATATTTTGTGTTCATCTCTTGATGATAATAATAATGCCTTGATGCAGATGACGGCTTTTAGAGGGAGTTTACGCACAAAACAAATCATGAGAGAAGGCTGACCACGACCACTACAAGTGAAAGCAATGCCTTTTATAAAATTGAGGTTTAATCCCATCGGAGTGTGTGTGTGTGTCCTGGATAGGTCGTTTGTTCAGGCTGCATCTGACTTCCATGGCCAGTTGACATTGACTAGTGACACCAAAACTAGCAAACCACATCTGTCCTACCCAACTCCCCACCATAAATTATGGGTCTTCATTCCACCTCACTTCACATTCATTTGGGTTAATCTCTCCGATTTCAAATTACTGGTTAAACTGCTACACTCCCATGTAGGTACACTACAACATACACACATGATCTGACCAGTATAAACTATGTATAAAGTCATTACATCTCTTTCTCTGTGTCTCTTTTCGCGAGCTAAACCTTTACACTCTTTGGAATAGTTCTATATAAAACAATATCATCCCTAGTTTCAGATAAAGGCTGGTCAGGCCAACCGACATTTGGGCATACCTCTTCAAAACCAACCGATTAGAGTTTAACTGTGTGTATGTCCTACTTGTAGTGGACAAAGCACTTGAACAACACATTACTTTTGCACAAGCCTTTATTCCTCTACTTGTGGTATACTCTATATTTGCGTAGTCTATAATATGTGGCCATGTAATAGAGACATCACTTCTGCAACAAAAGAAGTGAGGAAATAATGATCACTCCAGTGAACAAAGAAAAAAGGCAAAAATTTTCTTCTCTGCAGATTCTTCCATCATCGCCGCTCCTCCTTCCTTCCTTCCTTTCAATGTAGTTCACTCCATTCCTCCTATTCCTACGCGAACAAAAATGAGCAAAGATTGAATTTACAATTTAAATTTTTGATAGAGCGACACACAGTCAACGAAGAAAAGAAATAAGAAGTGAAAGTCTTTCTCTCTCTCTCATTTAAAGAGGAGAGTTCATTCGACAAAAGTTAGATTGAGAATTTTACAAGTGCCAGTCTTCCTTCCAACTCATTCCCCTCAAGAAACAAAGATACATTTATTCATTTTCTTATTACAATAATATCACGTTGCATTGTTGCTTTCACTCTCCTTAAACTTAAGTCGGCTGTCTTTCTCTCCTCTCTCTCTCTCAGAATGTGTAGTGATGGGTGGGTAGTATGATAATGAAGGGCTTAAAAGTTCAAACTCCTTCGTCCCAACATTACGCAAGAAATGTTCACACACTCTTTAAGTTATTACCAGAATATCTTCGCAGCATAATAATAGTAAGTATTATAAAAGCGTCATTTCAACTTGTGGTCACGCGGTGTGTATTGGTACTAATGGTAGGTTTGTTTTATAGTGTGTAGAATAACTTTCCTTGTATCGTCACTTCCTTCTTTTCCCAACTTTGCAAAAACAAAGTACACAAGTTATTTGCACAATTTCTTTTTGCTCTCCTGTCTCTCGCAGTGGCATCCACCACTCAAACTCAAATATGTTTTTGACTCTTTAAACCTCAAGGACTTTTACACACAATTTCGTCTGGAATATTTAAGTAGACCTCTTCATTACGTGTGAAAAGTAAATAAAAATCTGTGTAACAAAGTAAAGTAAACCTACTTATGTACTTTGTACAAATATGTGACTACACTGTACTTAAGTAGTTGAGAGTGAGTAATGCAAAGACATTTTTGTGTAAATGCAATTTGGCAATTCCATCTATGCAAGCAAACGCGTATAGAAAAGAGTAATTAATTTTGAGCAAGGCTATTTCAACTTCAATCTTGTGATCATGAAGAGTAGAGTTTCATCTTTCAGTAAAAAAGACGCTGCATGCTGCTTGTGTATACAAATACGATATACACATGATCAAAGAATAAACGTACACAAGGAGAGTATTATTATATGCAGCTTCTATGAGTTCACACTTGAGTGATTAAAAATGTGGAAGCTGGAGGAGCACAGGAGCAAGAGATGCTTTCATTCGTAGTCTTGTCTGTTTTAATCTCTTACCGAAATCTCGTGAAACAGAAGTGCCGACAGGAACTCGTGAGAAGCTCGAAAGGAAGGAAATTCTCTCCTCTTCATCCTTGCGAAATTCCCTTATCCCTCAAATGCTGCAGTTAGCGTTTTTTTACTCTCCTGCAACATGATAAATAGCCTTGTCAAACTTTATGATTGATCTCCATTCTTTTTTAAAACTGAGATTGATCATATTAAATACTGGCTCTATAATAATCCTCCTATGGGTATTCTATAGGAGGATATATTCATAGACCCACGCCAATCCATAATACACACAAACACACACCTCTTCACACTTTACTACTTCAGTCGTGACTCAAAACTCAAGACTTGCAGACTTGCAGACTTACACACAGTCGCGTAGATGAAAGCAGTCTTTATAATTAACGTTAGTCCTACAGAGATTTAAAAGTTGGGTAAGCCGTATGTACAGCGCAGCATAAAAGCTTGATAGCTTTCTTCACTTTCTCCAACTGTTTTGTGAGTTTGCATGAGCCATTTTTTTGCAGGGCAGGCAAAAGAGACTGGCAATTGAGAAAATGAGCTTTAGAAAGAAATTGATACTTTTTGTGAAAGGTGATATGCATTCCACAGTTGTAGGGAGAAGTGGAGAGCAGACCAGAATTTTTAGCAGATTGCTGTGCCATTTCTCCGTAAAACCAAACTGATGCCCAAGCCAAACATCGACTACGAATGGAAATAGCGTGTCCTAACTTCTACTAACAAATATTAGAAGAAAAACATCTCTCTACATTCTCTAGGCTTGTTACCACCACCATCACTCCGTTCCATTGAATTCTATACTCCATACTCGTATCGAATCGCATGATTTTGAACTAGATCGCATTTCAAGTGCCCTAAAATGAGGATTCCAGCCATCACTGTTGAACTCACAGTTTGTGTAGTGGCCCATCAACTTCCTCCCAACAATCAATTCATTATTCATTAAAGCTCGCGTCTTCTAGTGAGAAAGTCAGAATAAATTACACAACCTCCGGTGAACTCAAATGCTTCGTTAGTAATGCGCGAAATTCTCCACACCTGTCTCTCGCTCTCTCTCTCCGCATACCTGCTGCTTATGCCTTCCATGTTGATGTTATGACGAGCTGAGGTAACGTGGATTCCCTCAAAAAACCTTCTTCTTCTTCTTTAGAAGACACAGACACAATTTATATTTTTCTCATAGTCGTTTTGGCATTTAGCCGTTGGCGACTTGTGTACGTGTTATATAAATGTATCGAAGTCTTGTAGGAGTTTAGGTGGGAGGTGTGAGAGTGTGTTGGAATCCAGCATAAGTTGGAATATAAACGTGTGGGACGGAAGTCGGAATTGGTAAAAACTAGGGCGAGGATCGAGACGACAGGGAAAAGATCAAGCGAGAAAAGCCTTGTTGAAGTCGAAGAGTGAGAGAAAAGGAGAAATCAAAAGCTGTCTTATGAAAGATCATCCCATGAGAAATCTACGTTTCACGCTTAGGATTCCTTTTTTATACCGTTCAACTATTCCTACACACTTCCTTCCTTCACGCCTCAGGAATGAGCACAAGTCTGTCAACGAAGGCACTTTCAGATTTTACGATCCCGAAAAACTCTTCAGTCCCACGTAGACTAATATGATTCAAAAGGATTTTCAGAAACCCAAGGCACACACACACACACACACATGAGGCTACTACTACTATTTCAATACTTTCGAAATGCAACTAACTATACTGTGGGTGCTTCTATACTTTCCATATTTCTCTCACTGCATTTTTATCCTTTAACCAATCCATTTCTGAAATACTTCTCCCCCAATAATCTCAACAGCGTACAGCAATATTCTCCATCCATTCACACATCTAGGGTGCTCAGTGAATCATAAATATGTACATGATTTTTCAATTGTAAACATCAATTATTCATCACATTATTAGTTTTAAATGTCAGTCTCCGTTTCATTACCATTCACTTAGGGCAGGAGCAGAAAGGAGAGACTATGAAGAGACTGAAGAGTAGTTGAGCAGTTGAGCAGTTCGCAACACACAACCGCTTCACATTCACATTATCCGTATTCCTTCACAATTTCCGTCTCCTTTAATATCCAGTTCGCGTTCCTCCGTCCTTCCTTCCTTTCATCCAGTCACCTTGGGGTGTTTTCACAGCAAATGCTGGGAATTTAGTTTGCATAATGCTCCGTAATCCTCCACATCACACTAATGAATCAAAGTTTAGCCTCCAGGTAGTCTTACTACTCTCCTTTATGTTTGCACACACACTTTTCGCAACAGAGTGCCAACGCTGACACACAAGATGTAATAATAATATGCAAGGATTTCCAGCTAAACGGATGCAATCCCAAAAGGTCACTTCTCTCCCTCCTTCCATCCGCTCTATTCCTTTCATATTCATTTAATTGCGATATATCTTCAAATGATGCTCGTGTAATTCTCGAGATTCACGAGAGTCAGGAGCTCTTTACTGTGGTTGTCTCTGTTGTTTACGAACTCTATATGTATCTACTTAAGTCCTGTGCAACACTACTGCGGGGCTATGTGCTTATATGAAAGGTGTGTGGTGACATTTCCTTAGGTATTCCTCATTAGCATTGAGATTGAATTCCATATTTCAGCATCAATTACTTTCTTTGATTTCTCTGTAACTGAGTTCTGTCTCTCTCTCTCTCTCTCTCTCTTGTGTTGCTGATTGTGAGCTCAATATTTACAAACAACCATCATGAGTCTCCACAGTGGAAGTGCTGCGGAGTGCAGAGAGCTACAAGGTTTTGCACGGTTCGCAAAGCTAAAGCTGCGGTTCACAGTAATATCCTCTCTTCAGTGTGTGTTTATCCGAAACTCGACTTTGTTCGAATGTGTACACAATAATCACAGTTAGTTTGGTTACTTTGGGTAGGTCGTATAACATTTATAGAGAACTGAGAAAACCAACAAAGTGTGAGGGAAATGCTTGAAGGTACAAATTCCACTGACTGAACATGAATTCATATTTACTTTTAACATAAAATTACTCCGAAATGGAGAATGAATTCAAGAGACACGCCACGTGGGCTCACATTGCTTCCCTACTTTGTATGATTGAAGTTTATTTGATCATTAACCAACTAACAAGGATCTCAATCTCATGAAGAAAGATGAACACTGACAACCAACAACCACCACTAATTTCGCTAGAAGCATTTTCATTATTGAGCACGTGCGATCCCTGCCCCGTGTCTAATGTGAGCATCGTTGCTACACTCTTTAAGTTTCATTCAGACACACACACACACTTTTACAGTTGACAGTCACTCACTTCTAATGGCAGTGAGGGTTGAATCAAAAGATCAGCCAAAAGGGAACGAAGCAGGGACTGTCACAAAGGACTCGATCTCTGATGGTCTGGTACTTAAGTACTTTGTACTTGCTTTGACCAAAAAGTTATTCACTATTTTATAAAACACGAATAATAGACCTATTTCAAATATGAATGAATTGTTTGATCTATGGAAAGATGTGGAAGAAAAGATTGGAGCTTTGATTAGAAGGAAAACTCTAGAACTCTTGCTAGAAGTCTAGAGTGTAGACATTACGAATTCATTTTGGTATCATAAACTAGTATCAACCAGAACTGTACGAATATGTTACGATTTACACGATACAATAACATATTAAATGCTTCAAATTTCTCCCCTATAAATTACAAATATACTTAATGTTCTTCTTCTTATCTTTCCAGGTAAGGACAACCAGCAACTTTTAACTATCAAATTCCAATCAGTAGTCCGTGAAAGTCGTGACATGGAATGGGATGAACCGATGAACAGAAAGACCAAAAACAATTGTCGCGATGTCCCAAAGATGATAAGAAGCTTGAGGAGTACATTGGAGTCACCTTTGACTTCTGACTTTCTCTTGACTCTTGACAGCACACCGCATCACCAAGTTAAATAACACCAAACAAAATTAAATCTATTCTAAAGCTACCGTGTGATATTGATCCTATATTGCTATCTCGTCTTGTCTCACTTTTACACTTTGGAATATCATTTTGAACCAAAGTTCCCTTTTGTAAGAGTAGAGTAGCTTTCATCATCACCTAACCACACACTTCAGACATTATACTCTGACTTTTGTTGTGTACCTATACACTCCATACGAACGAATTAGGGTGTCAAAATTCATGATCATAAATCCAATTGAGATATGAAATACGACAATCGATGTGAAATGGAACCCTCCTACTTCCTACTTTTAAATCCACCCACTATATGCGCTATTATATTTTTATGGAGCTTCGAAACTTACTATATACGTACCTAAAGCTAAAAGTACACTCTGACAGGTTTAAGCATTCTCAGGGCATCCAATAATAAACTCACAGGTTGTTATTGTGTGGAAGTTGGTTGAAAAGTCATCGCTGTTTAATAATACTGGGGAGTAAGGAAGGAAGGAAGGAGGGTGCGGTTAGAAAGTGAAGAAAGGAAAAATACTACAGAGAACAAAAGTGTCAATAAGCGCTTGAGTTCTTGACACTTTCGTTATCATTTGAAAGGAGCAATAAGCCTGTTTTCTTTATTGTCCCCCAATGACACGTTATTCAACCCCTTTCTCTCCATGTCATGTGTATCATTACATTATTATAATGTCATCATATAAAAGAAAAGGCAATGGAATAATATGACTTTCAAAGTGAGAGCACAAGCCCGTCCTTCTTCACACAACTTCTTCACTTCAGACTTTTTACAATGAACACAGCAGAGAGAGAGAGAGAGTTCTTTCCCGAGTGACACAATCTTGGGGACCCACACACGCTGCCTGTATTTATGCTACACGAAGAATTCATGACAAAGTTGTTTGGTACTTTGTGTGGCGTAAAATCCTCCTCAAGAAGACTTTTAGGAGTTTATTATAAAGATATAGAGAAGAAGAAGAAGAGATGGTATATAGAAAGACACACACACATGAGTTTCGTGCATCTCTTAATCCTCAAAGTTAACTTTAAAATGGGTTCGTAATCATAAGGAGGAGTTGGTGGTGGCTCGTATATGTCGGAGCTAACAAGGAGGTGCCTTATAAATTAAACATTTTGGGGGTTCTTTATGAGACATATATGTCTGGATGAGGTGTGTCGGTTTTATGCGATATTACAAGTTTAGAACTGTGAAGTTTTACTTTAATGACACTCGACTAGGGCTTCATTTAGGTGGAGGCTTAGACCGTATCATAAAGGAAGATTGCTTCAAATCACCTCATTGACCCCAATTAAGTTTCCTCATGCACTCATGCACAATGTTAGACACATTCTCGCTGGCGAACAGCCAAGCCAAACTAACCAAAGAAGAACCATACGTGGCAGATGTATGGTGCAGTTCAAGACATAACATAACACACACACGACTACGTGTCCTTGAGCTAACTGATTCAAACGCACATTTGAGTGCTGCTTCTTTAACGCTCCGTTCAAAAATTAAGGTAATGTCTTTGCCCTTCGATTAGAAGAGGGGAGGATAAGTTGGCTACTCTCGCTTTAGTCTTTATGTCGACTCCTTAAGCTTAGGAGCAGGACGACGACGGGGAGAGTTAAGGGAAATTTCTCCAAAGGGAAAGCACCAAGTATCTCATTACACGTGAATGGCTCCTCGCCCTGCAATTTGATCCATTCAAGAGATTGAAACAATAAATCATGAGCCAATTAGACGCCTAATTTATCACGACACACCAGTAGGTCTTGAACTTTTCCAGTCACCAGAGTCGAACCCCGAACTTGATAACGAGACGAGAAATATTTTAATTCGACTTCACTTTCAACCCCCGAATTTAGTTTATACTATTAGGCAGTTAGGTTGGGTATAGCCGCTTGTTAAGTTATTAGAGAGCTTAGTTAGGAGTTGTCCTAGTCAGCAATAAATGTGGAGTAAGACGCATTCTATCAACTTCCATGAAGCTTCAAGCTTCTGCTTCTCTGGTCTATTTTAAGAATGACAGTTGCATTCTTTCAAAATATTTTAAAGTTGTGCTTGGCATATGAGACGCATGCTGCTCCATTTCAATGAGAGAAACGAAGGGTTCAGATTTACAGATGAAATAAATGTAAACTGTGGCTCTCTCGGAAATATCTGAAATGTTGTTATGCACATTCCAGTCGAGAATTACGAAGGGGATATTACTCGTTCCAGACAAATTGGGTAGGAATTTAAATTATGAAGATGTGTGTGGAATGCTCACATGAATCTTCTCCTGCTTCCTCGCGTATTCCAATCTCTCAATGATAATAACCACACATCATCTACAAGTACAAATTGACAATGCTCTCGAGTGTACAGAGTTATAAGCTCATTTGAGGGTTGTCGTTATTTTTATGAATATTTCCTTTCTCCCTGGAATTCCCTTCAGAGGGGAGGATGGGAGGAATAACTCAACTGATAGTTAATAATGTGCAATCCAATTGTGTAAATTGAATCAGACGGGAATCTACATTAGCATGAAATTAAATTGTTTCAAGGTTGACTTAATCCTGAGAAATTCGCAGTTGTATCTAAATTATTTGTTTTACAACCCAATGCACTTTGCATATTTGTGCATAGTCAACAGAAGCACTGGATAACGAATCTCGTGGTGCCTTTAGACTCAAAATAAAGCACCTATAAACTTTCTAGTCTCAGGATTCCATGTGTAAGATTTTGATTTCTGTGTAATTTGCTCTTAGCTTCTTGTTTCTCACCTGGAAACTTAAGGCTGCCCGCCCACAACCTTCCACTAATTAGAGTAAAGGAAGTAGCAGTAAAAATGACCCCAATCTATTTGTAGGAAGAGTGAAAGACTCATTATATTTTGGTGGTGGATATCACGTAAACTGTATACGCTAGTTGGTGGGATAAAGCTGAAAATAAGCCGTGTTCAGCTGTCTGAGCATTGTTTATGATTACACGTTTGAAAGAAAGGGTAGCTACACAGAACAGAACTCGGGTGAGTTTCGAGAGAGAGGAGAAGAATCACGAGAGGAATCATTTACAACCAAAGTATAAATGAAGGCTTGATAGGTGAGTCCCACGTGAGTAACAAATTAGCGTGAGTAAATAAATTCCACCTTCAGTCCAACTCACACAGCCTGCCTGTAGATGTTTGTGTGTGTGTGTGAGTTCATTAGCCAATGTTTCATTGTAAAGGGAGTGGTTGAATGATGGAGACCACAGAAGTTCCCAATGATGGTTTACAGCTATTTCGGACACTTTTAGGATTCTTCTTCTTTGCTTTCGCATAGGATTCCTCATTCCACTGTTTCCTCTAACCTCTCTCTCTCTCTCTATAAAGAACACTTAAGTATAAATATAGCTGGATATGGATAGTCGCTCTCAATCAAAAAGTTAAACGGCCCTCAATCCTTCTAAACTTGAAGTTTGTTGTTTGTGCATGTGCAACTGTAGAAGAAACGAAAAAATTCACAAAAATACCCCAAACCGTACTTACATACGTCTTACGAAGTGATCGATTGACTGTATAATATATACGAGAAACCTCAAGAGTCACGTCAAGTTCCGGTCGCAAGTTGGACTAATAATTTTATGAAATCAATATGATTATAATGTGAAGACCACACACGCAAAACTCCTCCCATCTAATCAAACTTGCACCTTTCCCTTCACTCACTTAAGTCTACAGTCATACATCATTCATCCACATGTATGTGGGTTACAATTGTACAACAACAATAATGTCGAAAGGCTTTACACGACTTGACTTTCAATTTACAAAGATTACCTGAATATATGAACTCTCCTCTGCACTTGCATTTATTTCTCTTATCGATATTATTCATCTATCCAGAGTGTGTAATCACAATCACCACGAAAGTTCTGACAGTGAATAAGTCAGTAAGAGGTTATTTATAACTCTCCTACAACAGAGGGAGAAACGGGAAGCGTAAGTTCGAAAAGTTAAATGTTTATCTCACTGCCCACTTAAATAAAATACAAAAAGGTTTGAACAGAGATGATATGGATCTCTTTCTCTACATAAAACTCCACGGTGTAATTTACGTGTGGTGAACTTTCTCTGTGAGAGCTGAGGGTAGGCGAAGAAGAAGAAGAAGAAGAAGAAGGAGAGCTAACATAAAATGTGTGTGTGTGTGTGTGTGGCTTCTTCAAGGGCCCGCATGACTTTTACGAATAAATGTCTTGGTTGTGGACAAAGTGATTTGGATTCACTAGAAGAGTGCAAAGAAAAGAGATACCAACTGTCATTTTCAGACTTTCTTTCTCACTCCTCTTCACTTGTCACTTACTTCTGGGCACTCCTACTACGCGTAGTAAACACATAGCAGGGGTTAGTTTAAGAGTTGCGTATATATCTGATGGGAGTAATAGCTTGAGAAATAGGCGATGTTGGTAGTTGGTATATAGTGTAGGTCCATGTGAGAAAAGATCCTCCCAAAATGTAAGACCATTTATTTCCGCTTTCACCGCGACTCTTCTTCAGCTTCATCCTTTTCCCTCACTCTCTCCATTTCTGTGAGTCAAATCAAATAAAAGACAAAGCGTAGATTGGTGCATTTCATTGAATGACCACACTGACAGTGATGATAACAATCCAATTCCGTTTATCATTTCAGTCCTTTACTCTTAACCATGCTTCAAATTGATGAAAATTGTTTCCATTCACGAGGGATTTAGTTAGGACGCTCTCTCTCTCTCTCTCTCTCATCTCTCCTTACAAAGTTTGTAATTGTTGTCTTCATTTCACTCGTCGTCCACACCGCGTACAAACTAAAGGGGATTCTTCTACTCCAACTATTTCAAACTTTTTCAGTCAATGCTGGTTTGGTTTATCTACAAGTAGGGAAAACTTTCCCTTCTTTTTATACCACAGAGAGAGAGTCCAAGTCCAATGCTTTTGTCTATGAGTCAAATAAAGTCAGTTTTTGTAAGTAGCTAGCTGGCTGCTTGTAGGGTTTCCTTATTGTAGCTTTACTCTCTATATACTTCTAGTCACTTCTTAGAATTCTGCAAGAGTCCAGTGTGTAACTAGAAAAATTAGATAAGTGGGATACCTCACTGTTTGTTCAGATGGAAGCGAGAGAGAGAGAGAGTGAGAAGAACCTCAGAGGGTGAGTATCTTCTTACCCGCAATAAACTATGAAGTATAACATTAGTTGACTTAGTCCGCAGTAAAAAAGGCCCAACTTACTTAGTTTCTTGAAGTAAAACAAAAAAACTTTTTTCAAGGATAATTGTAACAAACATAGTAAACTGGGAGGCAAAGTGGTTTGAGCGTTCAGAGCTCCGATTCAAATGGAAAACCTCCATTGTGGCTTTCTACTTTCTTTCTACACACTCCATACTACTACGTGTACACTTATACAACTACAACAATTTCCTCGTGGTATTGCATTCAGAAGCAAAGGACCACTTTATACACTTACCATCGAAGTTGGCCAGAATTTCGGTGTGATTACTCTGCGAGTTGCTCATCCACACAGACGTAAAATGAAGTGGATTTAATCAACATAAAGTTAGCCCGAGGGAGCCTTTATGTATGATTTAGTAATAAAGAAAATAAGCTTGGATGAGAGTTATGAGCCTCATACGTCATCTTCATCATCATCTTAATGTGGCTACAGAGTCGTAATAGACTTTAATCCAACTTCTTTACTTTATCCAGAGACCCATATACTATACACGAGCTTCTTCCGGTTCTTTCATCATAACATGACGAAAATGCGTCGACGACTATCATAAACTAATGTGTACATATAAATATACTCACTCACCATTTTTATCCTTAAAAGAACTTCTGACAAATCTTCTTTCCCCAACATAATAATAATGGACCCACAATGATCACCAAATGGTTACTTAAGAGGTAAATGACTCGAGCGTCAATTTTTGTACTCAAACTAACTAACTGGGAAGCTGAGTAAAGAAAAGACAACTTACCATCAACTTTGTATTACATCCATTCATCCCAGTCAGACAGTTCGTTAACTTTATTACAGAGGAAGAGAGACAAGCCAAGGTTACTGGTTAAATTGTATCCAATCAGTGAATATATAATAATCAAGGCAATCTTTGTGTATTCGATCTCCGCAGTTCCACTTGAAAAGCATAAAAAGAAAGCTTGTAAATGTCAATTGAAGCATGCAAATCATTTCACGGAGGTCTCTTCACTTCAAAATACATTATCAAATTATCTCGTGGATCAGTAACAACAAGTTTGATATTCTTTAGAAAGCTTTTGCTCTTGATTCCAGTGTTCTTCAAAAGTCCTGTTGATTTGATACTATCCATTTCCTTCTCCATATTTGCCCAACTCTTGAAATGTTACGATATAAAAATGTGCATTAGAATATTGTTGCTGAGTAGAGAAGATGATAGTCAATTCTACTTTTCTGAGTGAGTACTTGGAGCAGTGGACTATCTGCTGTGACTTTTCATATTTCGAGATACCAACCTACTCTTCCTCCTCCTTCTACTCCACAAGGTAGAAATACACATCCTTAATGGAAGATTTCCCTTGTGACTTAACTCTCTGTGAGTAACATTAAGTCAGGAGGAGGAGAAGAAGAAGAGCTGAGGGAGAACACACCAAATGGAAGATTGATAATAAGGGGCTCATCTTTTTCATTACAAAAGTTCAATATTTGTATATTTGCACTTATGGATTACTTACTTCCTCCTTCCTCCTATTCGTATCTCATGGCTAACAGACTCTTCTTTTCTCTCTCTCATCAGAAGAGCTTTAGAAGAATCCACACACACGCTGATTCATTCCGTGCCAAGGTTTGGCTTTGACTCGTGGTCCTTCTTTACGGTGTGGTGGTGTCTATTTACGAATCCTTGCGTGTAGCATGTCAATTACGATACGAAAATCCATCTGTTCTTATACAAGGGAGGAGAAGGACTCCTCCGAGTACACTATCATTTATCCTCCAGTATATAATAATGTATAATGCGATCTACATTCCACATTTGAAACGGTGGCAGTGGCAGTACAATAGGAGAGTATATAGACAGTTTGCAGTGTGTCTGTGTGTGTGTGTGTGTAAATCAAATACTCACAGAGAGAGGTACAATACGCAGGAGAAGAGTAAGTAGAGAGAAAGTGAGTTTAATCAAAAGAAGAAAAAATATCCGATTGGTTTTTCCATTAACTCTCCCAAAAGACCAAACCAAAGTTGAGTCTGGGAGAGATTGAAGTTACAAAGCTAAGCCACAGCCACACACACACACCACACACAATCATTCCTCCGTTATTTGTTTGAATCGTGTGGCTTTACACACAATAACCCGTAAGACTCTCCTGACTGCACTGCACCAGATCGTGATCCCCATCTTTCCATCTCCTCATCATCATTAGTATTGTCGTAGGTATTGTGTCTTCCATTCCTCCGCACATTCCTTCTTTCCTATTTACTCCCTTCCTTCCTTCCTTCCCAAGGAAAAGTTCTAATGGCCTACAGAGAAATACATACTTCCCTTCAATACCTCCGCTCTTAATTGTATTGCTCTTTAGTTCGCCAAAATCGCTAGAAGCTTTTCTTTTATTCTCCTATCAAACGCCAAGAAAGGAAAGTGGGTTTTTTGAGCGTACACACCTTTCTCCCACTTTTATCACCCATAATATTATCTCATTTACTCCCGTTGCACATTGCGCAATCATTTGCAGCTACTATGCAAAAAAACTGCACGCTAGAAATGAATGAAGGAAGTAGACCAAGAGTCACATTGTTCTTAGAAGATTTCAAGGACGGAGAAAGTAGAGGAGGAGGAGGAGGAGGTGGAGACTAAGAAGGCAGCTTCTGCTTCTTAAGACAAGCAAATTAGCTCCAGTGAAGCTTGAGGTTGAGTGCTGACATAATTTCGCACCTTCATTCGTGTGCGATGATGTTTGGAATGAGGAGACAGAACAGAAGATGCCTACAACCTCCTGGCTTTCTCCTGTGAGTTCGCTTGGGTAGCTCCACGACGTGTGAATGAAATCAAGTGGAGGGCAGACAGGAGGACAGCTAACTCTTTGAGTCTCTAAACAAGACAGGAGCTTTGTGGTTTCTAAAGGTGTGAGCAACACTCAGTGCCATTTAATATATAAGTCTTGTAACTGCTCAACTGCGACAGAGATAGAGAGCAAAGAACACACACAGAAATTGGCATCATGAGGGGATTTCGTACACTCTGCCTGCAAGAAGTAGACTTATTACTTCACTTTCTCTCTCACCTTAAGAAGGAGAAAGTGGAGAAAGTGGTGGCAGGCTTAGCACAGCTACAAACACGTATAGCCAGGATATTCATGTGATGGTATAGAGTGTCTGAGTGTGGTGGTGTTCCTTTACTTGCCACCCTTCGGGCAATATTCGTCTCTACGTGCGTGCAACTTCGTAATTAATTGCCAACTCTCTATTATGGCACCACTGGGACGTGGTCTAATTCGAGGTGTGGGGATGGTTACCAGATATCTTCGATCACCGTCCTCTGATGCCCACGTACAAGAGAGTCTTCATCAGACTTCCCACACTCCCTGCCTTTAAGTCCAACCGATCTATCTATAAAGGCTTTGTTCAATCCATCCAATCCAAGGGAATACCTTTCTCCTTTATCCTCAACAGGGAGTTTTCCAATGGAAACTAATGTAGCCGCGAGCACATGGCACACACACACTCACACAGGATCATTTCGCACATTCTATTCTGCTGTGTAAACTGGTAGGCTTTTCCTAGTTTCCCATTATATTCCTCTATGTACTTCCATGTCCCTATTTAATCGGGTGGAAACTAACTTAGGAAATAAGGTCGATCTCCTCAGACTGTCTTTGCTCCCTTCCAGGCATCTCTTCCTACTCTCCATTAAAAGATTATCGTGGGCAAAAATTTAATTAGTCCGGGAGAAGATAGTGAAGTAAGAAATTAGTCTTAGCCATTGGTTTCTAGGTGCGCATTTCTTCTATAGAGAGAGACAGAGATAGAGTTCCTTTGATTAGAAATATCGGCGGAGGAAGCGCATAAAATATGTGTGTGGGTTTTACAACAAGCTAAGCTGGGAGAGGACGAATGGACGATGGAGAGACAGACTGATTACTTTTGTTGTTTCAGCTTGACAAAATATATTGAAAGATCTAAAGAAGGAGAAGAACCAAAAGTCACTCTCCTTGATTAAAGTTTGAAGAGAGAGTGTGTCGAGACTTGAGAATGCGATGATGGTGATCCTTACGATGCCCAAGAGTTGCACCGGACAGGTGTCACATTCTAAGTGACAACGAACAAAGAAACGCAATCTACCGTGTTATACAATATATACGAGAGAAATGAGGTACTAGTACATTTAGCAGTAGAGTCAAAAGTAACTATGAACGAGGATTCTACATTCTAGATTCTAGATAAACTGCAGGGCTTCTAAGAAAGAGTTTCTACCTTTCACTCTTCTATCTACTCCCACTGACCCAGTCTAAATCAAAAGACCGCACCAATGCGAATTGAAGTTGTTCATTTATATTTCATACATTTCTTCCTTCTTGTCTCAACTTTCACTCTTTCATTGAGTCTGTCAGCAAAGCAACGGGAAGAATCAATGGAGAATACGAAGAGAGAGAGATCCAAAGACTTTCACAGGAACGTCATTGCTTAACCACAAAAATGTCTTTAACTCTGTGAAAGACTTCAAGAACCCGCAGTCCTCCTTATCGTCGTCCTTTGAGTCATCATCAACTGAAAAAAGTCCTGCACACCCAAGATTGTGCACAAGTACGAAGTACGATTGACTGCGAAACTGCCAGGTGCGCCTTCTTCTTCTCATTCAGCTTTGAGCGGCCAAAATTACTGCTGTTGATTTTTTGTTGCAAAAAACACAGTTCAATAAGAAGACTCCACGTGTACAAAAGATGAAAGACGAATGAAAGGAAAATTCCTCGAGACCTCCAAACACAAAACTCAAGACTACAAGTAAGTCGGAGTAAATGAAAGTGGAGAAAGTAGAAGTGTGGAATTGGAGAGACTCGTTCCCTCATTCCTTTATATTTAAACAGGTAGGGTGTCTCCTTCTTCTTCTTCTTCTTGAGACAGAGAGACGAGGAGAGTATCATTCCTATTTCGTAGATGTATTTCACTCCTCCACACTATCACATCACGCTCGTCATCATCATGAAGAAGATGATGATGATGATGAGAAAGATTGGTCCACATCTGTCTTCATTTCTTAGTGGGACTTACACTGGGACTCTCTGTGTTGTGTCTACAAAGTACCTACTTTGCACTGTGAGACGAGTTCCTCTGCAGTGTCTCTCTGTGTCTTTTCCTTTCAAAATAATCTTATACGTAAGCTCAAGATGTGATCAAAGCTGTGTTTCGCTTGGTTCATGAATATTTTAAACTCAACTTCATCCTCATCTCCTCCTCCTTCTTATTCGTACGAGGGAAAAGGGAGCAGTGCAGGTTTGTTTCTCTTGAGAATCTGTCCTCTCCTGTCCTCCGTCATACATTTCCTTTCATGTCAAACTTCTATTTGATCAGAGACAACAGGAGAACAGAACAGAACAGGACAGGCCTTCATTCACACGGACTCTCTCACTTTGTCCTCGACTTTCTCCTTTATATCTCCCCAATTGAGATGCAATCCCACACACACCGTCCACCACTCAATTGATCCTATGAATCTGTTTCATTCGGCCACGACGTCCTACGCAGAATAATTTAATCGCTCTCGCAACTTGTGGTTTCAAACTTTGCTAATGAAATCCAACATTTTACACTCTCCCAGCTGAGAAATGACCTACATCTCTTCCATTTCATCTTCTCCACTCAACCAGATTCACGAGAGAAGCCGTACATCCCTTGTGTAATTATTGTTACATGGTGTTTTATGAATCTCCATATATTTGTACCCTCTCTTTAGCCTTAGTGAGTGTCAAGTTGTCAATGGAATTGCAATGGTGACGATGGTGGTGGAGGTAGGATGAAGGGAATAGTATAATGGAATGGCAGGAGAAAGTCAATTCTACACGTTTCCCCTTAAAAGGAGGAAACAAGAACACAGAGCCAAGTCTTAACAAGAGACGTAAGCTGCTTTACGTTTTCATCCTGAAAGTCTGAAAGCTACAGAGAACACAATTGGATGCAACAATATTCCAGCTTAAAATTTTGAAGGAATTTAAGAGGATAGTTCTTCTCAACTTGCACGGGAGATCGGATGAGCTTCGTGAACCTTAACAGCATCCTTTCTCCTTCAGTTGCATCTGTTCTGTCACTACACACCCCTGTAAACCTGCACAACTCTCAGCTCTCATAGCTTCTACGCTTTTACAACTTTCACAATTCCACCCACCCAATCTTCGTTATCGAATACACACGCCTGTTTTCACAGAGTTTTCAGCTTTCATTTTTGCTACGATGTTGCACACACGAAATAACTAAGCGTTCTGCCCTGTTGGGAGAAAACTTGTGTGTGAGAGTAAGATGAATCTCATTCCATCGCTGTATATTCCATCATTTCTTTCTGAGGATTTCAAAGTAGATTTGTAAGAAGATTTAAGTAAAAAGGTTCTCTGAATTCCAGAGAAAAGAAGTGAATCCTGGTCCTATATATCTTGCACACACACACACACACACACATATGGAATACATGAATATGTAATGCACACACTTCATTTTGAATTAGTAATGTAGAAGTTCAACCATCCTATGAATACTCCAGTGTCTACTGGGCTTCGCGAATGCATATGAAACTTAACTCAAATCCATCTCTCTTCGTTTCTTACGGTCGAACTTGAATATTTATTACTTTCAGAAAGATGTGCAGCTTAAAATTGAATTCCACAGAAAGAAGTACGAAAGTATGAGGGCTTCCTTCCTGGGCCTTCTCCTCTCCCTTCTCTGCCTTTTTAAATTACACGAGATTCTCAACATGAACATGATAAACTTTCATATGTGGATTATTGGATGTTTTGTGTATCTCCAAAGATATTCCAAGCGAATCCTCACACACACACACATACACACACACCACATAGCTCTTGCGAAAAATAAACTAAAATAAAACATTGCATTTGTACATGTTTATCTGCTTGTGGTAGAGTCGGTAGGTAGGAATTTGCCATGTGTGTAAGTCAAGCACGAATGAAAAATACTCAGGAGAAGGTAACCACGCACATCATCACAAATTGAAAAGAAGCTAAACTCAGGCAGCAGCTAACTCACTTTCACACAACCAAACACTGCAGATTAGTTGGGTTTCCTTTTCAATTTGTGACATTATGACGCTGTAATTTTTGTAATACAACCATGTAAGCTTTTCTGTACTCTACCAGTCAAGACCTTTCTAATGACACCACATATGATATGATGGGGGTTTGTGTTTAAACATTTCATGACCTTTGACACTACCCTGAAGGGAGTGACCTACTAGGCCCATTTTCGAAATTAGCCTCCGCTTTACATCCAATAGTAACTATGTGAAGACAAACTTCGGAAAAGTCGACTCTCGAAAGTTATCGTTCGTACAGACCGATGCCAAAAATATTCCCATAAAGTATCTGCGATACTTAATAAGCATCAACTCATTTCATATCGAGTAAAAAATTCGATATAAAAGTGAGCATGTGCAAATATAATTTGCAATTTCCACAATAAAAGAGTTGTGTGTGACACAATCTTCACCCGTGGTTGTGATGGTACTGTGAAGATTCAGTTGACAATAAGAAATACATTTTGGAGACGTACAAATGTTATTCACATCTCGAGTTCTTTTGAGTAGGCAAGTCAGTTTTGTCTTTCATTGAGTCTTTTAACTAGCTGAACGAAGATTTAGCTTGTTGGGAGACACACATTTGTGTCATCGTAATGCCATCCTTAGTGGAGGTACTCGAGAGAAAGTACATTCTTGGGGAAGATGTACCACAGGGTGAATCTTATTTCATTCCTCCGGCACCCAGGGTAGGTCCTCCAAGGCCTGTTGTGTCTCAGATCTTGGTAAGTGCAACAACACTTACAGCTTCCACCTTCTGACTTCTTACACAAAATCACTGCAACTCCGACGTGGCTTGATTGCAGATTTTGAATGAATATCAGGTGAATTCAGTTGGAGATGAAGTCAAGCTCCTCCAGTTGTGCTCCAACATTGAGGAACTCGATTTGTCCCGCAATCAATTGACAGATTGGAATGAGGTGAGCTTCAACTCACAGGCAGACAAACAGTATTATTGTAGGCATATACTTTAGACTGAAGGAGTATTCATTTACTAATTTAAGATTGCGAAGTTGGTGCGTCTCTTCCCAAATCTTAAGTTTCTCAACCTCAGCTTCAACGATTTATCATCTCCCTTGGACTCGTGTATCATGCAAATGAAACTTAAGAAGCTTGATTCCCTTTTCCTGGTCTCCACTAACGTGCAATGGAGCTCTCTGTGGAAGTTGCTGGATAGAGCGAACAAAGTTCACGAACTTGACTTGTCCTTGAATTACTTGGATACAGTTGAGGTGGAAGAAGGCAAACATTACCCGTCCATCTCGAATCTTTTATTTAAAGGGAATCCCATCACTAATTATGATGACATGGACAAAATTGGTAAATTGTGATATCCCTGCTTTCTATAAATGAGAAGTCCAGGTCAGGAGATAATTTCTTACCTTTCTGTTTGAAGGACGAGCCTTTCCCAGCATACGACACTTCAGTATCTCTGCAGATCAAATCACAGAAGAAAGTAAACCGACTTGTTGGAAATACTTTCCTTTATTAAACACTCTGTACATGTGCAGTGTGCAGATAGCTTCAGAGAAATACGCAAATGAGTATCGCAAAGATTAGAACAAGTATGGAACTTCAAGTAAGAAAGCAATTCACTGAATGTGCCTATCAATCGATACGAGCTCGTATATAATAATTATGTAAAATGATTTGATGTGCTTTGAGGACAAAATTATTGTGAAATTACAAACACATATGCAGGATAAGAAAACTTCTTGACTTGAGTATGAAATCATTTGTAATTTCTTCTGTGCATCTAAGACATCTTTGGCTTCTTGGCATTTACTATTTACACATCTAATAACTCGTATCGTGTTCATAGCACTCTTCTTCAAATAATTAAATACTTGTGTAAATAATTGAGTAACAATAATTGGCATAAAACAGAATGTACTTTGGCTGTGAAAGATTTGTAGGAATCGCGAATCTACAATACTACAATCCACGACTGGAAGGAATCCAATGAATGTCAGTATTATTTATGATTAAAACAGACGAGTAAATTCCTTCAAGTTGTACTCAGAGCTGACATACTTGTACTGCATTTCCTACGCAAAAAAGCACACACAGCTTGAAGCATAATTCCTCCGCACAAACTTAAGCAATTTTCCACGTCAAACTGACTCGCGTGGTCACTTGGCGGAGTAAAAGATAAGAGTAAAAGTAGAGTGCATTAATTGTACCAATAGAGTATATTGACTTTTAGTTGGACTGAGTCCATCAGTGTGGAATTAAATCCCAAGTGAAATAAAGGATGGGAAACAGCTGTATTGGCTGAGTAGTTGATTTATGTGTACACAACCAGAGTGAGAGTATTTATTTCACAAGTTTAGCGATAAATAGGGAGTCCTTGCTTTCCTCCTAGTTATTCGATACGATTTTTCCTACTCTCTAATGAAGGTCCTATTATTTACACTGTCTAATTGATGACTCCTCCATACTTTGATGTACTCATACTTATGTGAACTTCACTCTCACACATCCCTGCAATCAATGAAGCTTGCCATTTGTTTGCAACACTTAAATCAAGAGTTAGTTGTGTGAAGAGTGTCTCACTTATTGTAGGAACACACACACATTATTCTTGTATATAATGGAAGAGTATGGAGGAAACAACAACAGCTCTCCAGAGTATATTATGATAAGTGAGTACATTTGAGTCCAAGTTGACTTTTAGAAACTTTTTAGGCTAAGCAAACAAACTCTCTCGATCTCAACGCTGTTGGGAAAGGAAGAAGACCATCCATCGATGAGCTCATCTCACTCCGGGTATCCTCTCTCGATTCCCCGGATGCTTCGTTTGTTAGTTAGTGTTAGTACTTTCTAGTTTCTCTCCTCTCTAGTTTGGGTTAGTTGCAGTGCAATCAACGATAGAATCATCACCATCACCATCATCGGACAAACTTAGTGGGATTTCTTGTTACAACACACACACACACAGCACAGCACAGTGTGGTGGTTACCTAACCATATACGCAGGAAAGGAGGATAGTTTTCTATAGTAGAAGTAGTTTAGCGTTTGATTACCCGATAAAAATAGCCCTTATGTATTAGCAAAACTTGCATGGACTCAAAAGTCCGTTTTCATGCTTGCCGACTTTCGGAGTAGCGAGTAAGTTCCTTGATTAGAGTTTTCAGGTTGATGGAGCTTAATCGGATTAGATGGGAACACTATTACGATTTTAGGATTTCGTACGGAAAGGCTGGTAGTGGATAAACACAAGACTGCTATATATATCCACGGGAGTGTGGATATAGACAACTATATGTAGCCAAGTTGCATTCTTGCTTATTTCATGTTCATTGGGAGGAGGAATGGAGGAATGGAGAGAGGCAGGAGGAGAAAGCCCGAGGCTTGATGCCTGATTTCTCTAATTAATGCATGAAAGAGAAAGAACAGATAAGCACTTTTAATGATCATTTTGGTGGAGTGGGAATTCTTACGAAAATAACGCAGCTCTCTCCTTTCTTCAGTTCAATTTCAATTTAGTTTTGCTGAATTCATACAAAAATAATATCTCACATTTTTATACTTTTGACTGGAGTACTGGAGCGTCCCAAAAGATCTCTGAGTTAATAAATAATGCAGGTGCAACTGCATTTAAACCGCCTATAAGTTTCTGAGATGGATTTCTAGTCTTAAAGCACTTGGGAAGGAGGAGAGGTTGGAGGGAGGGCAAACTGGGCAAAGTTTCATCAAAAGGAGTCAATAGAGGAAACCCATTTTTCGTGGAGTTGCTGTCTAAGATTACAATACCCGATAAATCCACAGGCTTCAGGATTTCTAAAAGACTTTCTTGAAAAGGAAAAGGTGTTTGAGTAACAACAAACGAGAGGAGAAACCCCAACTGATTTATTTTATAGAGGGAAGTGAAACATTTACAAGGAAAAGGAGTTCTCTCTCTCTCTCTCTCTCTCTCCCGTTGACAGCCCCATTTAATCAAATAAAAAATATGTTCTGTCAATCAACTTTTTATAACTGCCTTCTGCCATGCCGTGTGGCTGTGTGGGCCTAAGAAAGCAAGTCCAGAGAGAAGTCTCTCTGTGTGTAAAATAATCCCATACATTCTCCCAAAGATGGATCGTCTCATTCACAAGTCTCCCACTGAATTACAAAGAGGCATAAACTTACACATGTTTTTATGAGGAGGAAGATTAGTCATCGTTCCCTAACTTATTTGTACTAATAACAATAATGACATGTGAAACGACTGCATCTCTCTATAAACTATAAAAAAGAGTAAATGTATATAATGCATGCACACAAACTTCTTCCCCATTTCCTACAAACTTGCACCATCCCATCAAATTCCTCTCCCATCAAATCTTCAAAGAAGTCTTCCCCAAGAAGACGAAAGCTGTGTGTAAGACGAAAGACGAGTGGAGACCATCTCCTTTACGCAAGTTATGAAGTGAGTTGAGTCGGGATAATTTACAAATCCCTAAGAAAGCTTATACAACTACTTCAACTAAAGCATTACAACAATCTCAAAAATCTGAGGAAAGAAAAGACCATCCTCTTTCACGGTTGAGTGTGTTCCTCAGTCCGAACTGATGTGTGTGGGTGCAGTTTGTGTGTAAAAAGGGATCTCACTTTCTATTTCGTATATGAAGAGATGAGTGGAATGTAGGGAATACAAACCAAGTGCACATGAATCCATTCAGCCAGCAAGATTGAGTTGGATGTGGTGCAGTTTGGAAAAGCTTGATGACTCGTGGAAATGGCTTGTATTATGTAATATTCTTCTCTCCTAAGCCTAGCAGCAGGGTTGGATGTGGGATATGTGTTCCCATTGCCACTAGGCTAGGATCCAAACTTCATGTCCACCACACAATTTCTATCTCTTCCTCTGTACGTGGATGTAGTAGAGAGACCATTCAACCACCATCATCTCCTTCATGTACTCATGACTGCTAATGTATTGCCAAACTATTTTTCCTGGCTTAATGCATCGGATTATTATTATTATACTATGATGACACGATGAGGAAGCTTTCTCAGGAAGTTATTTGGAAAAAGGGAAGTGACACAGACCCACCCGCCTCTGTCACTTTCCACGCACACATACACTAAACCACACTCGTATTTATGGGACATAAGTACAGTGAGAAAGTGTATACGACCACCACCCTTACCATACGTGCCACTAAAAATCCTTAAACATATCCCAAAAGTATTTCCTGTACTTGTGTGTGTGTGTCTGTGGTATAACCTACAATATACAAAATTGCATATACAAGTAATATACAAACTCTGAATCTCTCCCTATCTTTTTTTCTTTGAACATAAACTCATCCTTGGAATGAAGGCTGAAGATGAAGGGAGAAATTGAATGCACCGTAATACACACTCCCTTATATGACGGCCAAGATGATAAAGTGAATCTGTTCGAAAGTTGAGAGAATGCACACACAAATATTCCCTAATACATCTCAAACTCTTAAACCCTCCAGGTTTCCTGAGGGGGTTTTTATATCAAATGTTGCTTCGGATCGATGCACAAAATGCATAAAACCAGTTTCAGGTGGAGTCACAGCTGGAGATGTGCAGTTTTAAGTGGGAGACTTTTTGTATGGAAACATAAGTTAAACGCTCAACTGACCCCTGGGCAAGAAGGAATCCTGGGAAATGTATAAATTAAACTATTGAAGTCGTAAGCACCAGCTGCTGCGACAGGTTGGGAAGTAAAAGGGACTTTTCACTTTTTAAAGGACACGCTGCAGAGCTCATTTGATAAGTGACGAAAGCTGGATGACTGGAGTCGCGTGGTATGGAGTATGAGGGTTGTCGATGAAACATCGGATAAGATTTACGAGGGATTATGATCTTATCTTAAGTGCTTTAAAAGTAACAGGCATGTTCGTTTCAGCTTTATTGGGTTTTCTGATGAAACACCTTTCTTCACTTTATTTATATCAAAAAGAATTTCACCACACCTCATCATCCCCCGCACACTCACAGACTTGTGTGTGTGTGTGTGTGTGTGTGGTGTGTGTGGCTTTATAATCCCTCGAATAAGTCTGAAGGAAGAAGTTACACACAGCAAATTCTCTTTACACTCAAGTCTCAAAGCAAAGCCTTCCCTTTGTAATCCCATTACTTGCCTTACTTGACTTTAGTTACTTCAATTATGTTAATTGTATTACTCAGAATAATTTCGCACTTTGTTCCAGTTAAGTGATTAAATGATTAAAACCTTAATGAATAAAACACTAATACTGCCAAGCCAAGTTTTAAGTTTGCAATATTAAGCGTAAAACGTCCTACTGTAATTTGGCAAAACATAATCCTAATGACTTAAGCCGGCTCACGGGTAATTCTAATTAATTGCCAACTGAATTTGCGAAACCAATTGATAAGCTTATTAATAAATATTTGAGTATGAGATCTCTCCTTTCCTCTCTCTCTCTCTCTCCATCTTCAAGAACAACCCAGCTACTTTGCATTTCATTGGTTGCTCTCCTCTGATCTCTAAACTCTAAACCTTTATTTAAACATCATTAATGTGCTTGGAGAATCCTTTCCCTGACAGATTTCTACGTTCTTTCCCACTGCTACTAATTCAAGTGTGTAGCTTCTCCTCTGTCTCTCTGTCTCTCTCCTTAACGTCTATTCAACTTCTTCTTCGAGCTGCCGTCTTTACACTCCCAGCTACTTTCTCCACTTCAGCCTGACTTCGCATCCCAAGCTTATCTTATTAGCAAACTTGACAGTCTCTCATGAGACCAGCTTACGGAGAGGCAAGTGTAGTGACAAACACTATAATGAAACTTCAGCTCTGGAGAAAACAACGACAATTTCACTTTCACACAGTGAATGAATTAAAATTCATGTTTCCTAAACTCTGAAAGACGACAGAATTTCATTAATCTTACGATTACGATTTTCAAAGAAACGGTTTATTAGACTCCTTCGCACCACACACACACACTATACACTATAGAAAGGCTAAGGCAGCCTATGGGTTCTATTTGAGTGGTGGTGAAAGTCTCCATTAAGCAGCTCATTCATTTGTACAGGGAATTAAGTTGATTACAGGAGAGTCTTGCCTCTCTGCGTAAACACAAAGACACCCTTGTGGACACTATGACTCACACTTTGTCATCATTGTTATGGATAATATAACCATCCCTTGAAGGTATCACTAAGTCTTTACCTACTCCATATCAACCCAAGTAATTCCAAATATGACTTTTTACTTCCCTTTTTACTCACGAAGATTTCGGTTTCCGAACGCGGCCCATGAATGGAAATGAAAGAAGAAGCCCCCAACTTGTATATTGTATCTACGGGTCTTTGCTACCCTCCCACCCGAGTATTTACTTAATAGGGAAAAAACTTGCTTTTCTTTTTCTCATTCACAATTGAAACCCATTTGTACACTTAATGGGTAGTGAGTTAATTGAAATAAGCACGAGAACGAGAAGAGTGTGCAGACCGAAAGGCTCGAGACTCTCTGGACTCTCCACACTTAACTCCGTTATTCTCTCCCTACGAGAGAAACATTCAATTTCTCTCACTCTCTCTCCCGTTCTCTTAGAAAAAGCAACTTTAATAGAAGTAATAGGAAGTAGGAACCTTTAGCTCGTGTTCTTTCACTTCCCATAATATTCATTCACCATCACCGGTATAATATAATACAAGTACAAGCAAGGTCCCATTTTAATTAATTTAAGGAGCAGGAATCAAGAAAGTTGCGTTTTCTCAAATGAAAGTGTGTACTTCTCTCTCTGGGAACACAATGCTAATGCACAGGAGTATGTCCCTCTCTCCACACACCAGCCATTTGATATCAAAGATATCTCAACTTCTCAACTCTCTCCAATTCTACTTGTTAATAGGAAAAGCAAGTATTCAATTTTACCCGGATAAACGCTCCATGTTCCTTTTGGCCGAGGTGATTGTTACTTTCTCCCTTTATTTTCGTGACACCTTCACTTCCCCACCACTTTCCACAATGTGTAGACTTTCAGACTTGCTACAGAGGGACTTTTAGTTTAGAGTACAATGGACCCAACAACGCCATCAGATAAACCGGCAGTAGCAATCTGTGTGTGAGCTGGTGCTGTTGTGTACGAAAGTAACTAAACTATTGGAATAAATAATGAGGTTTGACATGCACATTGCATATATATCTTTCATTTACACAAAAATTCTCCCGCAATCTCGCAGATACTTTTATACAAAAGAATAATCAATATTCCTTTCCTGTCATATTCCAACGATCTACGCGGTGTGTGGTTGAGAGAAATTACGAAAGAATTCTCTCTCTCTCTGCTTTTGCTTTACGAATAAATTCTTAAATCACGAATAATTTCGGATTTCGTCGCAGCATTCCCTTCCCTTCCTTCTTATTATATGTAGTGACTTGTGAAAGTATAGGAAAGTAGGAGCTACAAGTCCAAATAGAGTTTTTTTTAGAGTTTTCATATCGGGAAATTGAGAGTTGGATTTCTATTTTTGCTTTCTCTGCATCTCTCTCTTTCTTTCTACATACCCTTGCTTTGCTACTGACTGGTAGTTTCTGTTGTGTACAGATAAAAGTAAACCTGACTGAGGCTAACAATAGGCTTAGGAACCAACTACAACCTATAATAGAATTTTATTGGTTTTTTAAGTGGATTAAGTATGCAAGAGGGGAAAAATTATTGTTGTGGATGAATGAGAGAAAAGCCACCTACTCTTTTGCATCTCTCGAAGGCACACGAACGAACGGATGAAATATTTGGTTACACACGACACAGCCTATTTGAACATTTTGAACTGAATGAAATGATGGAGTTTTTTAGGAAGAGACGTATGAACATCAGGAAAATTTACACACGTTCTCGTGGTGGTGGTGCAACATTAACAAGAATAGGAGGGAAGGACGAGAAAAGAGGAAGTAAAGTGAAATGCATATATTTTACTTGAGGAAGTGGGGAACACTGAACTTCTTCCTTGGCCTAAACAACTTTCTCCTATTATTTGAACGACATAAAATAGTTTTATTCATGTAACAAGTACAGAAAGTACAGATGTAGAGATGTACACTTGTACGTATTTGAATTGTTACACACGCACAAGGAAGATTTGGAGAAGTAGGAAGTTGAAGAAAACTAATGTGAGCCAATGGTGGCACTTTATTTGGAACAAAATGCACTCCAACTTCCAAAATGCTTATCATTCCAAGGAGATGAACCCTTTTTGGTTTTATTGCACTTTTCTATCTCAATGAAATTCCCTTTTACTTCTTCTGGACTAACTTTGGAGGAGGAGGAGGAGGCTCATGAATGTATAGTAAAGTAGATGTGTGTGGTCTATTGTGTTTGAAACTTTCTCAGGATGTATTACACAACAACAACTACGCAATAATGCATACATATATTTGGATGTATGTGTATATAATGATATTCAATTCACCCAAGGAATTTATAACATGCGATGCATCTACCCTCACGTGTTTTAAGAGCTCAAGGCTATCTCACTTTCCCATCAACACTTAGAAAGAGAGTTCGTGTATTTAAATCAGATCCTAAGAAGCTGTTGAATAATTCCTTTTGAATAAACTGCAACGAAAATAAACCTTGTTGCCTCAAAAAACGTGGAATGGAAACATATTACATTATATATACTCCCACATACACTTCATGTGTTTTTGGCTACATTACATTATATAGAGTCACGACTCTCGTCCTAAAAATACACAAAACAAGTGCTTAACATTATAGTTATTATAGTACCAGTGTAGTACATTACCATATTCATGCACACTGCCCTTTTTACTCCTAATAGAATTTACGAATCATACAAATTCCTTCAAAAAACAGTCAACAACAGCTCAGCCGTACTTCCTTATTCACACACGCTGTGCATCACACGTTGCACGTTGTTCTTTAAAGGCTAACAACACTTTAAATTCATAAACAACTGTCATATGCGCTCCATGCATGTCCTCGGACAACTCACTCGCAAAACTTGGGTTGTCTGCGGAACCTCCGGTTGTACGTGGTTTTCACCTGTCTTCATGAATTCTTTAGAAGTGGTTCTTAGAGTCTCAAAGAGCCAAGGCCATTTTGGCAGAGAGGGAGAAACTCGCTGTCTCTCAATGAAGGAGAAAGTGGTTGACACAAAAATGAAATCAGCACGAAGAAGAAGAAGAAGTTTCACACGGAGGAAAGGAATTGGGGAGCCCATTGTGAAGCACGTAGTAATAAATGTACATAAAACAAGATTTGGCGAGGTTATTTTTAAGGAAAAGCTTCTCCACTTGGCTTGACGTAACACGTAAGTCTTTCCAAAAGGCTCGACAAGAAAATGCGCATCCCTCCTCGATTGCTCACTGTTTACTGCACAAGGAAATTCGATTTCCTTTCAATCTCCTTTTCATCTCCACTTCTTGGCCCGACGATCTCCTCGACACACTGCCACTGCCTTTCTCTGGCCCCTACAAACACACTGCCGGAATTCTACACAACCTACCCAATGATTTATTAAAATGTCCCGTCTTATAACTACTCACATGGAGTGTGTATGTGTGTGTAAAGTAAATGTTGGTTTCTCACAAAACTAAACAAGTCTGAAGAACTCTTAGCCAGAATTCTGCACCATAACGAATGCCGCAGCAGCTTGCAGCTCCTCAAAACTCTTAATAACTCCAATTGCTTACTAATTAACGGAGTAAATTTATAGGAAATTGCAAACCAATTTGCGAATTTCTTATATTAAAATATACTGAGGAGGGTGTAAGAAGTGTGCTTAAGTGAATAAACAGATCCCCTTCATTATTGGGTGATTGGGGTCGAGAGAAACCACATTATGTTTTCAACACTGTCGGCTTCTTAAGTTCTTACAATTGGTTATATAGACTGACTCACTGACTGCACCTACCTACTTGCGTCAGAGAGAAACAGACGTAACCCAGACTGTTTTGAATTGTCCTGAGAGTCTGTCTCTCAGCATCTCTAATTGTCTTCATATTACGATGAATTATACGATGAAGATGAGAGAAAGAACACTCAGAGAGTAACTTGAGACACTCCACAATTGTCTCCTGTGGGAACCACCACACACACACACAATGACTCTGGACGGACAGCGACAACAAAAGTCTGCTTTCCTTACTAATAGCAATACAAAATCGAATCTGATACTCTTTTATACACATCCTTTCGAACTGTGTAGATCGACAGATGCTTTTGTTCACACAGGCTTTCAAAATCCTTCTTTCTTCTTCCCTTCTCTCGTCCTAAAAGGTTTACTCAGAGTTAAACCGTCCCAAACTGAAGACAATAACAACGCTCACATGCAACATTCATCCGCAGTCATTGTCTGACGTATTACTATCATTAGAAACCTACGCGATACATGAAGCCACAATTAATACCAACCCATTTCTTCTTTCAATCAATTGTCTCCGTTGATTGAAAACTACTCCTTTGCCTTTATTCCCTCAGGGTTGCGCTAAACATCTCACTTTCCCCATTCACACACCCGTTAACTTCCCTTAAAATATAACTACGAGTATGAATTCACAAACTCAACAATAGACGACCATTATTACTGCCTTTCTAAATTACATAATTATCAACACTTGTGAAATAAATGAAGCCATAAACGAACTGTACTTCAATCTGTTCACGTTATTTTTTGTGCGATTCCCAAATGATCTCCTCATATCTTTTTTAAACCCAATCAGTCACACATGGTCGACTGGGATGAGCTGATTTGAAATAAATCAATCGAGCGATTTATCGCATTTACTCCAAAGTGGCGTTACGAGAGAAAGGAAAGAAATGATAGATCATCAGCACTATAAAATATAAAATATTTTTATCCCACTCCGGTAGGAATAAGAGTCCAACCTCAATTACATATTGCACAACTGCTTTACTAATTCAAATGTAAAAAGTAAGAACTGTAGAAGTAGGAATAGAGAGACAGAGAAGCATTGCATTGATGAAAATGTGTTACGGTCTCTACCCTCTGAATTACCCTTCACTCGAGAGATCGTTAATTGAGTAGGGTGACACCACCAACCATTTCAATTGACTTTAAAAACCTCGGGAAGCGCGGTGATGTGTGCTCTCTGGCCGAGATATAGATTGAGAATTCAGTTCATTGAATAAAATGAATCGGGAAAGTGTCCGGGGTGAGAGAGAGAGAGATTTGTGATTCAGAATATGACTCTTGATGCGTGGAGGAAAAAACGAAGGGACCTTCTTCTTTTCCTTAATAGTCTACACTACGGTCTATCCCATTAACATCACAAATGAGGGAAGAGAGAGAGAGAGAGAGAGAGAGAGCGACCAAGCCAGAATGATGATCATCATAATCATCATACATCTTTCACACTCTGCTGAACCTTCTCTTCCGATCAAAGGGTTATCCTTTCCTAATTTCTACGGGAAACTAGTAGGCTCCTCATCTCTTCATCCTGTCCCAACTCTCATCTCCTATTAGTCATACCCGTCCTATATACATTTTTATATATTATATGTATATACCTACGTAGAGATTTCTATTCAATACACCAGAATTTTTGAGGACCGTGTCGAAATGTGAATCGAAGTGTGTTTTCCAGTTTCATCTATCTGGTTGGATATTCGTTCCATTCTGTCATGTCATGCGATGGCCTTTGCTTTCATCTCGGGAATTTATGGCTCTCCTTTTTTCGCACACACACATTCACCAGCAGCCTCGTTACAAACGAAATGAATAAATGAGGTACGTGAAACCAGAAAGAGAGTGAGAACTGAGAAGCACGAGAGAGTCAAATATTTTACTCCATTTAAACCTCACGAGTCCTTTGATTGCATTTACTCGGGAAAATTAAGTAAGTAAGCACATCATCATTATGTAGAGTAGGTAGGAGAAAGGAAGATTTATGATTTCCAGGTGCTCATTAGTTCCTCAGTTATTCATACATGACCTAACCTCAGAGCGTGTGCAGCGGCTTAGAACTTCCACACAAACTTATGTGACTCTCAGTGTACATAATATTAGAGTCATGTCATTTAAGCAGCCGTACTAACAACAACACTCCAGTTTATGGCACTGTGAATTGTGAACTGTGAATTCTCAGAATCTTTTAATCCACGTTGCTCTGAATAACTTTCAAATCGCTGTGGATGCTTGGATCTCGTTAATGTGAACAGTGATTGGCATTTTAAACTTTCACTCTCAAAATTCAAGAGTATACCTTTCTCCGTGTTGTATGTATGTATCCATCCATAAGCCTAGAGGGCCTAGAGTGAGGTGACAGTTTTATTGCTACGGTATTTGTACCTCGAGGAAACATGTAGAATGCACAATACCTACGATGGCATATATCCTCCTGTCTTGAAGGGGAAATGGCAGAATGCATTTCGAAGCCTGCGGAAGGATTGAAAATCCCAAAAAACCTGCAGCAACAGCCACACTGCTGACTGCTGTCCTAAGATTTAAAGAATAAACCTTCTGCAGACTTTTAGCCGTGCTGAGCTGCTGGGCTGGAGAAAGCATCATCTCCCTCCCTCTGCGAAGAAACGATGCTGAAAGTGTGCGGAATATTATAATGAGCATTCGGTAGCATCGTAAGGTTCAGCGAATTCTCATAAATCAGGAAATGAAAGAGTTTTGAACAGGAAATAAGTGTGAAGTGGAAGAAATTGGCTGAGGAAGAAAGTGTGAACGGAACAAATCCGGAGAGAAGAGAAGGAATTGAATGGGAGATGAGATGTGGCTGGTGTGACCAGGCAAAAGAGCGAGACGACGGAACTCAACGATGCTATCGTTGAAATATTACGGGTCCAATGTCACCATAAAAAGAGAAGATTTGTGGGTTTAATTCGTTCCTCTATGTTTCATATTACAAAAGTCTGACTAATCTGAGGTCCCCATTACTTCTTTCCTTTTCTCGCACAGCCACCAGCTACCAAACTACTAAACTACTACGTCGTCTCCACATATATCTCCTAGAATAGCTCTACAAAAGACTCTACTGATTCTAAACTAGATACGCAGTCATTCTCACCCAAGAAGATCCATTTTACTACTCCTTCTTTATACTATTACTTATTTCTCCTCCAAGAAGTACTAATTACACTTCACACTTCAACCAAAAAAGCAACCAGTCCTTCGCCGCCATTCAGTCATTCGCAGGAATTGCATTGGGCGAAGAAGACATTACACAATTACTTTCCGAGACGAATAAACTAAAAGACGGGAAAAACTTCGTACATTCGTAGGAAAGAGAGAGTAGAGACTTAGAGAGACGCGGAAAGTGAGAGAAAGTGAAATTGCATTCGACTAATGATATATTACACCTCCTCACAAAGTGTCTTCCTAACTTTCCCCCTCTGCATGTCTTAAGATTACTTAAGTATAAGTTGGTCCGGTCCCAACAGTCGCCTTGGTCATTTTAGGTGTCACGGTCAATAATAATGCATCGATGCTGCTACACTCCTTGCACCCACTTCTTCTTCAACACACCCTTCCGACTTATTGATTCCGAAAGGGAATCCTCCTCCAATAACACGAGATGCACACACACTTTTTTGTGCAGATGAATGAGGAAGATAAAACAAAAAAACACATTTCTTCGCGTGTAAGAAAACCAGATTGCACACACACAGAGTTCTGTACTTTCACGATTCATCGGTTCATTAAGCATTCCTGTCTCAAGGAGTCAGTTTGGAAGGATACTTCCAAAACCTCTTTTGTCTCATATCATAAGATCAAGTTAATTGCTGTGAAAACTAAATGAACTTTTGTTTAATTGCTTTCCAGGTAAGGAAATGAGATGATGTACACCTTTCGCGAAATATTCCACGGACTCAACTGATCCGCACACTCTGCTCCAGTTTTCTGCAAACTGGAACTCTGCACTCAAAACTAATTGCAAATTATCTGTTGAAATTAAAGACAAAGAAGCGTCTCTCCACTCGTTCATTCTGCTCTAGTAACTTCTTTAGTGTAATTTATTGTTAGTTTACATCACACAGAGCTTTTCATAATATCATCACGCAATAACACTAATTAGTCAAAAAATTGAAATTAAGTGAATTCACGAGACCCAAAAGTCCTAATGACACTGTCAGTCTCTCCCTCACCCTCAACTCCCCCAAACAAAACACCAAACCTCATCCTTTATCCATCCATCCATCCTTCCCTTCTTCTTTCTTTCGCCTACCCTTCCTCCTCGCTGCTGTCTACTCCCTGCCGACAAAAAATACCTTTTATTTATCGCATCCTGTCAAGAAACAATAATATTTTAATTTTCTTCAAAGGGAATATTCTATCACGATCATCATCGCCAAATGGGATTTTTCTCTGAGCCCTGTGAGCAACCAAGTACTTATTACTTATGAGAGAGAGACACACACACTAGAGAAGAAAAATGAGAAGTTTTAACACAAATGAATGCGTAGCGAAGGCACTTTCTCTTTTGTATGTGTACCTCTATTGCTTTTTCCTATTAAGAGTAGTGGTGATAGTTCGTCCTGTAGTGTGACAGTATTAGTAGAAGTAGTAATAGTGAATGTATAAAAAGGAATTTATAAGGAATATGCAGGGAGAACTGTGTGGCATAAAAATGAAAGGAGAGAGAGAGAGAGAATGAATGAATATATCTCTACACACTAACTGCTACTGCTGACTAGGGGGTCCTTTGCCCATTAAGAGCCTTTATGACAACTTATGACTGCTGTATTATTTGAATTTAAATGAGAGAGAAGGGGAACTCCATCCGAGGGACCTTCCCGAGCTTAAATTGCTTAAAAGCAATCCCTTTCGCGTCTAATGGGAGTGTTGGTTCAGTCGTAGGGTCAATCCTCTCAATATTTAAATATCAACAAACACAAAAACGCATTATTACGCAATACATGAATCCTTGCATTTCAGCAATCAAACACAATGTACACATTCTACACACGACGACTACAACTACGAGTATTTATTTTCCTATCGTCAATATAGAAAGAGAGAAAAAGTGATTTCCTAAAAAAATAATCTAGTTTGAGGCAATCTGGATTTTTATGAGTTGTTCTATCCGAAAGACTTGACTTTAGGGTGAGGATTTGAGGAGATGCGAGGAAAACTCACCAAATACGACATAATATGCATACTGCTGCATACATTTACATCGCCTCTTCAAACACACATTTATAACGTGTGTGTGTGTGTGTGTGTGTGCGTGTGCAACCCCTCCACCAGTAAAAAGATGCTTTTACATTTACACGCATCACAGGAAAAAAATACAATCATCGATAGTTAAAAAAGCTTGGGGATAGAAAAGAAGGATTTGTATTTGTTTGACCAAGACCAATTACAAAAAGTCTATTTGGGTAGACCGTAGACATTTACATGCAGACGGGAATTCAGAGAGAGAGAGAGAGAGAGAGAAACACAGAAGTCGACTATCGACTGAACAGAAAGAGTTTTACATAAAACTTCACTTGTGATTGCAGCTCAGTCATTATTACACAACTTCTGGCAACTAGTTCTGCTCTGAGTGTAACTTTGTCTATTGTGATTTCTAATTCTAAATGAACTGTCCACCAAATTGTGTGTTACAATGAGTAACTACATTGTTTAAAAATACTTGGGATTTTGTATATTCCCCTGTGAAGTCACTGTGGTCGTTGGTTTCGGTCTTTTCCTCTACACTTTATGCCTTATACACACTTTATTTGTGTAGTTTGTAGTTGTAGTAGACTGGTTGTTGCAGGATAGCAGGGAGGATGAGTCACAAGGGACTTTATGAGGTTCTTTTCCGGTTTCGGTTTCATTTCTCGGCTAATCTCATAAAAAACTCATTTTTCACCATTCTTCCCCACTCGACGAATAGGCGAACGACGACGCACATGCTTTGAGCAATGATTACTTTTTTCTCGTTAAAACTCAAGCACGCTTCTCTCCTTCATTGTCTCATCTCATCATCGAAAAGTAAAAGTCTGAAAGTGGTAATCCCGTTATACAACAACTAAAAGCTCGTGTGCTACCTACTAGCTCCTTCTCAGTATTGTTATCCTCCACTGGTCTTTGACTGACACAGGTTTTTAATCCCTTCCTCTGTCCTTTAATTGCTGTTTACTCAAGTAGTCTCTTGTTAATAATATTGGCTTGTAATTACAAAGAGATTGAGAAAATTGATTGCAACAAACAACAGTTGACAGTAGTACGCTACACTAGGTTACGTAGGAGTAATTAATGTTCAGCACAAATTGACAAAGATCGTTTGGAACAGGAAGGAAGCCTACTGATTACGAGAACATAAACAAGTTCATTTCTCTGTTGTTTAGAAGCTTTGATTTATGTGTTCTCAGAAGACTTATAATCCATAATAAGTTCATACTCAGAGACATAATGAATTTAATGATAACATTTTATGCAACAAGATCACTAACATGATTTTCTGGTATATTCGATTAAAGTAAAAGCTAACGAAGTACAATAATATTGCGTGGCTTCAACATAGCTGCTTCAATTCTTGGCCCTTTGTATATGATTCAGTTTGGTAGATACTCTAGATACTTTAGATTTTCCGTCTTCTATCACTGCACACAACTGTAACAATTTCATAATCCGTAATAATATAAATAATAGGGCCAGAGTCAAAAGTGAAATTCCTAGTGATGAGATAAATTGAGATCTAAGAATCATATTGTTTAATCAGAAATAAAAGATAATAGACAATGTCAATCTGACATCCATTTGCCCCTGTCACTGTAGGCTAACAATTGCAAAACCTGAGCACAATCACTTGAACTTGGATAAATAGCAACACGGATGAATAGGATCGTTAATGCATTCGTAGAAATCCTGATTACCGGATTCAGACCGTTAACAGGTGGAGTGGATTTCCAACTTGTAACCTTCCACTTCTTTCGAAAACAGGATTGTTGTTGACAAGTATTCTTCGTAGTGCTTTTTCAATAGCTGTCCTGATCCCATTAGCCTCGTTAACAACTACTTTCATCAACTTTCCAAGTAAAACATAATCTTATTATCCCCATAATATCAAGAAATGATACTTGGAAATTCTTCGCTCAACAGTTACTTACTGCAAGTAAAATAGTCTCGTTCTCGTATATTGGCATTTTTCGAATGAATGAGCTTTTCTTAAGCCTGAAATCATTTTGTACTCTCACACAATGACAAAAAAGTAATAATACGTACCAAAGTAAAGGAGCTGTAAGTTCACGGAACTTTACACTTCACTTACAGTCACTAATGTTATCGTTATCGAGTTTGGAAAGTTTGCTATTACATAAAATCATTAGAAGCGACGACTGTCAGAAATAATCTTGTTATTTACCAATTTGCCGAAGCACGCGTTCTTTGCGTGATTCGTACCTTCGTAGTTGGATTCTCCAATGAGCATACAGAGCAGATGAGTTAGAAGAGTTGCTTGTTTTTTAAGTTAATTGTTTACAATTCACGTTCTATTGTATAACAGCTATTTTCTGTAAACACAAATGTTTTGTAAGAATTCAGAATAATTAACTTTCAATACGAATCTTTTTATAATCTCAGCGTAGGTTCTGTCAAGGTCTCCAGGTTTTCAGTCTCCACGTATCTTAGATTTTGGAGAGTTGAATTAATTACCTCCTGCGATTTCCATCGGTGCTATTTAAAATCCCCGTTGGTAGCGTGGTATGTCTGTCAACAGGAGACATGAGGAGATGAAGAGTCATAAAAAGAAACACAATTAAAATAACAATCTCCTCTGAGCATACATATTAATTGGTGGAGTTGTAAATCCATCCAATAGTCATAAAACTGTCTAGCCCTCTCCCCACCATCGAAACAGAGAGATGATTTGACGATCGAAGATTCTGTCGCATGTGTCAACGCACACGATATTTAATTGAGCCAACTGAGGAACTCCTTCCTTCTCCTGGCTGCACCCGCAGTAAAACTCCCTTCCAAGATACGCCAATAAAGAACATACATACCAAATTCCTAACTGAGATTCACTGTAGCCCGTTCCACAATCCAAAAATAATATTCGCTCGAGCAGAGAAACGAAAGCTGATTATAAATCGACAGGTAGTTTCTCCGTTTAAAAGCCGGGGAGAAAGAAAAGTTGGTTTATAAGCGGGAAAGGAGAGAGAAGAACATTAATTTCCCCAAGAGTGAAGAAGACACACACACACACACACAAGAAGAAGTAGTTTTTCATGATTTGCCATCTCTCTCATGAAGGAGACGGAGACGGAAGGTGTCATCGTCAAAATATATTTGGGTAGAAGTACCCTCGTAATTTTATGAGAAGGGCGTCCATCCAAGGTGTCTGATTTTATATTTTCTTTTATGCGCTTTTGAACTTCAAATTGATCATTTGAAGAGAGGGACGCGAAGTCAAAGAAAGCAGGCAGGATGAAAGAGAGAAGGAAATTTGTTTATCTGAACATCTCAAGTCTCAATATTGGACTCCTCCTTTCGGAATTTCAGATTCAGCCCCACTTTCTATCATCATCGCAAATAGGTGAAAGATTTCTCTATAGCCTATATATCGTTGTCTCCTGTGATATACACACACACAGGGTAAAGTAAAGTGTATATCTCAAGTTTGGGGTTAGTTTGTGAAGAGATGCGTCCATTTGTTATATAAATGTGGCTCTCATCTTCACTCTCTCTCTCGGTGTGTTGTTGACTTTGTCTGCCTAACTCGAAAGGGATGGAGGAGTTTCAAAAGTAAATATTTAGAATACGGATTTTCATTTAGAGCTTTTCAGACTGCATTGCACACACACACACACACACACACACATACACACACAGCTCTCCTTCCTCATCTTGAGAAGAGACGCTGCTAACGAAACGATTGAAGGCTTGAAGGAGAGAGACGAGAGGTTGCAACGAAGAACATCATTCATGAGTCATATCTTTGACTTCTCATGGTCTACTCGCCTCTCGTTTCAATCTAAATCTCTATCACTTTAAAGTGGGCCTTATTTACATTTCATTTCGAAGCCTCAAAGCTTCTCGTGACAACTTAGGCTCTGATCCGCCCTATTCTCCCTTCAATCCTTCTCACCATTTCATCCTTATGCATCAAATTGCCTTCAATCTGCTTTCTCACAGGAGTTAGCACACCCTCTTCATCTCCTTTCAACTTACTTCACTTTATTGCTTCCGTTTTCCAAGGCAAATGAAACAAGTTAACTCTGATTTGATCCATCGGCCACACTGTTTGACTTTCCTCAATTAGTTTATCATCAGCGTTGAGTTTTTCTTTAACTGCTGTTATTCTTGCAGTCGTTACTTATGCTGCTTTACATCTGCTCTTTCAAATTTCTACTGCGTAAGCAAAGCAGGTCTATAACCATCTTCAGTAATAAGGTTAAATTTCCTTATCTCCAATAGGCCTAATGGCGTCACCTCGCCACACCTGACACAATAATTCAAGCTGGTTAATCGAATCGCATCATCTTTCAAACTCTTGTCACAGTTGTATTCAAAATTTCAAAATGTCCATGAACTGTCCCAACCAATTTTTGAATAGTGTCACAGCTGCACTGAACCTCTGTGACTTGATGAATGCTGTGCAGAGGAATTTTTGATGGAACCACAAACGACAAATATCGCGTGTGAAATATTGTGAAATAAGACTCAAAACTAGTCTGAATGCTCCGCTCACTCGAAAACTTTTGGAAAACTATTCAGGTTACGTTAATATTCTTATTCCTGTCATGCCATCGTGGATTTTCCATGTCATACACTTGGAATTTTAAATAAAACGATCTCACTTTTCTCTCAACTTTTATCGACGAAGAGTGAACGCGGAGATCTCCTTGAGACTTTTGCTATTTCTGTCCCTGTGAAATGCGAAATTCACAAAAGTGTGTTCGATTCCGCAAATCCTTTTCATGGTCTTAGCTGTCGTCATACGGAGTTTTAATTTTTTACCATATCGTCAAAACTTCTTGGTGTGGCCAAGTGAGTATTTTCTGTTGAGCTCAGTCTTAGAAATTCGCTCATATTTACATCGAACTTTAAAGACAACTCGAAGCAACATTCCACTAACAAAGCAAATTCTTGCCTTTACTCGAACGAGTTCTTCCAAAGGCAAATCTTAGAATGCCATTTTCCTCGTGTGTAAAAGTACACGTAAGCCTAAAACAGTTAACGACAAGCCTACTGAATTCCATTCGAATTTACTTTCACCTCTTAAATCTTCGGAAGACAGGGGCGGAGAAAGTTGCATGCGTAATAATTTTATTTGCATAACGGCCAATGTGTGTTCCATCTTTCCCTTAATTACTGTTAATCATGAACACTTGTCTTTGTAAATGAAACACGACCATACATCACCGACTAGGTTGACAGTGCACTCGAATGCAAATGAGTTAATGAGTATTTTTACCTCCCATCAATAAATCTTGCATTGTGTAGAGACAGTTTTACTTTTCTCTCAGTCAGCAGTGTGTGTGTATACTTGAATTGTGAATGTAAACTGCTTCCATCATATGAAATGTATATTATGCAGGAGAGTTTAAATGGTGACTCGTCGTCGTCTCACTTTCTCCCTCAGACGGAGAAGTAAGGACGTCATTCATTAATGAGTTATGTCTCATTTGTTTCACCTAAGTTATGTGTTTCGTCGTCCGAGTGGGACTTCCACGAGGAAGAAAGTTCCCCCCACAGTGTTTAATTAGTTGAAGGTGGTGTTTGAATGTGAGTGTGACATGCCAAATATAACTCACAGTTTGTCCACAAGAGTGAATACACAATATATAATTCTCTAGTCTTCATACAGTTCCGTCTCATGCTTTCCCCGCCCAGGAGAACCTCCACTTCTTCTGACGACCCACACAGTCCCTCATATTTTTTCCACACTTTTAAACCCGTAATCTTGTGAGACTCGCCATAATCGTAATAATTATCTACTCGTGCAAAGAAGTTACAAGTAGGTCATAATAGTCATGACACTTGAGCACGCGATCCATTTTGTCCGAACGAAATTAAATGAGCTGATTTCCAATGAGTCCGCGAGAGCTAACCAACCAAACCCACTTGCACACACATTCCCATCATCACATTTAACATTGCTAAAGCACTTTGGTAGTGGGAGACTACATTCGACCATCATTATCATAAACCATCGCTCTCTCTCTCTCTCTCTCGCTTTCCCTTCTTCGTTCCAAACTCTCTACCAAAACTTCTAACGACATTATATAGATGAATGGTGACTCGGTTAGTGAAATGAGTGTTTTTGCACCTCATTAACATTTAGCCAATGCACAGAGAAGTTGAGTGTGTGCAAAAACTACGGAATAGAGAGAGAGAGAAGGCTAGGCAAAAAGTACAAGGAAAAAGTTCTTTTTGTGTTTCATTACAGGATCCAGTATACTTTCTCTCTCAACCTTCCCGTAGCTTTTACTTTATTCGCAGTCAGCTTTACAGTATTGGAGAAATCAATCACCTTTGATATTTCAAGCAGAATGTCACTCTGATAAGATCAAACGCACACACACACACTTTCACTCTTTCTTCTTCTTTACCTCTCCCAGTTTAGGGAAAAGTGAAAAATGGACCTGTGGAAAAATATTTGATTTTTTATTAGCTCAGCTCACGACAAACGGTAGAGAAAGACGATGACGTTTACTTTTACAAAATTCCAACCCGTTTAAGTGAAACTTCAGCCAAACTTTTCATTCCTTTTCGTCCTCAAACTACTCATAGCAATTTAAATCAAATTGCCTTTGATAACTTGAAAAGGGAAATCATTACGTTTAGTATAAAAGTAAATAGCATATCAAGGAGTGTAAATGGATAAATTTTTCATATCACAACAGGCACACACACACACTCATATTCTAGCTTATTCTCTACCCACACAGCCAGTCTCAGTCAGTATACGACAATAAAGAGAAATAGTGTACTTATGAATAAATTCTTGGATTCGTGTCGCTGTCGATTTTATGCCTTCTCTGCAGACGAGTAAACAGTAAACAGTGAAAGCTCAATTTTTTCTCACAGACCCAAAAAGACTGATGACTGAAAGTTAAAATGCAAAAGAGCTTCTGAAAAATATGTCAGTTACTCTGATTATGAAAGATACTTGTGTGTGTCTTGCAAGAAATGGGATGTGAATGTTTTGATGAAGCTCAGCTTTGTATCTTCTTAACAAGCACTCTCGCATGCACTTTGCTACTTTCTCTATCTCTTCTATATACTTTTTATTCTCTTTCCCAAAACGGATTTATGTGGAGGGCGAAGGGAGCAAAGGAGATGAGATGAGACACATGAGCCATTTTTCATAAATTCATCCAATTCATTAGGCAGTCCCGTGCTCCCTTATAACATTAGATTCTTAACTGATTTCTCCGTAGACAAATGTCAAGCATCACTCAACTTTCTCTCTCCCTTTCTCTCCAACAGGGAAAGTGGTTCTTCACAAAGCAACATCATCTTCTTACTTTGTATTGTAAACATACATACACAAACACACACAGAGGGAGAGAGTTAAGGAAGTACAAGAAGAAGACGAGAGTGTCTTTCTCGAATAACCACCACCACCACCACTTTTTACGAGTGCCTTCCTTGACTCACTGAAGACGAGTAAAATGAATCAAAGTGTACATTTGAGCTTAAGAAAGGACATAAAACAAATCTAACATGGCTTATGAAACCCCATTTATCTTTCGTGTGTGTGGATCACTTCTACACACAACTGAAGGAAAACTGTTTTCAAACATCGATCTGTACTTCCTTCTCCATGCCCTCCTCTCTCTCTCTCTCTCTCTCAGAATAAAATAGTCTCATTCTATTGCCACAATAATATCAAAACTACTTCAACAAGACTGTCTTCTTTGACCAAGTAGCACAACGAGAACATTACAAACAAACCCTGTCTCTCTTGTTGCTTACTCTTCTTATTCTTATCCTTTATCGAACATCCACAATATATTCCAACACACATAAATTCCCCAGCTTTCTTGTTATTTAATCTTTATGAATTGAAAGAGTGCTGTCTCTCCTATCTCTTCCGCAAATAAAACTTCACCTACAACCTACCACAAAAAACATCCGAGTTTTCAGCAAACACACTCTAATGATTATACGTCATTCACAATTCACTGAACCATAATTACTTATTTTATACTTCCAGTTCGTCTCTGATTGAAAGTGAAAGTAGGAGAAAATTGAGATGAAATCGAATTGTTGTTCCTATCGCATTCACCACTCATACACAGAATCGAGTCAGTGTGTCTTGTAGCCCCGTATCCTTAAGGTACATCATCAGATGAGATAAAGCATCCTGAAGAAAAGAAAAGAGTCAATTTATTCAAAATTGAATGCTCTACTTTCTCTCCTTTCTCCACCGTAATATTCCATTCCCAGCAAATCAAATAAGTTGCTGTGTTCACAGAAGTTGTGTGATGGAGCAACAAACGAATAAAGACTCACATACTCACATCACATGTGTCTAGAGTCTAGATTCTAGAAAGTATATACAAAGAGAGAGTCTCCTTTAAAGCCTTAAGACTCAAGAAGGCTGAGTCTCCACAGACTCCACTTCCGCCTGCGAAAAGAAAGTGGATCTCCACTAAAATGAAACAACTCTGATCCTCCCCAAATGATAGGGACTTTGATTTTGATTGAATCCATGTCAAATTTTTCATTCAATCTCGGCGTGAACATTGACACACAGTTCCTTCCTTTCTCCACGTACGTTGTTGCCCAAACTCATCGCTGCCACTGCCTAAAACACTTTTTAGAGATCTTAGCATTGGTCCTTCTTCTTCGTAACCCCCGACAGGTAAAGGCGAAAGAAACAAATCAAATAATCCAAAACAGAGATAAGTTGATTTTGTATTGTATTCATTCCCTTCACTGCTTGACTCCTTACAATTTAATTTTACAAAAACAACGACATCACAACTTTAACTTTAAGGGACACATGTATTATTTTGGCAGCCTCCTCCCACAGCACAGCCCCATTATTCCATTGTCGTCTTAAAGAGTCCATTATCGTTGTTCTCTAAAACATTACAATACATCATGTAGGTCGATGTTTCCTCGGAACTCACCAAAACTACTTCTACCATGCATCCCGTCGTCTCGCTTGTTAAGCTTTCTTTATTACAACCAAAGTTTTGTCTCATTCTTCACTCCATTCAATCTTCCCATTGATTTCTCCACCATCCGCAATTATTTACTGAGGACGACGGAACTATCAAGGGAGGTTGGATAAACTATGCTCCTGTAGCTACAAACTATACCTATAAGGGAAGTTATATTTATATATATCCTCATTCGAAGCAACTTGGCGTCTGCTTTACCCGAGTGAAAGGATAAAAGGCCTGGGCTTTCTTTATTGTCTCGGTCTACTAATAATAATGTAATGCCTGTAATGGGAAGAAATGGTTGGTTTATGTCAACAATAACATAACTGGAGACGGAACGAGAGTGAGAGACGCTTCTGTTGCATTATGAATGAATCGATTTCTTCGAACGAAATGAAATTTACTGCTTCCTCCTCCAGCAACCATAACAAGAAGAAATGTGAACGGTCGTTCTTTTGTTTTTCTTTTTTAGTGAGATGTCAGGAAGAGGAAGGAGAAATCCCTAAATTCTTAACAAGAAGTCAAACATTCCGAGTCGTCGTCGGAGACACTGTCGTCCTTCCTTGTCAAGTTGATCGGCTTGGTAAGTTTTTAAACTCCACGCATTGATTTCTCGTAATTAACTCTTACGAAATCGGAGCTTAAACTATAAATCTCAAGACGCGTATTCATCACATAAAACTCCAATGGAGGTTGACACTTTCTCCTGAAAACCTTGTGTAAGTGTCAGCCTGAAAGACGTACAAGAAACAACAGAAAGGCGATATGAGACACGTTCCCTACATGTTGACTAGTGGTAAAAATAGCCACTATTTAGGTAGGTAGGTTTCAAACACAAACACACACACACACACAGGAGGGACAGAATCGCGTGAGTGTAACTTTTTTGGTTCGCTGCAACATCCTCGAAATCCTGTCGAACTTGTCTGTCGCTTTCCTTCCTCTGTGATCGGATTTGGGAGGAAAGAGAAAGGCTAGTGAGGAAAGACTAGAGTTTTGAACCGGATAACAAGTTTGTGTTCCCTTCGGATCCCTCCTATGTGGTCAGTGACAATTTGATAAGATACCCAAACATTTTCTTTTTTCTGCTGATTCTGTTAGATCCACATGGGGAATTTATTTCTCTCCTTTCACCCGTAAATACAAAGGATAGGATTACATTCCAGTTCAATAAGTTTAATCCAGCTATTCCGATTGCTCCGAGACATTCGCAGCAAAACCAAAATGCGCTTTGTCCACCGGCAACTAAGTTATAAAATATCGCATTGTTTTTCACTTCTTCCTTCCTGTTGTCCCACCAAGAAACTAAAAAGCACACACACACACACACACACCAAACCAAACACACAACAACTCACTCCTTTTCTATTTCTTCTCATCTAGAATCCACAGACTCCCTCCGCAATCCAATGCTACGCAGCCTGAGCATAAATAAAACATTTCTCCATTTCTATCCAACATTTCACTTTTGTGAATCCGGTACTTCTTATAATATGCAATGAATCAAATCCAGAATTGGTGAAACAGAGCCAAGCCAAAATACAAAGTGGAGGAGTGAGCTTGTCCTTCGATTAGCTTTTAGAGCAGCTCTCTCCACTCTGTCCTCTTTTGTCCTAACACATTTGTTTCTTGGAATTTTACAACAAGCAATATAATATATATATATAGATTCTATAAAATCTCCTAAGACTGCGACTGTAGCGTCTACTGCTGCATTGAGAATTTCTTCCTGTCACAAAGAATACATAAGAAGCCCTTAAAACGCGTGCAAACAATGGTCGTTTTACACTGCTAAGAAATAGTGTGTACACATTTTTGGTGTTCGTGCTTTCCTCTTCTGTTCTGTGTGTGTGTGTGTGTAAAACTCACCACACGGACTTGTTCTTTGAGTGTGTGTGTGTGTGTCTTTACATGAACAGAATTTCAAATGACTCGGGTTAATGTTGTTCTTTCTTGCAGGGGACTATGTTCTTCTGTGGAAACGAGGAGCCTCTGTGTTGTCCGCAGGAGATATGAAAATCACAAGGGACCCCAGGATTGACCTAGTTGATGGTTTCAATTTAGAAATCAAAAAGGTTCGTCCACTAGACGGAGGAGACTATGTGTGTCAAATGAGCACGCTCGTTCCTGAAGAACAAGTCCACACTCTCGAAATTTTAGGTAACTTTCTCCTCTTGACGCTTACACAGCAGCTATGCAGCTTTCTCCTCGATTAATGCTTATATGCTGTGTGTTGTGTTGTGCTGTGTTTTGTATAAGACAAAAATTATCTCCAATTGGCCTAGTTAATAAAACAGAGCACAGAGAGAGAACCTGGTCACATACCAACCAACAAAGAGAGCGAGAAGGCCTCTTGTAATTTCAGCCTTGTGCGGGATGCTGACCAACTAAAACTTAACTGCTTAGAAATGTACCACGCAAAGGAACATTAGGAACATGCATGAGGGCTTTAATGTTGGTAGCTTTCACATTCAACATAATTTGCAACCGTGTACGTACACTACTCTGTATATTTGTAGTTAGTAGCAGTTAGTGCGTTCACTGGGTAAGAGCATTAATAATTTAGCGTTAATGTTTATTGCGAGTAATTTTGTCCTTGCATCACTCTCTCTCTCTCTCTGTGTGTGTTTACACTGTTTACTCTGTTGTCCGTATTGTTGAGATGTGTTGGAATTTCTTCCAATTTCAACATTCCCTACGAAGAGCGTAATGTGAAAGGAGACAAAAGGAAAGTGGTCGGGAGAAAGTTTTCTTTAATTATGAATGACAAGGAAAAAGTAAAACCCTTGCCGGGCTAATGAAAACTGAAAGATAATGTCGTTTATCATAATTTATGTTGTCAAACTGGGTGAACTTCCCTGTGTATACTTTTGACCCATTTGCAATCATAAATAAAAGAATGGGCTACACCAGGACGTTCTTTCGTCAGAGGAATTCTCACCACAAAACTCACTTTCTTTCATTCAAACTTTCTCGAGGACTTCGATGTGACCTGGAATTGTCAATGCCGCCTGACCTTGATGGATATTGTCTAAAGTATGAAACAAGTCTGATTTTGGGTTTACTTAACAAGACGAGCGTATAGGCATAGTTTAAGAACCAATTAGACACTTTGGACTTTAGATCTCCGTTAATATAATATTTTAATTAAAGCCGAAAAGTCTGGCTACGCTTTTCCTTTGGTTTCCTTAAGCAGAAGCCGAAGAAATTAAACTAATTGCGCCAACTATTTCATAATCAACCTTCCGAGTTCTTAACTAGCTTCAAAAGTAGTAATTAACTAATTTATTATGTCAATATTCGTTTTCTTTATTAATCCCCTATCTCTCTCTGTGTGTGTGTCTAAGGACGGCATTAGGTTGAATAATAACGCCAAGAGAAATTGTACAAAGAAGCAAAGGGTTGGTCGTACGTAGCATTACTCAAATTGTACGACGGGCCAACTCACCGTGCCTAAGTAAAAGTAAAGGGAAGGAGAAATCCAATTGAAAGGATTTTCTTATCGTGCCTAAATAGTAAAAAAGCCCAGTCAGCGAAAATTCGTATGAAAGAGCACGAAAAGAGTCATTAATTAAGTAATGCTCAGAACTGGCCTATCTCGTTTCCGCTAGTAGCTCGAATTAAGAACAAAACGTGAATGCATCATCGATCCCGAATCATCGCTTTACGAGGAGAAATAATAAGAACAAAAAGTTACGTTTCGGTCCACCAACCACCTTTTCAATCATCACTTCCTCTCTAAACACTCACTCACACGAGAAGAACGAAGAAGCCTCCGATGTTTAGCCCACATGAAGAATCATATCACATTTTATCACTCCATCCCTCACTAAAAGGATAATAACAATAATAGACCTCTCTCACGGTTTCCCCAATGAATGGAAGGGAGAATGCGTCATTTCTAGGATATCCAGAGATGATGATGATCGTCGTCGTCATCGTCATCATCATCATCTTGTGTACTTTTATTGCACAACAGTCTGCAGAATCTATAGACACACAAAATGTACACCAAGCCGTATTTTTATTTTATGTATCGCCCATAAATAAAAGTACGAAAGACGAGACCAAAGATCGCTCAAAAGAAGTCTGTCTGAAAGAATCTCTCGGGATATAAGTGATTACTTTGATCCCTCTCAGGGACGAATTTCCAAAAAAAATATGCATTAGTAAATTATATTCGGTAAATAACTGACGAATTACGAAACGAGGGAAAGTTTTACCGTATGTCGTATTTATGAGGGGGCTTCTAGATCCGAAAAAGTAAACCCGAACTTCAGGGAATTTACCACACAGGTAGGTATCATATTAGAATCTATAATACGGGGAAAAGTCCCCGTTCCAAAAGTATTATATATATTTCCTTTTCATTTCTCTCTCTCTCTCTCTCTCGTTCCTTTCATTTAACCATTAGAGTGAATATATTAATAAAAACTTCTTGAGCTGTGTGAAGGACAGTGTCTCCCAGTTTCATTTCAGAATTATAACTTATAACTGCAACTTCTCGTTTCTTTTCTCGACCCACAAATAATAAATTAGTGGGATTAAGAAGTAAGAAACTCTCGGGATAATTTATGAGAGCTCCTTTGGTTTCATTTTGAATGCAGAGCCCACAAATATCAGACAGTTATTTGCAGTTTCAGTTTCATAGTGAAAGCTAACTTTCTCGGGGAAAATTATCTTCTTGTTACTGAAGGCTTGAATTGGAAGGAGGTAAAGGATATGCGAGGTTTACAGTTTACAGCTTCTTTGCTTTGTGTTCCTCATTCCTCTGGACTCCATACATTTAGAATTTAAGCCCTGGACTCTTGAGTCTTGACGACGATGGGACGACGACGTGCACAAGAATCCGCAGAAGAGGAATTTCGAATTGTGTGAAAGACCACCAAGGAAAGATTCAAAGAGAGTCCCAGTTTCCTAGTTGCCTTCTTCTTGCAGAGCAAAGATGAATAGAACGAATCGTGGATTCCACTTGGCTGCGTGGGTTTTATTATTAAAACCAAAATTATTTATCGCTCACAATGTTGACTGTCCCTTCCTACTTTATTCTTCCTTGTGGTCGCCTATTAATACCCAAAGTAGTTATTCACATTTGTTCCTATCCCAAACACACACAAGTATCCTTAGGTTTCAATCTCTCACATCTCTCCGTAATGTGATATGATGCTTCAATAAAATTTCTTCATTTTCCATACTTTCACTTTCACTCTAACCTATTGGAAAATTCCGTAATATCTCTTCACGATCTATTTGACTGAGATCATCGGTTGTGCAAAAACCCCTTGAAAATCCATTTGCCAGTAAAATCACCCAGCGAATATTTCTTTCTCAGATTTTATCAAAAGGTAAAACTGTCTGAACGAGTGGTGGGATGCATTGCAGATGTCCTCTCCATTATTTATGATGGCATATACTTAAGCATAACTCGCGTACACACACATGTAGGTCACTTACATATATCAGAATAAGATCTATAGTAAGTCCCATGTATGAGGAAATGATTTGTTATTTATGGAATACAAATGTGTTACTCGGAGCAGCCAATGCATATCTTTGGATAAGTGTGCAACTTTGCGTGGCACTTAGTGTGCGGGACGAGCTCTAGACTATCGTCATCATCATCCACGAATAATCACAAATAGACCATTCTGCTATTATATTATAACCACTGGGACTCCGCAGAGAGCATAAGAGAGAGTGGAGAGAGAGAGAGAGAGACATTCAAATTCACAAGAATGAATGAGACTGTTGAGTTGAAAGAGTTCACTCCATGACTGGCTTCCTTCCTGTCAACACGACATAATATGATTGATGATACCTCATCCCGTGTGTCTCTCTGATTCTGGCTCACGATATGACCACCACTGCGAGATGCCCTTCGTTCCTACATTCAACATTTATTTATACATCTCAAACCTTCGCTCTTTCTCTCTCTCTCTTTCTCTGTGTGTCTTTCTCCGACTTTCTCCTACAATCATTCCCTTCTTCTTTCAAAGCACCAGCTTTCTCCTTTTGATTCCCTAACTATCAAGAGTCTTTCCCTTGACTTCTGACTCTGACCGCTGACCGACAACTTTGAGGATGCCTAAAAGTAAAAGTAGGAGAGAGAGAGATCACACTGAACAAACACACCGCTGCGTGTGTGTGTGTGTGCGTTAGCCTCGTATTTTATACATGGAACAAACTAAGGAAACATATTACCATTCCAAATGACTTTTCCTTCCACCTCCTTTCCCTTTGTACTTTCTCCAAGTCCAAGTCCACGAGTATTTTATTTAAACTGTGGGATGGGACAAAGTTTACCCTTAAAAGTTCCTGTCACTCTGACTAAACTCACTTTCAATGGAATTATTTGAGAACTTTGACATTGAACTAGGAGACCAATGGATGATGCTATTAGATATAAATGTATATTATGTACTATGTTCGTACGATGTGGGTGGGTTGGTCCATCAGAGGAAGTATCAAAGAAAAGAAAGTTTTTGTCCAAATTGAAAGAAAGTGGTTGGTAGTTTCAAAATGGAAACTTGGGACCAATTGATACCCAACGTCCACATAAATTTCTTTTTATTTCCTTTCTCCCTCATTTAACAATGTACATTATGGAAGTCAATGGGACATATGCATGTAGATTTTTTATTCTCATAGGCTCTATAGGTATTGGATGACTAGGGAATCTCTCGCATGATGGTAGTAAGCAAACAAACTCTATATATATATACTTTCTTCGAGTAAGTCTCACACTCAATCCTTTACACACATGCAATGAAGGAAAGAAGTGTAATGATGAAGTAGACATTGATTCTTCCAAGGGATTGAAAGTACTCTGTTGTATGAATGAAGCAACTTTTCCTATTCAAAGTGTCGCAAATTGATGTCTTCTATAGTCAAGTACAAAACTTTGCCGTGTGGATCAATTGATTTAGAAGTAAGTTTCTATAAAGTGTCTCTTCTCGGAACGACTAACTGGAGTCACGTTGATATGATTGGTTCAGCATCACATTCACCCTTGAAACTCACAAAAACCCTACGAACTTTCTATTGTTATTATTACTGAGAGATGCAATGAGATATTATGTGTGTGTGTGTGTAACAATGCACAGACAAAGGATAAAAAATGTTTGCAGCATTTACTTGCATACAAAACTTGTGTGGTAAATAACGTAAAAAACGGGGTGTGATACACAAATTCTCTCGACTTCACTGAAGTTGCATATATTCGTCTGTAACTTCTGCCACGTAACAAATGATGTCTGGAATAAATGGGACATGGGACAACTCTCTCTTGTGTTTGTGTTTTTTAGGGTAAAATAAAAAATTAGCTCAAGTGGTAGTGGTCGTGGATCGTGTTTCATGTGAGTGTGTGTTTGCTTGCATTTTTTAGTGCTCAACAAAACCCAAAACTAAGCTGTAAGAAGTAGTCAAGTTTATAATAATTCTTTGGAGCTTTTTCAACCATATTTTGTACAACTGAAAGAGATACACAGTACAGTGCGGTTGACAATGACTCGAGGAGCTTTGTGGCAAAAGTACTTTTTGTTTGGGAGATTTATTGTTTCATACATGTGTCAGAATCATGCACAGTTTCAAGTTTAACTTGTGATGTGTCCACAATTCATGGTGGATTAAAGTTCTTTTTACGCTTACGCAGCGAGAAAAGTTGGAAATAATGGTGAAATGATGTAGTTTGGGGTTTTCTCTGTTGTCTATTCTTTTAGCTTGTGTGTATACTCATGTTAAGACATCTTTTGTGTCTGTCTGTGTGTGTCTCTCTGTGTGTGTGTGGTGGCTTTTGCTAAAAAAATTCTACATTTTATACCCTGGGCAAGTCACAATTCACAAGTAGGACATCTCACAAACTTTGCGAATTTATTTGCAGTTCCTCCAACTGTGCGAAGTGAGCCAGGTCACCTAACAATTACAAAGGGAGACACAGTAACACTCCAATGTCGTGGATCTGGAAATCCCGTCCCAACTATAACTTGGACACGAAGAGTAAGTGAAAGCCACATTTCACTTTGAATTTTAAACCCTCACTTCTGATAGATTTATAGACTCCCTGTGTCAAAACTGTGTCAAATAGAATCTCAAACCCTTCCCCTTAATATTTTACAGAACAACGTCCTTCCTAACGGAGAACAATCTGCTGATGGAAACAACTACGCTATTCAAAAAGCAGATCGACATTCCTCTGGCGTTTACCTTTGTACGGCTAACAATGAAGTAGGGACACCCGTCACCACAAATGTCGAAGTGAAAGTTCAATGTAAGTTTCCCCATTTAATGTGCCTGCCTGCATCCTTCAAACCTCCAACTCCACACAACCCGCACACGACTCTCACAAGGACAAATGACTCTATTGTCACTCTATACGGGATGATTCTGAAAAGTTCAATTTTTAATTACTCTCTCCCTTCCCTGTTTGTCTTTCAGACCCGCCTGAAATTGACGTCGAACAATCTCGCATTCATTCTGGTGAAGGTCAAGAAGCCAATTTGGTTTGCATCGTTCATGCAGATCCACCTGCAACGGTAAGTCTACTAACTTCAATCGAAAGTATACTCACAAAATTCCTTCCGCTCTAATAATTCTTTAGTCTTGTTCGCTCTCTCGCCTTGTAAATCCCTTCTGGTATTTTAATCAAAAGGATTTCTCTCCTACATATTTTAATCCCATTTGTTGTGCACAGACAATTTTTTCCATATGTGTCAGTTAGACTTAAGTTTCATTAGGCTCACCTCTGAACACACAACAACAAGTCTAATACTTAAAGCGACTTTCTCTGAACTAACTTTGAACAACCCACATTTTTCATTCCAAGTGAAAGTCACTAAGTCATCAGTGTGTATGTTGTATGTGTGTGTGCGGTAGTGATTTTATTTTTGCTTCTAAAAAATACTAACCACCACGTATGCATATGAGAGAGAGAGAGCGAGAGAGAGTAGAAATATTGACTAAAAGAGAAAGCTGGTGCGTGGAAAACTTCATAGAGAAGAACGACGTCCTTTGAACCTCCGTCATACTTTTTGACATTTTTTATTAAATCAAAGTCTTTTATTATTCTGCTGAAGCTCAGTCAAAGCGGCAGCTTAGGTCTTATCTTAAGCCTTAAATTAAACTCCGGGGAAGATGAATGACTCGAGGAGATAATTGAAAAGCAGATGATTCATGATTACTTTTCTTCGATGAAAAGTTATCTTCCTTTACCGTACACTTCTCAATACGAGAGAGAGAGAGAGAGAGAGAAAGCGAGCTTTCCTACTCTTTCAATTGGCTTCGTGTTTAGGTAAATGTCAGAGAAGCCAGTAGTTTATAGTTTATAGAGTTCCCTACCACCAGCACACTCTCCTAGTGCCAAAGAAAGCGAAGGAGTGAGCAAATTTTTGATGAGAAAATTTTGACACAAGTCTCTAGATCCAATTGGTTTCTTCACAAGTTAATATGTTGAGATAATGAGACTTTTCTCCAGCCTTGGAACAACTTTCTCCATACCTCGAAAGCGCTTTTAGTTTAGAGAAAGAGAGAGTTCGCAAGGAGGAACGAGGAACGTGTGATTTCTCCTCGCTTCCTTCTGGTGTAAGCTAAAGAAAGCAAAGATAAAGTGAAGCAGGAAAGGAACGCAGTATTTTTCCAAGACTACTTTTCACTGGGTCGCTCTTTCACCCTCTGTTGTTCCTCGAGACTTACTTTCTCCGTTAAAAAGTTCGCATAGGAAGGAAGACCAGCGTTCTGTAGTCATCTGTGTATACCTATGTACATGCCAAGATAACTTGTATGCGAACAGGCTGACAAAAAGAAGCTAATTTAGAATATTCTGTGCCAACGGATTTTTTGCACAAAACCCGCTGTTATGGTTCACCTATTTTTCCAACGAGGATACCCAAAGTTGAAACCGGAGAGTTCTTGATTCTTTCCTCCAGATTATCTTCACAGACACAGAACACAGTACAGAGCTACACACAAGACTCGAACTGTGTAGACAACAGATTTTTTAACCTCATTTCGATAAACATGACAAGTGAAACTCTATCCAGTTGTTTTTACTCTTCACTAGTCTTTACCTTCGAGATTAGACGCAAGATATTACAAAGATGTTGATGAGATGAGTCCATGAGATTACTTACAACTGCCAAAGAAATGAAAAATAAATAGGATAATGTAGTGGAAAAGACTGGTGTGTACTGGATTTCCCAAAATGGCACAAAGGATTTGATCAGACAGAATTAAATCCCGTATTTGATCTCCAATTACTTGGTTGAAGTGCAGCCCCGCTTTTATAAACGAACGCCTAGACTCTCTACACATCCACCGTATGTTTATAGGCATAATAGGTGTACAGATTACACACAGTTTGTCCCACATTTCTTTCCTCTATTGTTGAGGAAGACTTGAAGAGTAGTGAGGGGAAAGTATACGTATACACACACAGACACACACACAAATCTGTGAGAAGACCTTCTACGTATGTCATTGAAGGAGACACAACAGGAAACTTGGAGAAACCCAGTGCGGTGGCAGTGGCACCAAAAGTGACAATCCTTCCAGACTTCTTTCTTCCGTTTCAGAGTCTTTTACAAGACTTTCTCCGTTTGTCCCATACTTTCTCCGTGACTTTCTCCTTCTCCCATATTGCATATACATCTACACATAGACTCATAAGCTTTTGTACCCTCACTACTCGCCTCATTATTCCTCCGTTGTCATCGTTTGTTGTTTTGTGGCCTACTTTATACTTTACTCTCACTCCTGAACTTTCAACGACAAGCCTTTTGTGTTCTCTCAAATGTTGCGAAACCTTTTTACACTCTCAGACGAGTCCTCCCATTTTGCCAAACTCCAGAACTCACTTGTAAACTAAAAGACAAACACACGGAGATTAAGAGGCTTTAGATGATCGGAGAAAGTTTAGAATTAACGGGTCTTGACTTGAACATTCAGGTTTTTGTCTCATTTCGTCATTCCATTGTGTAATCGCTTTCATGGTGGGCGACTACACTGAGGGCAAAGGTTCGTAATGCACTGGATAGTTCAGTTGAAATGTTGAAATTGCTCAGGGAAAACACAGACTTTTCTTCTTACATGACTTAGTTTAAATCCCAGTGAAAGTCAAACGTAAGGACTTATTATTATTTCAAACTGTAGAGACTGAAGGTAGGCGAATATTTGCCATTTGCTCCATCATCTGCCTTCTTTTTCCTCGAATTCACTAACAATTAGAGTCAAACTTCTTGATTAACATTCAACTTTGCTGTTTACAAGAAACATTGAGCCTCTACTTACTAAGGATTCAATAATATATACAAACTTTCCAAACACGCCCAAGATACGAGAAGCCCCTAACTCGTAATTTGGAACAAGCTTAGCTTGTTAAAACTACCCCACGCGTCATAGGAAAATAGAAACTCAAATTGAGCTTTTGTTTAGAAACAACTCGCAAATGTATTATGGATGATGTGACACAGTTGAGCTGGGGAGAAAATTCACAATAGTTGTGTATTACCGAATGGAGAGAGAGAGACTTTCGGAAGCAAAAGCAGCACACGGCTTGAGTCCCAAGAGAACCTAACTCAACTATTAGTTCGTGTTTAATCTTTGGCCTGTGAAATGAATTCGATCTTTGATAATTACTTTCTCCTTTGTTTTCTCCTTCTGAAAATTAACTTTCCTCAAAACAATACGACAGGAGTGTGCAAAATATTATGACGAATCTAATTACTGCGGTTAATACTTCAAATATTAAAGTCTGCTTTGGTGGGCAAAATTCGCGTTCATTTCCTACGAATAGTTGAGGCTTAAAATGTATGAAATGAGAACTGGTTGTGAGAACAAAGTTATTTGGACTGTCTTAACTTCTTAACATATTTCACCACACTCAATTTCTCCGTGTTTTCCTTTGCAGAAGGTGAAATGGTACAGAGACACGATGATATTGGACCAGGACGGAAGGCGCCTTATGGAGACAAGAGGCTCGAGACATTCTCTTATCATCAGGAATGTTCAACCCTCTGACTTTGGCAATTACTCATGTGAAGCTGACAACAAGTTGGGGCGATCGAAAAAGCACATCGAAATCTCAGGTAACCTTTCCCCACATATTTAATACACACCAACACACACACACACACACACAGACGTGTGTGTATATAAATGCTGAATTGCATTTTTTGTGGTTGTACCCTTTTGCAACGCGATACGCGATATAAATCAACGTGCTCAATCTTATTCTTATCAAACGTTCAAACCTGTCTGTCCCTACAGGGAGACCAAACAGAGGCATATTTCGCACAGACCCCGTTGGTAGACTCCGCGATTCATTTAACATTTCGTGGACTGTGGAAAGCTACTCAGCTGTTGAAGAGTATCGGCTCTCGTACCGGAAAAAGCATGTAAGCAAGTCTAAGCTCAGCCTTTCGCCGTGTAAAATTAGTTTGTAAAGTAATTAACAACAGCTCAAATGGAAACCTTGGGTAGTAGGTATAAATGAAATGAATATTACATTTGCAGGTGAACGAGACACATGACAGCCCTGGACAATGGCATGATGTTGTTATCCCGTCTAACGAAGGATTCTACGACAGCAGGAGTACTGTGGCACGAACCATTCCTTCGCCAATGTCAATGATTCACTGGAAACACTACTTCATTCGGAACCTCGAACCTGGAGTGATGTATGAGGCTAAGGTGGTCACCAGAAATAAATACGGATGGTCACTACCTTCTGATCTCTTTCAGTTCAACACGAGGAGTACAGGTAGGAATTAACTATTCATTCTTCCCTCAAGCTTTGCTCTCTCTCTCTCTCTCTCCTTTCTAGTAATACACAGCTACTATATACTTACCCAAACTTCATTATTATTGCTAGTTAAGCATGCCAATTTCAATACAATATTCCCCAATATTCCGTCATTTCCCTTCGTGCTCACCTGTCTTTCAATCACAACTCAAACCGACTGCCTGACACACAATGCACCATTTGCTGATTGTGTCAAACTTCAGCCGTTATATTACACTGTCAAGTACTGAGTGCAACCACACGGCTTCTCATTTATTAATATGCACAACTGTGTGTAGTACACTACGTAATAATCATAAATAAATTGTCAAAACACCTACACAGTTGACAGTAGTCTATTTGCAACAACTCCATTGGAAATTCACAACTTGAACTTGCACAGAGACTACAAAACAAAACTTACTCCACACAGTAGAGGTAGCATTGCGGTGTCTTAAAGTAGTTTGATTGTTTCAAAAACTACACTAAACTCTTTGCAGTACAGTTGAAGCTTATATGTCTAAATTATTGCCCTGTGTTTGTTGTACATTGTCCACTTTTATATTCATTTGTCTGTAGATTACTTTTTTCCACTGGCTTAAATTTCAGCGACAACTGAAGTCAATTACTTGAGTCAATTTTACAGATAATTATTTTTGTTTACTCGACAGATCATTACCCGTATGAATCATCCCCACAGCACGATGTTCTAGCAGGTCAGTAATTAATACATATGAAACACATTTCCACGTGTAACATTCCTCATTATGTTTACGCGACTTTTGATTAATATTCCACTTCCACCTACTTCCGGTCTACATTACAATAGAATTTCGTATGAAAAGAACTGAAATTTCCACATCATTCATAAGGACACACCGAACTCTTTGAACATTGCAACACGATAAACTTGGAAAATTTTGACTAGCTGACATATTTGACTTACTCATAAAATACAACTTTTCAAATTCACACGAGCGAGAAAGGAATAAAAGTAGTTTTTGCATTAAATGTGAACCCGTAATGAAGTAGAATGACGCTAAACGACGGGTTTGTTTGTTTTTTGTGTGACTTTCAGAACCTGAAGTTCGTGATATGAGAATAATCTCGCCAGCATCTTCCACTTCATCACTCCATCCATCATCTCTCGTGCAATTAGTGCTAATAAGTCTTCTAATACTTTCCCCACCTTACCTTTCTCTCGTTGCAGCAGCAGCATCAAGTTTGAGGGCTGACCTGGATGGATGGGAGAGTTAAGTATGCTGCAATAATAAATTGGCGAAGAGTGATGGGAAAAAACTAAAGACTCAAGATCTATGAACTATTCTATCCCTTTCATAAGTAGCAACAGAGCTTCATAACTTTTATACGACGCAAAATTTAATTATAAAATGCTACACACTTCCTTATTAAGGAATCGAGAAAAGGACCTTCTTTCCTTCCACACACAATCCTTTTAGTTTTCCAGTCTGCCAACTCTCTAGTCTGTTGAGTATCAAAAAAGTAGATTCGCACAAAAAGATCCGACGAACTTTCGTCTGTGTACTTTCACTCCAGGGAGATGCATAGCAAAATAGCAAGCAATCATCTTTTTCTCAAGAATTATGCGATGGAAGTTCAAAAGTACTAAAAACTAGTATATTCTAAATTCAAAGAATCGCGTAATGTTGAAAGACGTGCAATCAAAAATTAGAAAGAAGAACAAGGAGTTTATTTATTTGTAGGAATTACAAAAATCCATAAATAAGTAGGCTTTTCCCTTGATCACGAAATTATTTATTAATTCTACCCTCGATTTATTTATTTCTTAATAAAATACGAAAATTAAAATACTCTCGCTTATACTGCATGATGATGATGAGGCTAGGACCATTTCTGAAAAGTCATTTATGATGCGTATTAATGTTAGTCTTTGTAAGTTTGATACTCATAGATGGATGCATGTTGGATCTCCGAGGGTATAAAGTCCTCGTATAATATTTGATTGCATATGCTGATGGATCTCTTTCATGTTATATGAAATATTAAAGTAAAATTTAATTAAGAAGTACTTAACTTTGATTTTCCTCTACTTACAACATAACTAAAAAGGATAGGAATTAAACAGCCTAGGGATGCTCTACTTTAACAAGTAATTAAGGTTACATGAAAGTAGGTTCGATGGTTAAAATATTCAGAGAATCGTTCATCGAGAGATGAAATTACAACACCATAAAATGCAACAAGATAGATAAAAGTACAAAATTCATTTCGATCTGTAAATAAAATCAAATATTACGAATTGGAAATTCTATCTTCAAACAAGTGTACCAATGTAAAAAGAATAGCATGCGCAATAAATTCTTATGAACTGTCCCTTTCATATTATAAATAAAGTTTAGATTAGATTCATTAGATAACATTGAATCTAAGTATGAAGAACCCTTTTTCTCCTAGTTATATAAATGTGTGCCTTACAAAACACGGTGAACGAGTGATCAAAGTGAATCGTGAAATGTGTGTGGAAGAAATATACAAAAATGATACTATGGAATATGAATTGTTGCATGTTAGGTCAACTTTAAGCATCAAATATTTCATCGAACCAAAACTGAATTATGCCAAAAATAAATTATTTATTTTACTTTCCCATTGCCATTGATTAGTGCTACATAAAAAATCAGGTTTAATTTGTCAAAGGTAAACTTTAACTTTCTAGTTTGTAGATTTGTATTTGTAGTCAGTCATCAAATCGGCGTTCATCCGAGCGCTCGATCTTGTCATCTCTAGTGACTCTGTCCTAAATACATTTATGCATTATTATTATATAAGTATACGGAGTTTGGAGAAACTTATAATTGGGCTGTTTGAAGTTGTCTCTTATGATGATGTTTACTAGAAAGGACTGTGTGTGTGTGTGTTTTTGTAGGGAGTCAGGAAATAGAGGTATAGATTTATAATGTTTTAGGAAATAGTGTGAGTGAACGTTAATTAAGTTAGCAGTCCTACCTCTTTGCTTAGCTTAGCTGAAGGCTTGATAATTAGGTGGGTTCGAGTGTTCGAGTCCGACCATATTATGAATGTAAGCAAGTCTATACTAGCTCCTCATATTTTTAGTCAGAGTGTCCAACTACTAACTACGTGTTAAGTCGAAACATTTTGTGTTTATTAGTCATAATAAGAAGTGTCGTAATCAATATCAATTCAACTTGCATTCAGCACACACACACACACACACACACACACACACAAATATTTAACACACACTTCAGCTCGCGTAGCAGTAGCTGTATTAACTTATAGTAAATCGAGTCAATTTTAATAGAGTCAGTAATGAAATGAGCGTTCGTGGTGTGAATAGAGAAATAGTATAAAATATAGTCAATAGCTTTAATAGTGTAGTATTTATTTCTGTTCATCGCAGCGATATGTATTAAATAAATACGGCAGTATGAAATGTATACGATTCAATCCAAGCTGACTGGATGCAACTTCAGCTTCATGTCTCTCTTTCTCTCTCTAAGTATACTTCTATTAAAGGGTCTAATAAGAAAGTACTACATTTAAGCATCTATCTATTACAAGACGTGTGTGTCACACCACACGATCCTTTTTGTTAGGACAGAAATCTCGTGAAATCTAAGTCACCCAATATTTCTCTAAAGATGAAATGTGTGTGTAGTTTAGATAAGCAATCCAATATGTGTTTATGTCCTCATGAACTCACAGCCCAATGTATCTTGTCCTTATCTTGATTGGAATTACTTTTGGGTTAATGTAGCCATTAGCAGATAAAATATAATCACAGACAAGGAATTTATATGTGTAAGTCCTACTTTAATATACACTTAAGATACCAGCTTCTTCTTAAGTCAACCTCGGTGAAATGAAATGAATGTTTGCATGCAATGTGACATAATAACGTAAATATTTAACCCACCAAGTTCGACTTAAATTGTTACACATTAAGTTGTTCAAGCCCTCTGCTTTCTTTAGCGTAAAATGCACTTTAAAACAAAATTCCAAAACTGTTACTTTCATGCTTACTCCCTTCCATGCTTAGTAGGATACTTCCTAGACTTAATATATTGTAACTACAAATAATACATTGTAGCTCTATGATGTCATAAAATAAACGAAATAATAATTTAAGTACACACAGACGAACCGAGGTAACTCGACTCAGTCTAACATGCTCTGCTGTAAATAAACGAAGTAAATAATTTATACTATGTAAGCTGCCAGAGGATTACATAAGAAATAAATAATTTATAAAATGTTTTGTGTGAGAATTTATTGATGTTCAACCAACAATCACTTTATTTGCTTTCTATTCAATTAGAATTGGCCTTGCAAGTTGCAAACATGTTCTACGCACGTCAGAAGCAGAATGCAGACTGACGTTGTTAACATAACATGGACTGCTGTGCAGGTAAAACGGTAAAAGCCCATGAGGAAGAAATCATTCCAGCCAATAAGTAGCAGCAGACACACACACACACTCACATACACACGCATCAAATTGCATGTAATCGATGCACTGCAGGCGGAAAAATGGATGTCTTATTCACTCGTCTATCTGCCTACTTTTACACGGGCACGAAGGAAGTAGCAAGCAGGGGACTTTGCCATCATCATTATTACACGCTTTATTTGGCTCACTCAATTGCATAGAGGCTACCTGGAGGAGACAGAACTTTGGATGCGTTGAACTTGAAGGTTAGGAAGTTAGAAAAGTGGTGGATTTCATGATAGAGACAAACTACGAACTATAGGAAGCAACAGAAGAAGCATCATTAACCCGGCCTGTCGCAGGCTGTTAAAGAAATAAACTGCCTATTATTAAGTCTTGATGACGAATAAAGAGAAGCGAAAGAACTCCTACCAACTTTCCCATCTCGTTACCCTCTCGCCATGAAGGAGTAGCAGCGGAAATAAGGCTCGGCAGGCAGCAACCAGGTAATAATAATGGTGCGTACGTACACAAGTAAGTAAGCCTCACCTTCTGACATCTGAAACTTTTCTATTTCTGTTCTGAATTGGCACGTGGCCTTCACCGGAGGCGAGTCTTATTTAGTAAAAAAAGGTCCTTCCCATGTAAGCTGCTTTTTATTTCCTACAACCTGCAAATCTCTTCTCTCTCTTCTGTCATGTACACTTGTCATAGTCATGCTCAACCTTCTTATTCACACACACACCCACAGCCACTGCGTTCTTCCTCAAGCGTTTGTTTGTAACTGTTTGCAGCCAGACGTCTTGCATAGGAAGTGAAAAGAAGAACTCTTGAAGAATTATTTTCTCAAGCGAACAATTTTTCCCTTGATAATCAATACAACCAGATGGCTCAAAGATTATTTTTAATACCTTCAAATCCACGAACGAATGAAGAAATGCACCAGCCGGAAAGAAATCTTTCACCTGTTTTCTTCGTGCTTTGTATGGGATGCGCTGAATATAAACTGCTAACGGATCAATTGCCCTTTGTACTCATTGTTGGTTGCATTGCATGCACATAAAAGAATTAAGTAGCTCAGGTAGAAAATACATTTTTATGACTATTTCAAAAGCAAATCTCCCTGTTAGTTTTATTTCTTTGAGAACCCACGTCAGTACACTTGCCATAGGTCATTGTGTATTTTTATGAATCACAAGTATAAATAAAACATGCACCCTGCAGTAGTTTGGATCATACTTAGCACAACAAATTAGTCTTCATCACTTCCACTCAATGCTTTCCAGGTTCCGTCTTATATTAATTAATTACTTTGATCTTGATGAGTACTAAATTGCGCCTATTTATTTGTCTGTCTGATCTTGTGAACTGTAGTCAACACGTTAAAGTCTTTCTTGAGCTCTTCACTTTCTTGTCAAAAGTCAAAAGAACTAGTAAAAAGGGGGCTCGACACTGTCTATTGATGATAGCTTGATGTCTGAGTGAAGAACGACCATGCAAATAAGAATAAGGGAAGCTGCTAGAATTGATAATACGCATTGGGAAGGGAGTCGAAATCGGGGAGAAAGCCGTGAAGGAATTTGTGTTTGGCGTTAGCAGAAAGGATGGAGCATGGGACGTGGTTAAAGGGTGAATAAAAAGAAATCACAAGTCCGTTTGTGAAGGAAGAAGAGCCACTTTTGCTTTCATCTTGTCCAAATAGCCTAAATGACCTGAGCATCTCTTTCTTGGCATTTATAAGGACAACGAGACTGTCTCCCTCCTTCACTTCCGCACCAACCTCGTTTGCTTCTTTCATCTTCAATATTCACTTTGCCTAACGACCCTGACTTTCAAATGGCCTTACTTTCCTCGCGTCTTCATGTCATTTGTTTACGGAAAATGCGGTGCATTCATCATAATCACTACGAGTTTCTTTATGCAACCACCACCACCACCACCACCACCACCGTCGTCCCTTTCCTTCCGTCGTTTCCCAACATCACAACTTTCCCAAGTCAATAATGCTACCATTATTCTACCCACTTTCCTCAACGCTTTACTTTCATATCACTTTTCTTCCAACTTTCACCGTGAGAACTTTCTCCCATTACTTTGCTTTTCATGACTTTGCTATTTGCTATAAATGTTTCTTTTAATTGGGGCCTCGGCAGGAACGCCATCACTGCCAATTTTGATACCAAATCATTAAGTAACATTGTAGTATCGCTTTACATTCGAAAGAACTTACAAACAACTTATACTTATTTGTACAAAACTTATCCAATTTATTGTAGGATTTAAAAATTCCAGAAATCCCGTCAATCAAGAGGATTCATATGTTGGAGAAGAGAAGAAAATACCTTCACTATAAGTTACTTCGAGAATCTGTCTCATCATGTGTTTCCTCGAACGAATCTTCATCTCCTGTTGTGGTTACACAAGAAAAAGGCGTTCCTCACAATTCATATATTAAAAATACAAGCTTAAGGAAGACGTTAACATGACATACTTATATATATCTCTCATATACACGTACATGTACACCAAAGAAGCTTTCCATCTTATGCAAGCTCGGAGGAGATTTAAAGATGCTCCATTTGACATGGCCTTTTCAACGAGCACAAATCTCATCACGCTTCTTTGAAACTTTTTCTTCGAGAACACATTTTTGGGTAATAATGGGGAAATTTCTTCGAAGAAAACTTTGCTTTTGCTCAGCAATACTTTTCAGAGATAATGAACTTCATTATTTCTTTGGCATGAGTTCCTTTAGTTCTCATTATTTCTAATGAGGTAATCCCAATCATAATGAGCAACTCAATACTTCCACCATCATCCTATCAATAGCAGCAGGAGCAGAGGCTGGACAGAGAACACACAACCTTAAGTTGATGCCAACGCCAACCTCTAGCCCCGTAAATATAGCTTCATTCATTTATGGCTACTTTGAACTTGAACGACGATTATTGTCTATAGACTAAAAACCCTCTCTACAGAATTAACTCCTCGTCATTACTTGTTGTGTAAAATAAAGATTTAAAGAGAACCTCCACAAGTTAAGCTTGTAAATACGAATTCTTTCCTCATTGAAACATCTTTCACAGAAAAGTCTCAACTCTTTCGCTTCATCTTGACTTTTCCCTTTGAAAGCCAATCATTCCTTTCCTCAAATACCATCATAGACTTTATTGTGTAATAATAAATGAACCCATCTCAACATCAAATCAATATACACAGGGTTAAATTAAATTAATAATCTCTCCCCTTTCTACGCATACCTCTTTTAGCTCTACGCGAATTGTTTCACCTTGGGAAGGTTGAAGGTACATATACACACTCCTTCCCTTATCGAAGCTTAATTAGCTTTTTGAAATAATGACGGTATTCACAAATTGCGTCGTAACCATCGCATCTTCGTAAGTTCGTAAACTTTACGAAGTTACTATTTCGAAT
>JAQGAD010000055.1:0-114076 GCA_034696625.1 Isotomurus palustris | reverse complement strand
TCCCCAAGTTTTACACCGAAGGAGGACTGGGAAACCTACGACATCAAAGTCGTTGCAACTGCTGGTAAGGTTTAACTTGTGGAATAATACTTCAAATAGCATTCATTTGAGTATGAACAATATGAAAGATAAATTAACTAATGGTATATTTCAGACACATATTTGAAGGGAGTTGCGAAGGCAGCCAAACACATCAAGTACCAATCAGTTGAAACTACGGACGACGATCAAAGGACTAGACGATCTGGCCATTTTAAGCAGCGACTTACGGCGGTTGTACCTGTTGAGCCACATGAAGAGTTTGTTTCTAATTCGAAAGGTTTAAGTCGTTTCAATTTCATTAATGATTTTTCAAATGTCTTGACAACTTTCGATCAACATGGGATTGCTTTGTACAGGTGAAGAAGGCCAATCAGCTGACTACAATGCGGATGAATCTGATGCTAGAGTGACCGAAGGCGCAGTCCAAATAATTCAATTGGGACACGACGAAAGGCTTGATACGTTGATGGCAGAGTTTCGAAGTGAGTATCATTTAAAGACTGAACATTTCAACATTTGCTTGTCTTAATAATGAAGTCTTAAATTGAAAAACTCATCATATGTCATTCAGTCGAACTATCAATTTACATCGGCGAATAAAAGTGAATGCATGATGAATACAGATATCTGTCTTATTTTTGGCATCTAATGTGCATCTGTACATCCAGTACAAGGCAAACTTTGCATACAGATGTCCGTCGAATTTCTTGCATCTAATGAGCATCAGTGTATCAAGCATACGGTAACCATTTTGCTGTGCTGTATCAGCATTATATGAGCATCTCATGTGTGTAATGATTCTGTGCACATATTCTGCTCATAAAATACATATGTTTTTGTATTGAACAGTTTTCTGCATCAGATCTGTACTTGGGATTTATAAAGATTGCATGATGTGAAATTTGCCATTTTTTCAGTAAACTAGTACTCAATTTTGAATGCCAATTGAACACAAAATCTGCAGGATTGTGTTCGTCGGGAAGACTGATTAAACTAAATTCCAGTTAATTTAGAGTAGTACGAAGAACCTGATGCATGAGTAGATGGAATACGAGTCCATTGTCATTCAGTAATTGCATCACTTTCTCAGGGTCATGCGGTTAACCCTTACGGAAAGAATGACTACGTTTAACAAATTATGACGAACCTCAATCCTAACTGGCTGCATCTCGAAAGTAAAAGTCATGAGAAAGAGTTCATTCATGCAACGCAAAGTTGTTAACTGTCTCGGCTCCACAACACTGTCACTCGTCAAGATCATTATTGCAGTGGAAGCAGCCAACATATTCCCTGCATGATTATGATTATTCTTCAAATTAGAGCTCTTCGTCTTCTTCTCTGATGAAGAGTCGAGCTGACCACTAAATTCTGAATGCTAAGTGAGTCTGCTGTGTGAGAACAAGAGTTTCATGACGAATAAGGCCTTGACGAAGTTGTAAGTGACTTTAGCTAGTGAACAGAATCGAGCAGATGTTACATGCTGCATACATTCATCAATTTATTTATAGCATTCATCCCCTATTTCCTCTATACTTAATTGCTTGATGAGTTTTCCTGCAGGAAGGAAATTTCATGGACAATAGGGGCCCCCGCATGGTGAGCATAGTGGAGCAGAAGTAGGCTACTCAATTTTTATTACTTCGCTTTGAGACTTAAGTCCATCCTAAAGCTCTACGTTATTTACAATACAGTTAAGCCGGTGGATGGAGCACCAGGCATGCATAATTAATCGTGGAATCAATTATATACTTGCTGTAATAGTCTGATAAGTCATTGAATTAGTTGAATGTATCATCGTTAATCGATATTATATCTTTTAGGCCTCGCCTTAGGTTGCCCCAATAAAGTTTTGTAAGAGATACATAAACCATAAGGAATCACATTGACAAGTCTCACTGAAAGTAAATACGAACGACGTGTGTTTTTGATTTTTGCATAGCGGACTATAAGAAGGGCACTTTTCTTAGCTTTGAAGGGTGAGCAATAAACAGAAACACAAGTTGTGAGATCTCGTAAAGTTATTTTGTACACAAATCGTAAATCCTTCGGTAGAAAGCGAGTGGATGTGGTGAAAAACATGCCTTGTTGAAGGTGGCATCGATCACTACAGCCGTACAGCATGTCTTTGAAGCCTTGCAGATGCTTTCTGGAGAAGGTCTGCTGGCTGCTGGCTGCCAACAACAGTTTCATGCTTGTTTGTGTCTTTCGGAACTTCTGGAAGAACTACTACTCATACATGGCAGAAGGCTTCAGAAGACTTCACTTCAGTCACAGTGTATTTATTAAGCCACATGTGTGATCCACATGAATGAAAACTCAAGTAACTAGTAACTAGCCAGTACACTCTCCTTAAGGCTCATCGACAATTACCATCGTCAAGAAAGACGCTTTTGGCTTCACTTCATCTGCTATGCCTATTTACTCGTCGCGTATGAAAGACATCATTGTCACGTTTAAGAGCATTTCGAACAACGCTCTCGATCATATCCCTCTATACCATATATGCAACAAAAAATTAATATTCTAATATTTAGTTACACGGACAGATCCCTACAAGACATAAAAATAAAGTTGTCTAGCTAGAAGGCTAGAGCTGATTCCATTGCTTCACAACAGACTACGAGTACACGTCAAATTTGAGAGAATATTTGAAGCACATGTGATATTACTTTAGTTGTAGCTCGGTAGTGTGTAGTAATTGCAGCTGTCTTCTTTCCTTTACACTCGCGTTTTTGTCTTCTTTTTAAAAACACACGAAGCAACTCTTTCAAAAGTTCTTAGCTTTGAACTGATTTTGTGATAAATCAAATGGTACAATGGCCTAATTCTTGTGTTTGAACAGGAGTCTTGCTCTAGTCTTTGTCAATGGCAAAAGCTCAATTTAAGTGTAAACAGGTAAAGGTTCCTTTATGAAGACACATGCACGAGGGGAAGCAATAATTCTTTAACATTGGGCACATTCAAAATAACAAATACTCCGGACCATGATGATGCTTTTGGTTTGAAACCGCATGTTAGTGCATGCATGTGATCGATGATCATTATAAATATGTGATCTTCGTGTTTTATGCATTGGACTAGAAGAAAACCTCAGAGATATGCTGTGGTCTGTGTGCACTCAATAATAGTCTACAAGACAACATTTGGCATTTCGTGATTTCGCCTTTGTAAGGAAACTACGGTACATATCTCATTCGTAATTCAGAGAGGAATTAGCAAGAAAAGCAAAGATGATCAAAAGCTATTTAGGTCTTGCGGTTAATTTAGTTTAGAGAGCAGTGCGTAAAAAAGGTGGATGCAATAATAATGTTTAACACACACACAACGGTTCTCTCATATCTTCTTATGCAAGGCACCCGATTTTAGAGTGCAAGTCAGCATATCTTCTAATTAGCCTTGTGTTGAGAAATTAATTGAAACTGATGGAATAACAGTATAAGCAATCGTTATCCTTCATGCATCAAGGAATACGAATTTAGATATACGTAAGACCTTCAGTGTGTATTATCTTTCCGTGGTCTGGAATCACCCTTTCCTGCAGAGAACATTTGTTAATGAAAGTTAAGAGCATTAATTATTGTGTTAGCAGATACCGGTGTGTAACTTTGTTAATCGTGTTCATGATAAGCGCAAACATCTCCCTTATAAACTTGAGAATTACCAAAGGAAGCAAAGCATGACGGTAAAAAATAAAAAACAAGAAACCACAGTGCTCCAAATACAAGTAGAGTGCCTGATAAATAGCAGAAATGGTAATAATAGTTTTGGTCTTCCTTCGTAGCACTCATCATAGGAGGATGAGTGATTATGTTACACAAGCACGTAACTTCGTAACGCACGCATTGATCTGTTTCTCCCACGATTTATTTTATTTCTAAAAGGTGGATTCATCACTTTGATTGATCGATTGTACATGCCTTAAGAGCAGAGAGAAGGCTTTGAAGCGAAATCAAGAATCTTGTAATGGGATCAATGAAAATTTCCACTAACACATATACATCACGTCATATGTAACATACACACACACTCATAATGCATACTACAAGCAGACAGCTATTAGCTATTAAGACAATACTATACTATACTTCTTTTTTACCCCTTCTTAGCGAATTTATTATTGTAGTTATTGTTATAATTATAACGTTGCATGGGAATCTTTGCAAGTGATTTCCAACAGCTCATCCGTTTGCATTAAACATCATTTCGCACTTTCGTACATGAAAATGAGTTACTTAGGAAGAAGTATACTTTCTAAACGAAATCATAATATGATTGGACTTCAAGAGTTATGCATTGTAATAAGAAATTGGATTTAACTTTTACGTAAAGGTAATATTATGCTGACTGAATGCAGGCGATATATAATCGTACCTACGTGTATTGTTCCTTAAGTTAGTTACCTCTTGTAACGCCTATTTAGTGCGCTTACATGTTTGATAAGGAATATATATCTTAAATTTCTATCATACCATTGTACGATTTTATCGCTAAAAGAAGGTCCTTCCTTGTCCTACGTTGACACTTAAGTGAGCATAATAAACACTTTGTTATATAAATATTAAGCTTTTGAGTGAACTCAGCGAATGACAAGTGCAAGGCAATTAAGCACACTATTTCCGGTGGGACACAAACCATCCACTCCAATGTTGGAATCCTCTTTGTTCCCGTAATACAAGAACCAGGATTGTATTTTGTATTACGCCTTGTAAATCCCATTGTTAAACACTATTGTGGTGTATGAGCAATTAATTACGAATTAAATGCTGCCGTGTGACATTTTTGTTGCATCCTCTTTTTCAATGAGGGAACACTGACAACCGCGATGTATACGCAACTCTGGTACTTTCCTTCGAGCAATAAATCTTCAACATTGTATCATAACTGCATAGTTAGTTAGTAGTACTTCGGTTCACATCTATTTTTTGTGATGATCAAACTGCTGCTACACTAATGAACCTGAGGGAAAAGCAATTAAAATTGCCAATCATATAATTGCTCTATCAGGTGCAATTGTCCTCTCAAGTTCGAGGAATTTAATTGTGCTTTAGTGCTTTTCTCATATATGAATGCATCTCATTGAAGAGGAAAATGAAAAGGAAAAATCCTTCTTACAATTCATCATCATCATGATGGCTAACGATAATGAGAATTAAGCACTGTGTTTCGCAATCGTAAGTACAATGAGTGTTTTTGTCTCATCCATCACATCACCTGCCTCGTCAAGTAAAATGATAAATAATGTTTAAACCGCAACTTAAGGAACCTACACACTACTTACACGCAGTGATTATGGGAGATTTGTGTAATCCATAACATGAAATTTAGTTGGATGAGTTTTACTTGTGGCTCTTTTTTCTTCGTATAACTGGACGAAGGTATACTAAAAGTTACTTAAATTCGTTTACAGTCTGAATATCCGAAAAATAAATAAATTGGTAGAAGGCTCATTAGCTTTAAGATGAAAACTAGTTGAGTTCCGCATTTACAAACCTCAATAGGTTTCTTGATCCGTAGCAAACTAAGAAAGTGTCTCTTGTCATTTTCCTCAGAAAAAAGCGGTAGAAATCTAGTTGAGTCTTTGTTGTGATTACACTAGAACTTTTATACTTGTAGCTCGGATTGCATAGTAGCATGATTTCCAAGCATTTTTCATTCATTCTTGACTTTAAAAGAACACAAGGAAATAGGGCAACTGTAAACAGGGCACTTTGTAAGTTGTAGGTTGTCAAACTCAACGATTTGACTAAGCATTACATTAATGGAATTAAATAGAATATATCAATACCTTCACTACTACTAACTACCACACGAGTCTATCATATTATAGTTGTGTCACTTATACTGATGAGAATTGTTTAAAGGCTTAATGAAATAAACCATGTTCAAGTCAAGTTTCGTACGACTGGTTCCCAGTTACACTGGCGTCAAAATAATTTCAATTTGCAGCAAATAATAACTATGTTCTCTGTGAAAAGGTAATGGGAAATCTGAGTTGGATTAGTAGGTTTGTTATCTAAGACCATATCTGAGACTCTTATACTCGGATGATGGCTATTGCTGTGGATATGAACTACAAAAAAGTATTGGACAACATGATATATATGCAAGCCTTCACTACTTAGCAAAAAGCAGAGAAAAATCCAATGACGAGCTGGAAAACTGGATGTATTGTTAAAGCAAGACTTGTTCGAGGAGAGTGTGGAATTCCACGTTGTTTCAGGTTGGAAAGAATTCTCGGCTGTGTGTATCCTGGGAAATCCGCTTGCCCAATTGTAAGATTGTAGGTAGTTGAGCCGGTTGCACGCAAATTTCTCATCATCTTTTTATCGTGTCCCTTCCTTAAAAAGATATATTTGTCCACACAGGGTTTTCAACTTCCAAGATAAGCGTACAAAGCTAACAGGATAAAAATGTGAGGAAAACTAGGGCCATAAAATGTGCGATGCAAGCTGAGCAGAGAAAATGCCCGATTGTTAATGGACTTCGTAGCTCACACACAAGCAACTTGCATGTTCTGCAGTAGAGTAAAATGTGACTAAACTAGCCTCTGGAGGTAATTTATTCTTAGAGCAATTTTCTAAAATAATGATACCTTACAGCGTAGAACTAAAATATAGTCCTAATTTTGAAAACAACCTTTCCGAACCCACTCAACATGACAACCACGTAGTCATGAATGACACGACGTCTGCATAACCTCTTCCCAAACTACGAGAGAGTATCGTTGAACTTTGAAAACACTCAATGAAGTTCACAATAATTCAAAGTTCCATACACTATTCCAACATTTATTGGATATTCTTGCATACGGCATTTTTCAAAGTGTAACCATTAATAGCAGTCAGGACATTACTTCAGTTTCTGCTGATCCTATGATTACCTTTATAAGCCAAGACCTATATATAACGTACGACACATTGGAACCTGAAAAACTGCAGCTGACTTGCAGATACTAAAGTAATGGTCCTACTTGACTTTGACAAAAAATCCAACAAAAGCCTACGATACTGCGTCAAACAAACTTATTGACCACCACTCAAAGACTTTTCATCATCCATTTTGAATGAAAATATTAATTAACTAATCCTCTCCAATGCAATATAAATAAGTTTCTATCTTTCTCATTGTGTAAGTGTATTTTCAACTAAATTCCTTATGGTACACGAAAAACACATATAGTAAGAGAAAATTGCTAATTGCCGAAAATCGGGAAGCACGTAATAATGAATGTGTCGATCGTGTATCCAGAACAAATGGGGAAAACTGTGAAGCTATTATCACAATCGAGGTATCGCATGGACGGAGTTCGGTGGAGGTAACTTCTTGGTTGATGTATTCATGCAGTACTTTTGAGAGTCACGTTTCCTGCAGATGCACCACGTTGAGGTTGTACAATATGTAAGAGGCAATAAAAGCTACCTGGAGGAAATTACCTGAGGCATAACAAAAGTTCAATAATCAGAGGAAGCCTTTGGTAAGAAAGATGAATGGTGACAGTTGATGCTGACACAGAGGCTTTGTGGAAGTGTCGGAAATCGTCACTTCCGTCTGAGATAATCCTAATCTCTTTCCCCTCGAGAGACGGAAAACAGACAACGCAGGTGGGTGACGAGGAATAAGAAAGGCAAACTGTTATTATCCGTCATCATCGTCATTCTACAAACTCTCATTCATCCATTTCTCCAGATATCCTCACTTTTCTATTTCCCAATCCTCTACAAATTACAACCTTCCCAAGCTCATTATTACACTACACAACTGGACGGTGGTAATATGTGTCTATGCCTCTTTCTTGTGTGAATCTTTCCTGCGAATACACAAATTATATTCCTATCCAAGGTTCGTCATTAAAACTAGTTTTTCTCTCGTACAATTGCTCCAGATCCAATAGAACAATGTTGGAGACTTAGCAGCCTGTACAGAGTGAATAAGTCGCAACTTGTAAACTCATTTCCATATTGCTTGAACATTTCTGTAGAGGAAGATTTCCTACTGGAAGACACAGTCTCTAAGATACCTTCGACCCAGGCATAATTACATAATACTTGTAAGTGCCACCAGATGTACCGAATGCACTTCAGGCTGCAAACCAATTACACATACTTATTCTGCTCGGGCAGTTCCTCAGGTCATGTTTACTCCTCAAGTGTCAAGAGAAGGTTTTAGGTACAATGCATAATATCACGCTGAGTCCTTGTCCTTTCTGGGAAAACACGTCCTACACTGCTGTCATGCAACAATTTAGCCATATTTCCAGCCATTGTGTCAGTCCATCCACCATACTCTCATACGTGTCATTATGTCTTCTTATCATGCAGCTTCTTCTCACTCACATTATTAACGTAGTTTTAAAAAACACATCAAGAATTATCTACTCAGTCCTTGTTGCAACGGTCGTGGAAATAAAGACCATGTTCTAATGAGACTACGAGACTCTAAATCCCGAGGTCGATTGTATGTAATGCTATAATACAATGAACTGCTCAATCTTCCGTAGTAAAGAGTACAATAAACTCACCCATGAATAATCCAATCAAAATAAACATACGAACTACCCTGGGCAATGAGAAAATCCAAGCATCCCTTCATCTCGATCAGAGAAGAAGATTTAAGCTGTACAATTAAAAGAGTAAAAATTGCACATTAAAAAATCGCACAAACCTGCTCGGCAAGGGTCACAGTCACGACGAACTGACGAAGATACGGTCCAGTATTCAGTATCCTCTGGTATTTCTTCAAAACCCGTTTGAACAAATTTCACGGAATACCTTAGATTCTGTTCTAAAAGTAAAAACTCTCTCGTGTCCAAATCTCCAAATCCTTTTCAGTGTCCGAGGTCCAAAACTAATGTTAAGAATGCGTTATTACACTTGTCAAGGAAAAAACATTTAATGTCACATTTTCACCGTCCCTTGAATTCTTTAAACTATGAAAAGTCAAATGCTCTACTTAATAATATCCAAAACACTCGTAATGTAATATTGATGATAGCTAAACTTTCTTAATAATATGTTTGTGTGTTCACCTGAGGAAGGTTGAGAATGTAGTGTGGAGTGTGAGATATTTTCTACAACACCGGCTACTGTATTTTCACACCAATTCACACATGCATGCAGTGATTTCTCTAAATCAGAGTTCAATCGAATTACTAAATATATGAAGTAACTGAACCCTTCTTCTAACAAGGCACGGATGGTGAGCAGGATGAGATGTTAACACGTTAACGATCGCCAAAAGACGAAGATGAAGGAAGGATGAAGTTAGATTAAGTGGGGGAAGTTGAGACGCACTGGACGGTCTGCCTGCCTTTCAGCCCGACTTGTTGAAGACTGACGAAGACTCTTCTTCAGTTGTGTCAGCCGCACGCGACCACCACCACCACCACTAATACTACCACCACTTAAATCGTAGTGTTCTATTCTGACTACAGATATAGAAATATTTAACTTATCTAGATCCATTCATGAAATATTTTTCTAAGCCATTATAATATTCTGTTCTCAAGTAATTGTAGTTTTGCAGCTAGGCTACCGAATTTTGATGATAGGCCTGGACCTGGACAAACGCCGGATGACTTCCTGTTTCTTCGGCCTTTTCTTATAAGATCCAGATTACCTCTGGCGTTGCAAATCCAAACCAAATTAGCTTGTTTTAAACCGGGCTTTATACTATTCAATGCATCTTAGCTTTTTTAACAAATTCTGGGTAAGAAAGATTCTTTAATAGATTTTTTAAGTCTACACTGAATATTTATAAAACTATTAACAAGTTATTCAGTTTTAATGTAACATGCTTCACAACTTATTTGAACTGAATAGACTAGAAGGACCCTGGATCTGAATAAGTACAATATTTATAACTTTTTCAGTTTTCTGGTAAAATGCATCACAACATGCTTGTACTGAATAGAATAGAAAATAATTAGCATCTGAACAAATCTGAACACTGTCGAGTTCTGAGAATCGATGATGGTCACTGTTGGTGACTTCATTAAAAATAATTACGCTTAGTTCTAAAAGCTTTAGAAATACCTGATCGGAACTTTTTAACTGTTGCATGGAGAGTTGTCAGGCTCGACACGTCGCGACAGGTGCCTGCTTGTGAAATGACAGCGACTTCGTTTGACTCGAGGACGGGAAACGTCTATGGTAGGGGTAACCGCATTGTCACTCGTAGCCATAACACCGACTTCCAGCGAAGTATCCGTGGAGAAAGAAGTGGACGACTCTACTTGTTCACAGATATAACTCGTAACTACGGCTGTAGATTCAGTTTCCAGTGAAGAATCCGGAGAGAAAGAAGTGGACGACGACGTCGACGACTCCTCTGGCTCACAGGCAGATGTCGATTTCTGCAGATTCTCTTGTATCTCGTTTAAATTTGGTTGCAGAGGTGTCTTCTTTTTTCGCCGTTTCCTTTTTTTCCTCGCAGTAGCATCTAACGAACCCCCCGAAATAAAGGCCGTGATGTCGGGGGATGGTGGACGTGGCTGTCTCCGTCTTCCATGCAGGAAAGGTCTGCGAATACCACCTCCATTAGGGGCTTTTCTTTCCTCAATAAATACAACGTCGTCATCACTCTCAACCTTAATCTGAGTGACATTAATTCTCAAAACGGTTTCCCGGTAGTTCTACGCATATAAAATCAAGTCATCAAAATATTATGCTGCATGCCTTAAAAGCTGGACTTATAGATCAATCTCAAACTTACTTTGAAAATATCTTCTAAAACTTTTAACTTAAGACTTGCTTCAGTGTGAACCGGATCTCCGTGTGGAAGTTGTTCGATTAGGGATAAGAACACTAGTCTAAACCCTTCCTCTAGATCTTCCACCTTATCTATCTTGCCACTGCATATAAGTCGTCGGATGCAGGTAAAGTTCAGTGCCATACTGGAGACAAAGAGAGGGTAAAACAAGAAATGAGAAATTTGAGAGCTGCCAATAACTTAATATGAAAATGTCCTAATTAGGACCAACGCCTTACGGTTCAGCTGAGTTTATACCCGGGGATTTGGGGATTAAAACGTCTTGAACCATTATAAGGCTCTTGTTACAAGCTCTGAGAACATCCATATACAATTTTGTCAAACGGGCCATTTGTTCGTTTTCTTCTGGACTTTTGTCAGGTGCAGCACCGTTTTCCGGCGGTTCTGTTGAGTATCGACATACTTTTCGTTATCATTAAACCAGATGTTATGAAAACACGAAAGAAAATTGAATATAACTTTACCCATACCTTTATCATCAATTGTTGAAGACCCAGCCTCTGCTGCTCCGGACTTGCTAGGTGTGTTCATTGTCCTTCGTTTTTTCAATCGTAAAGTAATGAAAGGAAGTTTTGAGCTAAACATCAGCATATTGAAAATTAGACTCCCAAAGCGCAAGTAAAGCTAATGTAAAGGTACTTTTCAAACCACTGAACTTATCTTTTGAAATCACCAGAATTGCGAAAAACTAATTGTGAAATGATAAGTGTGAATTAAAGCGCTACTAAAAGTCTATCATCATGAAATACAACTACGACAGAAACCAAAGCAATGACTAGAAATTCTGCAGAGAGCAACAAGAGATAACGTAGGCTGCAGTACGAACGAATACGCAATGACGGAATTCATGAGGGTACTGCTGATAGCAATCGTGTGACTTACCTACTGTGGACTGTGAAGTTTCCGAAGATTTCCGAGCTTTTTGTAGTCAATAAAAGGTACTTAAGGCAGCTTGTACAAAATCGTGAGCTCTGTCGTAGTTGACGCCTCCGAGTGTGAGAGAGAAGTGAAATGGATGCCGAATGCTTGAGAGAGGAGAAGCGCGCTTGTATGCTTCTATGTTAGTTTGAGCTTGGCGCCTTCGCGGCACTCTGGGACACTCCAGCCAATGAGAACAAGACACGACTCGTTCCCTTCGACGACGTTACAATACTATCCTTTCCTCTCGATGGGTAGTCTCATTGTAAGTAATTAGTACCCTGCATTTTGCAATTATGCTAGTAAATATTCTAAATATGCATATTAATCCTGAATCTGAATGTAGTTAGTATTTCATGGAATTTTTAGAGGAAGTCCAAATTTGAAAGATTTCACATACCAAGATGAAATATATATTATGCAACAGAATCAAAGTAGTAAAAGACAGATAGCTTTTTTCATTTAACTAATCAATACTCTGGCAATTTATTATTGACTCTTTAAATTGAATGGTTTTAAAATGATGAGACAATTTTTTCATAACTCAACTCCAGATTATAATTGAAGTCTACATATTTTTATTGATGTTCTACGAGTAATTAAACGATGCCCAAGCCGGCGGAATCATTTATTTACTGGTTCTGCTCAAGCTTCTTCCTCAAGGATTCTGGCATCTCTGGTGGTGGAGGTCTCGGCAGCGCTGTAAAAATAATTATCATAATCAATTTCAATGGTCCAACACGTGGTCATGTCACACATTTTAAGTTTATAGTAATGATAAATTACCAAGAGCGACTTTCACAGCGTCGTAAATGAACCATTGAGCGGCAGTCAAGGTACCGATCATGATGATCCTAGCCACAAGTCCCTTCCAAAGACCCATGAAACCAAGTTCCTTCACAATGCCACCAGCTGTAGCTCCTTTAGCTTGGTTAAGTTTAGAAACAACGGTGTCAGCTGGATGAGAAACGATGGCACAGAACACACCAGCAATGTAACCAGCAGTGAATGTGACAACAAGTTGTTCGCCCTTAGTGCAATCGATTCGTGGCTTAGGAACGACATACCTGCACAAGTTTATAAATCGCTCGTTAGAAATTGATATAGAATATTATTTCCCCCTTAACTTGTGGTTTCTACTTACTTGTACAACAATTCAACAGTCCTTTCAAAGCACGCGAACTTCATCATTGTGTATGGAATTTGTCGCATCCACAATGGGACCAGCGATTTGTAGAATCCATTGAGACCTTCCTGTTGGAAGATAAGGGGAGCTCCAGCTCGCAGAGTGGATGGGAACCCAGGCATAGTTTGAATGCGGACCTATGCAAGTTTTAAAAGTACATTAGAAACAGACAAACAACAAAAACACAAACTACGATATAATTCATGGCTCCTATCCGAAATAGGTACTGTCCCCTGATTAGGATAAGCGCCACTCAAGGAAAGTCAAATCGGACTGAAGTCTTATTAGTCTTTGAGTTTTGCAGTATCCCAAAGAGGGGATGAAGGGTACTATTGCACACTTATGACTCATTCATCTCCCATTAAGCGAAAGATGGATCTAAGGAGCGTGCTGTTTGACATTAATTAATTTTTTGGCTGAATTCCTGACCTGCAATGAAATTCCTAATTTATAATTTTACCTTCACAGCTTCCATGGGGCTGAGAGCGATGTCAGCGAAGAATTCAGCTGAAGCGGATGCAGCCAAGTACAACGACGTTCTCCACAAGTAGGTATTCTCCTCTCCAAGCATTCCAGAATAAATAATTTTGAAGACTTCATAGAATCCAAACTTGCACAAACCCTATATACAAATTATCACAGCAATGTTACTTTGGTCGTACAATTTTTTATCAAATTCTCAAATTACACATCAAAATTGTACCTGCATGGAGTATCCGATGAACGTAGGAGCCCATCCCTTAGCCAGACCCCTGGTTCCATCCTCTTTCACGGTCACCTGTTAGCAAAACGGAAACAATTGTATACTTGCGTGCTTTCAGAACCTTATAGTATACTTCATTAACAAGCAGAAGCACAAAGAACTTAACCACACCATAACCTCATTTTGACAATTATATCAACATACCTTAAAGCCATTAAAAATGTTCTTGTATTTGCCTGGGTCGACTTGAAGACGACATTTGACTAAATCCAGAGGGACTACAGCAGTATGGGTAACACCGCAAGAAATAGCACCGCCGAGACCACAAAGCGCGTAGTACTTCAGGGACCCGAATTCACAGGAATAAGTTTCTGTAATTACAATTGTTCACCCTTATCTTAGGAACATCTGCATTCACTGTGCAATTTGCAAATCAAAAAATAAAATTCCAAATACCTGTGGGGGCAGCAGCAGCGTAAGCTATGTTCCTGCTGGGAATCACCGTAGAGCGAGGAAGCGCTGCTTGCTCATTACCACTGCACTTCACCGTCTGGAACGGATTGACGAAGGGGTTGTGCTTCGCCAATTCCAAGAGTCCTTCAATCATCTTTGCGATAAGTTAATCTGTAATCACATAATACGCTCAGAGTCAAACATCAATTCTTTAAAAATCGGCGTCTGCAAAATACCTAAAAAATATCATACTGCATACATAATGCAATTCATTAGTCGTCCTTGACCCTTCTAGTCTTTCTAATGAATCCCGACTTCAATTATGTCTATGCAGAATTAGTGTGATGATGGTAACTTCACGCAAAATGACAAAAGCACGTGAAGAATATAAATGGATCTATTAATAGCCTGCCCAGTATAAGAGATGCGCTTGCCACTATATAGGCGCTTCTTCTGACCCATTTCTTAAGAGAACTGCACACGAAGGAGGGAGTGACGCCTCCACCACCGCTCTACCTAATTCTGCACTCCCGAATTATTCCATTTGCTCCATACACATGAATGAATACAATACAAATCTCCATCACTTTCAGAATTAACAATACAAACCCTCCTTTTATGCACCTGATTCTCATCTTAGCCTAATAATTGATCCTTTTTTGAATTCTCACAGCTGTACAATAGACTTCTTAAATCCAAAACCGCACCTTCCATTAATAATCTGACCTTCCGTATAAATGAGGCAGTACAATAAAACCGGCTGCTATACTCTATACTTCCTTCCAAGGTATTACATAACACACAGACATAACACATACCAGTGAAGCCTGTAAAATACTCAGTTGCTGGAATTCGAGACGGAAGAATCACGACCACGAGTGTTGCCCTCGACAATTGAACTCTCTTCTTTATTATAATTAGCAGAAAGATAATGAAACAAAATGCCCGTCCCTGATTGATTGAGCAATTCTACCATTGACGTGCACACAGCACAAGCAAAACTGATCAAGTCTACGAGAACATTCACTCGTCACATGGGTTTCTTCTTCATCGAGTGAATGCGGTTTCTCATTTTCTACAATGCAGCCCTGCCTCTCGAATTTCTTCAATCCCCGCAGATCATTACAAACCTATCGATGGTCGATGAATTAGCGACTCCTTATGTCCCTGAATATGCCTTCAGGACACTTAAGGGCCCTGCTTCGGCGATGTATCGCTGTCGCTACACACTACACTACTACAGACTACACACTAGGGTCGTAGATGACCTGTCAGTGTCCTCCACCACGACGTGACAGTCGATATTATAGTTGGAATAGCGGAGGGTGAGGTTGTTAGTGGAGGGTAGTGGGTGTGGGGGCATGTGGTGGGTGTGGCTTACCTGGATAGACGGGAGGAAGAGTGGCCGGCAACTTCTCACCTGCTCAAGATGGAGAGGAACCCGAGAGTGAAGGAGTGTGGAGACTCGGGTTGTGTGGGTCTCTGCCAATGCCTCCCTCCCCGCGCCCCTCCGCCCGACTCCCCCCGCCCACAGATGGCGCACAACCCGCCTCTCTTCCTCCGCCACGGGGCGACTTGATACATTCCCTGCAGCAAAATACCAACACAGATTTTAGTTGCAAATGTTGGAACTCGGGCAGGTTGTATTTTAGTGTATAGTAGTAAGTTCGAAACACATGACCATTTAATAAAAAATACTAAAAACTGATGATTTTATAAAACATAAATCATATTATGTATGTTTTAGTTTAGTTTTGATCTGATAGCTGTGGAGGAGTGCGAAAAACTCCACTTTGAAAAACTGTGAAGATTTGAATTATCGACGTCGACGTACTACTATGAGACTGTGGCCTTTGAAGATTGATGCAGTGACCACTAATTACTAATGGGTTTTTTAAAAAACGAAAGACGAATTAGACAGAAGATGAGAGACATGACGCTGAGAAACTGATATGAGAACAAAGATGTGATAAGCTGATTGGAGAGCCGGCCGAAAAATTGCCGAATATTTCCGAGCCTAGAGAGTGAGGGATTGGAGGATAATCAAAAATTACTGCAGAGAAGTGCAAAAAGTTAGTTTGAAACTGAAAAATACTTTACTGCTGCCTCAATTTTTAATAACTGGCAAAGAGTGGAATCACACGAGGTAAATTTTAGAAGTCACTCCCTGTTTTTTTTGCATTTTTTTTTATTTACTCGTTGAAGAGTTTCAATTTTTAATGAAAACCAATCTACCGGGATTGATTATTACAGAACCAATGAAACCATGCTTCTTTAATATTATTGGTGACGAGAATGTTAGTTCATTAGTTGTAACATAATAGTTTAATGTGGGTTTTGATTTTTCTGTTTTAGTTAGCGAATCGAAAGAAGCTTACATAATTCAATTGAAGAATGTTTCGACCGGCCATGGATAGTCTGCAGGATGCATCTGGTAATTTATAATTGTAGTAGTATTGTTAGCAATGAAATTGTATCTCGAGTATAGAGTTTTGTAAAATCGTTGATTACAGATGATGGCGATGAAAGTCAGAAAATGAACCAACGAATTTCAAGTCATATAGCGTCATTCGTTGTGCTTGTTGCCTTTTTCAGAGTTGGTAAGAAGAATTTCTTGATCACGCTTACCTGTGTAAATGATGATTTATGATGATTTCAACTAAAATATTTTTTTTGAATGTGGGATAGTACGAATGGCGATGGAAAACTCGGGGATGACTGGTTCGTGAGAAGGACCTAAAAGGGACTAGTACAGATTCAGTGCAACTTAAAAACCCTGTTCGATTCCCAGTTTTCTACTTCTCAATTTTAGATGTTGGATTGGATAAGTTTTTGATGCTAGTGTAGTGTGTAAAGGAAGGCAGGTTGAAGTAAGTCGTCAAAAAGCCAAATAAATGTTGTAGTAGACTTTGTATCATGACTTAAATGAATATTGTGATCTGACCGTTTTCGCGATATTTACAGATTTTCCATGTTTGAGCATACCTATAATCGGAGTAATGTTAACGATGTATATTGTAAGCGTAATTTACTACGTTTACTCCCACAAGAAAACATATACAGGGGATGCATCAGATTATGGAAATAAGTAAGACATAAGACGAAAGGAGAAATTAAGTTTCAGTGTTTTATTAAATGGATAATGCCATAATCGACTGTGTTGTTTATTACAAAAGAATTAATCATTGCTTCCATTAGTTTTATACATCATGCTGTTAAATAACACGGCATATTGAATATTTCATACGTACTACGGTGATGTATCTCAAATGAGTGGGTACAGACATACACATACGTAATAATAATAATAATTAGCTGATGTTTGAACCACCATCAGAACGGTTTAAGTCTCTAAAACGAACGTCATAAAATGTATTGGAAACAGTAGACAATTTAGTTTAGCAAGGTTGACCGCAGTACCACGTTACACTTAGAGTTAGGGTTATTGCTGGAGCATTTCTGCCTAACGGTAGCGATGGCTTTTGTTTGAAGTTAAATTGGCAGCAGCCAAAATTTGTCTTCTAATATACAGAGAACTCTTGACTGAAAATGCAAATTTTCGACATTAGTAATATCTTAAACTTGGTAAAATAAATACTTTCGAGGGTTAATGCACATGTATCTGTATTATGCTATTATAACCGACTGTATTATGGCTACAGTTGATAGAGAACCTGATCATCTTCCTGACTATCTGCTAAGACCTCTAGACAATTATACATTTGAGTGAAAAGTCGCTCTTTTCACGCAAGATAGTTTTACTCAAGAAACCAGTAAAGCTATGAAACTGTAGCAGCGGTTCGGAACTTAGCTAAATTACATGGTAATAATAACACTACGCCTAAAATATTACAAGATAAACAACAAATGAAAAACTAAATCTCTTAGTACAACAATGAAGTTTACAGAATAAGCAACATGTACATAAAGCCTCGCCTTAAGACATAGGAGTGAAGAAGGACTGGTTGACTAAATATTTTGAAAAAGGTACAGGAATTACACTGTCCATGCCTTGATTAGTAATTCGCAATAGACACGCCACAGCACACACCATAAAACATCTAATATTCAGACCATGTTATCGCATAGCATACAACATATCAGACTTGAATTATAATCCCATTATATCCATTCTCACTTATTACTTACTTTTTCTTATAATATTGCACATGATCTGCTTCATATAACGTAAGTTTTTCTCGCCATTCCCTTGTCCATCCACAGTCATAGTTTCCTCCATTAATAAGTTAATTCATTACAACGAATGTGCATATAGTTTAGCCTACCCCCCAGTAGGCTAGCGACGAAGAACTCCGCCTGGCTGGAGACTGGAATGTGCTCCAACTACGACAACGCTCCCTTCAATCATAATCTACTCTATGCGCTTCTTCAAGTTAACTTCAAGAATACTGAATTTATTTTGTCCATCCTCCGTATCAAGAGATCACAAAAGGTGCACTCGTTGAGTCCTAAATTGAGTACATAATGCTCTTCTTCGTATGCTCTAGTTATCCGAAAACTACAATGTCGACCTAACCTAACAGTAGAATACATTTAATCCTAATCTCCAATCTCCTACACAACCACACGAAAATCACAAAATCCGCATTGGTGTCACGGCCATTCACACTATTTCGACCCATACAAAATTAGTTTAAATAACACTAACTAGTTATCTGGAAACTAACAAAGTCTTTGGCCGTCAATAACTTTAATTCTATACCATCACTCTGGATGTCACAACTGTTCGACATATTTCGACAGTTGTTCTTGAGGAGTCAACACTGAGTCATCCATCGACTGCAGCTGAGGTGAGTGTAAAATGTCTAGCTGAGGTGTGGCAGAACCGCCCGGTACTGAGTGTGGGGACTGCGAAGGCGTTGGTGGGTGATGCGGTCGCGGAGACGGAGTGGGCATAGCTCGAGGTGACGCACTTGGTCCAGATATCGGTGTTGGTGGACCCATGGGTGATGTCACTGGTCCAGGTCTTCCGCCAAATCTTTGAGATTGCAGACCAGCACTCCCCATTTGATTGATATTCCCTATTTGTCCAAGTGGAATTTGAGACTGAAGCTGGGATTGCAGTGTGCTTTGCCCACCAGCCCCCATGGGATTTGACATCGATGGATTCATGACACCAGGCATTTGTGACATCGCGTTAGGGTTCTGCCCTCCCATCTGATTAGCACCCATGTTACCTTGTGGGAAATTAAGGAACTGCGGCTGGGTACCTTGCGTCGGAGCACCATTGTTACTTATCGACTGCTGAGGTCCTTGCTGCTGCTGCCTCAATAATTGCATCTGCTGCTGTCTTGCCCACGTTGTCTGTTGCTGCTGCTGAGGACTCATCATGCCAGAATGTGTACCTTGAATTTGTGAGTGAGGCATTCCGTGCTGATGTCCCATTCCACCCTGCGGACCTAGTCCACCTATCATCACACAAATACACACGTCAGTGTCATTCATATTATAATTTAAGAAGCATTTTTAAGTCGCAGTCTATGAACGATTACTCACCCCCAGGATGCTGTATCACATTATGCTGTTGCTGTGGTTGATTCATGACAGACTGCATCATAGGTTGGCCCCCTTGACCAGGTTGCTGCTGCTGCTGCTGCTGTTGTTGTTGTTGCTGTTGTTGTTGCTGAGCCTGCAACTGCTGCTGCTGTTGTTGACGATGTTTAATGAAAGCTGTCATTAACTGAGGATTGGACTTCAGTATCTGCAACACTTGCGTCTGCTGTTCAGGCGTTGCAGGAGATCTAAGGGTTTGCAGCAGTTGGTGCAACAGGACTTGTCCAGTACCTGATCCTGTCGTAATCTGAGGCTGTGCGCCTACTGGTCTCAGCTGATTCCTAATTCCTCCCATTTGATCTGAAATTTGAAGCAATGCTTAGACAAGTATCCCTAAGGAGCATAGGTGTGGATAAAATTATATTTAACTACCTGCTGCTTGAGGTTGATTTGGCTGCTGCCCTTGAGGTTGAGCTTGACTTTGAAGTTGTTGCTGTTGCTGCAACATCATGGGATTTCCTCCCGGTGGCATGGAATTTCCAACAGGTCTGGGGACAGACGCATACCTCTGATTCTGCATCTGGTCCATTCCAGGAAGACCATGTCTAACCTGCCCAGGCCCCTGTGCTGGTGGTCCTTGTGGTCGTTGTTGTTGAGGTGCAGGCCCACGGAACTGCTGAGGTACGTTAGGATTTCCAGGGGAAGGCATCATGTTCATTTGTTGTTGATGCGTAGGCGGCTGGTGATTATTTTGTGTCGGTGGTCCAACAGGAACGTTAACATGAGCTATTCCTTGAGCATGTAGCCGCTGACGGTCAACCTCTTCTTGAACTTGTCTTGCAGCCTACAATTTTACAAACATTAATAATATATTATTTGTGAAACAATAAATCACCAGTTGGTGTGGCAAATCATTCAGTGCGCCCGAAGTTAAGCTGCAGTTGCGGAGCTCAGTGACGACTAATAAAATGCGTTTTGTACTACACACAACGACACAACCGATCTAGACAAGCACACCTGAGGACATGCAAAAATACTGAAACGAAACGTTACCTGTAAGGCAGCCAACGGAGCACCAGAAACGGGTTTCCCGCTCAAAGCAGCCATCTGACTTGATGGAAGTGTTTGTGTGGCAGTCTGAGAAAAAAATAGATGAACGTGAAATTTACTTTTTTCAAATGCAAAAAGGAACTAATACATTTCATGAAATGTTTGACATACCTGAGGCGTTCCAGGAGGTGGACGAGGGGGAGCAGGAGATGCGGATGCAGGTCCAGATGCTCCACCACCCATCATTTGCATCATCTGCATTCGACGACGAAGAAGCTGATTTTGTTGAACTCTTTGATGAGCTTGCTGCTGCCTCAACTTAGACTTAATATTGGCACAAAATGGGACAGGACACTTCGTTTCCACACAATGCTTTGCGTGATAGCAGCACAATGCAATTAGCTGCTTACAAATAGGGCAACCACCGTTGGTTTTGCGCTTGCACACCTACAATTTTCAATGTTCCACATTAGCATGAATTGCGGAATAAAACAGATAATGTTCAATAGAAAAAACAACTTCAACCGTACCTTGGCGTGGGATACAACACGCTTCATCTTATGACAAGATGGTAATCGACAATTAGCATCACGGCACTGACAAGCGTGAACCAGACTCTGAATGCACCGCTGGATCGACAATTTTCTGGCTTCCTGTGGGTTGGATTGTTTTTGGTCTCCGGGAGAAGCACTGGAACCATCGTCGAGGTCGAATCCAAGTTTATCCATCTTGTGAGGATGTCCGGTCTTTTGGAAACAATTGACACAGAGATCGAAGTCGTCGCACACTGTGCAGTGATACCTGCGTGCAAAACTTTAAAAATTTAATTATGGATACCACATAAAGACTACACAGTATTTTTTCTCAAAGTAAATACAAGCATGTTACTGATTTACCTAGTCTCCACATGATTTTTGCAGTTGTTGCATGTATACACAAAACGATCTTGTCCCTGATTGTGTAATTCGTATAACATGGACATTGTTGAATATTTGGCTCTTCGAAGGGATGAGAACTCGTAATGCTTATCTCTAGCCAGTGTTAAGAATGCATCTCTACCGTCCATTAGATCACATTGTATGAACGGGTCCGGATCTTGGATAGGCTAAAGTAATACCAAGTTAAATGACGGTTTACAAAACGCACAACAAGAGTAAGCATCTTTAAACTATTTTACCGTACCCCAAGGGAAGCAGCAGATTGTGCAGAGTGTAGTCTGATAACGAAGAAGACTTCTTTGTGCTTTTCCATGGTAGCAAATATCTTGGCGGACAAATCATTACCAGTCTGTGGTGCATTTGATTTCTTGTTGTTCTTTCTTTGATTGGCTTTTGATTTGTTAGACTTCTTAGCTTTCTTCTGCCCTAATTTCTTCTTACCATCACCTGCTACTTCTTCAACCTCCTGCATTGCAGAAAACTGCTTTTTAGGATAATATCACGTAATAAGATACACATACATAAATTATCGTAAATAAATAGAATTAAATTGAAACATACACTTGTTGCTGCTGCTGCTGCTGCGGCGGCTTCCGCAGCCTCGGCTTGACGTCTCTTTTCTTCTTCTTCTTGGTCTAGCTCCTTGATTGACTCTTCAAGCACATTTGGCCAGAAATCACCCTCGAAATATGGAAGTTCTGCGGCTGACGACATGTTATCTTCCATGGCTTGCTTTAATATATCCTACAAAAAAGGTACATCCGTTAGTGACTACAGACATGACACTATTTGTTCATAAGCTTGGTCGTATCTTACCTTATAGTCCAGCACGATTCTTTCAATGATGCCTTTGTCTAGCATCTTCTTGTACCATTCTTGGAGTCTTTTAGGTTTTGGAATCTTTTGCTCCGGTGGATGACAGTGGAAAATATAATCATCGCCTTCTGAAGGTGGACAAGCCCAGATGTGGGCCATGGTGAAGCCAAGTTGTTTTACGTACTCAAGATAACCTAGCAATATCTCATGGTATACAGCAGTTCTGAATTGTCGTGGCTTAAAGAAGTGTACGGAGTCAAGATACGCGATGTAAACTCTTCGGGTATTCGGAGTAGGGCACTCAGATCCATACTCTTGAACATGCATCCCAAAGAAGCAAACATCTGTACCGTCAATTTCTTCAAAAGCAAACAATGCTTTGGCTCTAAATGGTTTAAAGTTCATACCATATTTATGACACTGTTTCATAAGTACACTCAGTTGTCAGATACTCAATGCAAGATTCTTACTTGTACGGAAATGTTTCATGGAGATCTCCGGTTTCAACGAATCTATTCTTCATTCCCGGCTTCACTTCGACTATTTTCTCTGAAGAAGACACGACTCGAATAAATACTTCTCCAGCTCCAGCTTCTTTTTTCTTCAGGAAATTATTAACTCTTGTTTCAATGTATGTCCCCAATTTCGTTGATGATAGGCGCTTAGCAGTAAATTTGTTCTCCTTCCGTTTAGTATTTTTCGATTTCAGACAATTATCACAAGTAAAGCTGAAAAACACCACATCATACAGTTATTTAAATTCAAGTATAGGTTACTCAGCAATTGAATAAGCATGATCTGAGTGAGCTTACCCTTGCGGCCATATACAATTCAAGTGAAGAACACAAATCTGATGCAATTTCCTTCCACAGTCATTGCATTCAACAAAGGGTTCTAATTCTAGATGGTCATTTTTCTTCTCGGTGAATTGTTCTTTTTTAATAGTACTGCAGAGCATAAAAGAAACATTAGTAAAAAATTACAGATGTTTTTGTCAAACTATCCTGCAGCTGTTAAACTTACGCTTGAGATGCAGTAGGATCGTCACCAAGACTGACTGTGTCTCCAGGTATCTCACTAAAACATTTCTGACAATATGTATACCTAAAAAAAGAAGTTAAGCAATCATTTCTTCTATTAGAACACAATAATCAGTTTAAAAATTACAAACCTATTTTCGTAAACGTAGTATTTTGCATCTCGTGGTATAGTGCATAGTTGTTTTCCATAACAGCATAGTGTCTGAGGGTTGAAAGTATACTTATGGCCACAGCAATATCCTAAATTTTGCATCACCGGATCAATTTCGGCTTCGAAAACCTCCGCCAACTATTGAAAAGACACACACGTGTTAAAATTCACTAGGACTAATTGTGTTCGTAATTCAGACCGTAACATACCTTTGTACAATAACGATAAACACGCGACGTTTTCCGATTGTATAGCCAGGCGTTGTCGAACATGAGCCACACGTCATCCACGTACTCCCAAGGATCTGTATATGCACCTGCTTCCAATTTTCGTCGAATTGTCGACAAGTCCATAGGCTTCTTGATAATATCGAAGTAATCAGGTATTCCCAATGCCTGTAAAATCATGTATTATCAAAATAAATCATTTCTCTGCCTTTTTTCTATGGGAATCTTATAGTAAAAATTTAAAATGAAATGTTTCCCACAATGCACAAATTGAAATTATTACTGCAATTTTTCTGGCAAAATGGGTTGACTAGACTTGACCACTAGCTTGACCATCACAACTTGTAAAACTATCTTACCTGAGGATCAACAGGAAGCTTGAAGGGCATAGACTCGGGGTCTTGCCTATTCAGTTTTTCTAGTGTAGGCAGCAAAGCAGTTCTTAATTCCTTTTGATCGAATACTAGAAAAATAATTAATTGAAATAAATCGACAATTCTGGCAACTCTTCTTTCTGCATTACTTGCAATATTTTAAAAACTTACAGCATTTCTTCTTCTTATCGGTTGTACTGATAGGATGTACAGGAGCGGGTGAGGGAAGCGGATTCGTTGAAGTCGCAGGAGTCGCAGGAGGCTCCGACTTTACCACAGCTGTAGCCGTTGAGTCTATTTCTGCCGTACTTGTCGTCGAAACAGGACTCGAAGGTTCTTCTTTAATTTCTTCTAAAAGGTAATCAAACAATCGAGATTGTAAAATACTTCTTAACACTTTGCATCGCCAACTCCAACTGGCCAAAGCCGATTCACGCGTACTCTTGGTGTAGCCAAGTCAAGATCGGCTTGGTCTTTCTCTTCCTATCTCACCTATTAAAAGCTACAACATGTTGCTGTTGTGTGAGTCATAGTTGTGACTTCTACAGCCAAACGTTGAACAAAGAAACAAACACTCTTGAGAAGTCACAAGCATTTGAGCTAATTACACTTTACTTGAGAGATTTACCTTCCAGCAGATTTCTGAAGCTACAACCACTGATACTGATCTACTTCAGCTAACAATAAGATGACTACTACGACTAACTGGACCAGGTACAAGAACAAGAAAGACGATGTCTTACTTTTGACAGCTACTGTTGGAGGTTCGATGGACATGGAGGAATCTTCATTGTCATTCCTGACGACATCAGAGGAAGAGGTGTCTCCATTAGAAGGCTCGTGCTTCATATCCATCTCATCCTTGCAAGAAGAAGGAACACTTCGAATCTCCTGTTTGATGTCGTTCTCCAAGGGATTAGACATGTCAGAATTCTGTGACTGTCCTTGGGAAATGACGATATCCAAGTCTCCGTTGAAGGTGAGTCTAGCACTACTTATTTGCTGAGGTGTTTGTTGGGGAGCGGGGGGTTGTTGTTGGTTGGAGGGCGATTGTTTTGGAAGATCGAATGGCTGTTGCTGAGAAGAAGGTTGCTGGTTGGATGGGAGTGGTTGAGACAGGTTAGTTTGGTGAGGGTAAAGGCTGGAGAAGGACCCGGTTGAGTTGACTCCATTGTTGTTCGTACCGTTTGGAGAGGGTTGGGGCTGCGCGACTGAGTTGGAGTTGTTGAGAACAGGAAGGGGAGATGGAAGCGATACGGGTGGAGGGCCTCCTCCCATAGGCAGACGATTTGGAGTGGCGTTCCCCAGAGTGGCGTTGGAAGGGCGGACGATTGACGCAGGCACTCCTCCCAGTCGCGGACCGATACCTCCCTGCTGCGGAGTTGGACCACGCAGCATGTTCGGCTGCGGAGAAGCTTGTAATTGCTGTTGTTGCTCCTTCCGCTTTTGCCTCTTCTCTTCCAACTCTTTCTGGATCTTGTAAATCTTCTCTGCCAGCAGGTGGTAATACTCCGAACGAGAGTTCGCCATCTCGTACATGTCTCCTTCGACTTTCTTCGCGTATGCGACCAAGTTGCACATTCGTCTGTCCAACATTGCTGCCGGGTCAGGCGAAGGAAAGATTGCCTGCACGCTGCAAATCATAATAATAAACGGTTGCTTAAGTGACGGTGATCCAGCTGGGTGGAAATAGAAACACCAAATGTAAACTTACAGTTTGTGAACGAGGTGGTTCCTGAGATCGGGGTTGATAGATTGGTGCCACTCCTTTGTACCCTGGACAGGGTCAGCTGTAATGCCGGAGGTGGAAGTGGCTGGGTGGACTCCCGAACCGTCAAGACCGAGGACGGCATTCGGGTTTCCTCCAGGGGGAAAGATGGGAGAGTTAGCACTGCTGTCGCCTACACTCGGGGGCTGCGGTGAAGCACTTGGAAGGCGGGGAGAAGGCGCGGACGGTGGCACCGAAAGTGGTTGCGACGTGGGTGGAGGCGCGGTCGGCGGTCGAACTGGAGGTCTGATTCCAGCCGGCGATGCACCACCCCCTGTTCCTCCTATGGGCGGTAGACTTGGTAGAGGAATTCCTGCATAAGCCCAAAGTTTTCCTTTACATTCTTTTTTTTTCAAAAAACCACCACCAATAAAGCAAAACAAACAGTGAGCGAGTGACTAAGCCAGAGTCGAACAATCAGCAAGCTAGCAAATGCTCCTCTATTTCCTGCTGTTGATATTTACGATCTTGTTTTGATTAGGACCTAATTTCTCTGAATGGCTGCGCTAAAGTTGGCCCTATGGCCGATACCAAACCAATTCCCGCGTAATATATTCTTACGTATTTACGATTATCATACGGAAGCTGTATGATTCGTGGTACTAGCTCAAACTTATCGTGTCAGATTTTTTCTCAATCTGTTTACACAAATCTCAACAACCCTTCTGAACAACGCTTTACATCGAGATTGCGTTGTCATTTGTGATTCGAGTCATCGGGAGCCTACGTCCTTGTGGCTGATTAGAAATGCCAGTTTTCTATGATATTTATAGTATTGTCTACTTTCTATTCATGTGACCTTACCGGAATTGAAGAAAAATCTTATTAACTCCGAAGTGACAGGTTCAAAAAAATAAGCACGAAGTAGACTTCAAGAGGTAAGGAGGGTGAGAGCAGCAAGTCAGAGAGTTTGAAGTCTCAATAAATGAATCATATCATGTGATTAGTACCACTAAGAAATAAACGTCAAGAACGTAGATTAACTCGAGTGGAAGTTGAAATCCACTCGAGCCTATATTACTTGCGATCCCCCATCCTGGCTGGTGTTGTGTCCACCATCCTGACTGGTGTAAGGCCACCATCCGTCTACCTGGCAAATTTTTTGCGACACAAATCAGTTAGCAGTGGGTACTTTTGCTCGGTATTGTGGTAGGGAAATCCTGCTAACTGATTTATGTCTCAAACAATTCACAAGATAGGTGACGGCAACATTAATCGTATCAGGCTTCGTACGCGTCTTCTCTGGTCACGACTTGAGGCAGTGACAGGATTCCGATGTCTTCAAGAATGAAGTACTACCTACTTATCAACTATATAACAACTGTTGTATTTAAAAACAGTATAGGGCGAAAAAAGTAACATATATTTAGTGCAATCAAAGAAAACAAATCAATTTATTCTACTGAATATGAATACTTACTCTAACTTACCATAATTTAGTCTTAACTAATAACAACCTTATCTAAAAGTAAGAAACATTGTTATCAAAGAAGTGTGTGCCAATACTAACATTTTGGTCCAACATATATTATGATAATTATGTTTATGTATAGTTGGTTGGTATTTTATACAAAGAAATCTGTTTCTGATGCTGAGCAAAATCGATCGTGTTTGACTTCTAGTTAGTTCAAAATCTACTTGATATTTTTGACGCTTTCATCTAATTTTGGCCCAGGAATTTAACTGAAATTAGCAAGCAAATGCCAGAGAATTGGTGTGCTGGGAGAGGATAAAGAAAAAAACTACGAGCTACTAAGAATTGCTGTAACTAATTAGGAGAAAATGTGCATTAAGGAATTTTGCATAGCAAAAGAACAGTTCGAAACTACTAGCTTAGTCACTCTTGAAATTCTGGTATTCACTGATCGTGTCAGCTGTAGCTCATACTCCCCTCGCAATCTGTTACAAGAATTTCATTCTTCCCTTTCATAAGAAGGACGAGTATTTCTTGGCCGAGAGCGAGGATTTGCTTCAGCTGCACGCGGAGGATTAACGGGAGGAGTATTAGCAGGAGGAGTATTAACAGGAGGAGTATTAACATGCGGAGTGTTAACACGAGGACTATTGACTGGAGGAGTATTAACAAGAGGAATGTTAACAGGAGAAGTATTGACTGGAGGAGTATTAACCGGAGGAATATTAACAGGACGAGTATTAACAGGAGGAGAATTGACTGGAGGAATATTGACTGGAGGAATATTAGCCGCAAGAATATTAACAGGAGGAGTATGAACAGAAGGAGTACTGACTGGAGGAATATTAACAGGAGTATTGACAGGAGGAGTACTGACAGTAGAAGGATTTGAATTATTATTACCCAGCGCATTGTACGCTGCGCGCTGAACATCGATCGAGGGAAGATTTGTGGTCGTAGAAGTGGTGGCAGGGATCTGCGGCTGTGGCTGAGCTCCAGGGGTTTGTTGTGGTACTTGATGATTAGGCTGACCTGGTGGATTGACTCGATTTCGATCAGCCTGCTTGAGCGGGAGGCATACCGGACAATCCGATCTTGTACAGTGCTTCCAATGAGATATGATTTGACGCGATGACGAACAGTGAGTTACAGTGCAAGTCCTTCCAGCCTGGCAGTGCGTCATGTGGGTCAACACATTCTTCATTGTCCGACAATGAGGAAGAGCACACTAAAACGCAAGTTGAAAGTCAGTGAAAACCCGAATTACAAACTTTAAGTTTAATTTTAAGATAATGGTACTTAAGACATTAATTATTTTCACACTTACATCCTTCGGTCGCGTTTCTCCATTAGCCGCCTGACTTTCACGTCTTTGACATTTGTGGGCGTGTAGCAGAAGAACCAACTGTTGTTGAATCAGCTTTCGTTTTTCAGGATCTGCGTTGGTAGCCTGGGGAGGAACAGATTGTTGTGGTTGTTGTGGGGGTTGTGCTTGACTTATCTGTCCTTGAGGAACGCTTACTACAGATTGTTGGTTGACGCCTTGGTTCTGATTCGCTACCCCAGTCTGGAGCATAGGGCCTCCATTATTCAAAGGATTGCTTACATTAACATTACTGATTGACGCCGTTGTATTAACCATCGTGTTATTAGCCGCCATGGAAGATACAACTGAGGGAACAACACCGCCGCTCAGTTGCGGAGGTTGCGGCTGCTGACCAGCTTGCATGGCAGACGATACTACTACATTTGGAGGCGCGTTTGGAGTGATGAACGAGTCATCAGTAGGATACCTAGGAGGTGGTTGCATAGGAGGTTGGTTTAAACCCGGTTGCAGCATTCGTTGTATCTGGTTTTGCTGTTGTTGATTAGCATTTCCAAAATTGTACGAATTCATGTTGCCGATTCCAGGGTTCTTCAAAACATAATTATTGCCGTCAAATCACCACGTACTACAACTATGAAATTATTGCATGAATATCGCCTTACCTGATGTCTTTGAGGACCCATATTAGGTACAAGATTGCTGTTCTGTTGCGGACGAATTCCACGCGCCATCATTGGTCCGTTTGGTGGCATCTTCCCCATCACTAAGTTGTTGTTCATAACAGCCTGTTTATTCATTCTCACATTATTGGGACCCCCAGTGGGCATCATCATTCCCTATTGAAATTAAAAAACAGTCGGAGCACATGAAATCAAGCCTTTAACTTCATTGACGTTGACCAGTAATATTTTTCGCCAAACAAACCTGCGTAAGGGTATGTTGATGTGACTGAGCTTCTCCATTTTGCATAGGAAACTTTTGTTGTTGATTTTGAACGGATTGTGCAGGACCCGGCCCGATCAAGAGGTTTGGCTGCTGTTGCTGTTGAGTTTGAGGCGGTGGAACTTGTGCAGGAGTCGGTGTTGACTCCATTGTCGACCACGACGATGTTTGAAGCAAACCCAACTCATCAGGCAGGTCATTCTCCAACCCAAAGGCATCAGTAAGAAACAAATCTACACGAAAGTAAACAAACCATCAAATATTACACTGAAGTTGATGAAACTGAGGCGATTTCGACGAGTTCTAAATAAGCGAGGCACTTTCATAAGACAACAACAGTGGACATGCCACCTGCATTCACTTGCACTCGTCACCTGCACTATGAAAACAAACGTGAGGGGGGACAGGGGCTGGAGGGGGGCTCCACATGGGGGTGGCGGGCTTACCTGAGCTGGGGTTGTCGTTGGGTGAGGTGAGAGGGTCATTGTTTAGCCTGGGCCGCTTGTTGGGCGGCCCATCTTGGTCAGCCATATCCTCACTTAGGACTCTTCATAACTGTCACTGAGAACGTTTTGTCGAAGATATTGTCAAAAGGTGACAATAAGGGGGGTAAGCGGCGACTGGAGGGCCTTCGTCAATGGCGCCCGCCGACGGTCCACACATAAACGGTCTAATTGTTGACTATACGCAAGTGACTTGATTCTCGTGGCCTGTGTGTTATTATACACGACTGTGGTGGTTGTTGGGAAGCAGTTTGTACTCTTGCTACTCCTCACTATATGTACTCTCTGTCTACTTCTCTATGGGAATGAGACACACACTTCCTTCCAATAATACACCTCCGGGTCAAACGCGAGGTCACCCACTGCGCTACCACACTCAAGAGACCCTTCCACGTCACCACTTGCGACCCATGGCCAGGCCCAAAAAAATTTTAAAATCGTCAAAACTGTTGCTAAATCCGAGGAAGATTTGACTGACTTCTTCGGGCCAAAAAACCAAAATGGCGTTGTTCAAGACTCTTTCCTCAGGTCTGTTGAGAAGTGGCGTAGGATTGGCCTTCCCCTCGGAGCCAGCCCTGAGTTGCCAGGCCCGCCCCGGTTGGACAAGGAGACCCACGTGCTCCCACTAACCCCGCCTCCGGAGGCCGCTCCGCCAATCACTGTCCCGCTCACTCTCCCCATCTCCTCATCCTCACCCCCGACGAACCCCGCTCTCACTAAACCAATGTCATGGTCCTCAGACAGCCTCAACAACAGCCACCACCACCAAACCCACCACCACCACCACCACCACTACAACTGATACTCACTCACTGACTAGTCGCCACTGCTGAGACAAGGTGCCACTGACCATTGTTCCTCCAGCACACCACCGCACCAAAACAACTCCATGATATTCTATGATTCCTCGTGGGGGAACCCTACATACACGCACACATTAAGTCCTCCCCACCTTATTATCCCTTAATCAGGTTCCTTAAAGGTCTCCTGTCATTCATTATAGACCCTTCGACCACTCTAACGGACTCACCTTCGTCAGAATGAGATGAACTCCAAGGGAGAAGAGGTGATCGGCCCAACTGATTAGTAGGCGAATATGAATGAAGTTGTAGGAATTGTGGAGATTCCATGGGCATCTTGGAACTTGGAATTCACATTCCCTTTTGACGTGAACACATGCGACGGATGGAGTGAATAAAAGATTAAGGTGAATACGAGATAATGTATGGCGATAAGAACTAGAGTGAGTGAATGAACCTTCTAGTATGGAAATTATTGGAATTAATTTCGAAACTACTCGGGATTCTAGGCTGAAGGTGATAACTGGATTTTAAACAGTTAGGAGCAGTTCAGTATGAAGACTGACAGAGTTCCTTCTTACTTCAAGCACTTTTGTTGCCGTGACTGATAATGGTGGTGAGTTCATGTAGTTTAGTGAGTATTACTTGGGAAGTGTTAACAATATTAGTCATCTCATTACGTTGGTGATTGATTGCAACGTTATGCAACTATACATACGATTAATGAATGGTGGTTTGGAATTAAGGATGGGGGTTTTGTAGTTTTGTTCTATAGTTAATTTACGCTATTGATGTGGTTAAATGTTGGGTGCTTCTAAATTCGAGTTCTTATCTTGGTCCCGGATGCGGATGGAGAAAGTCTAAATTGCATGCATTTCAATATTCATTGATGTGCGGTTATCGGAGCATTAGTATTCAAGTATGACAGGATGGAAGCCCCTGAAAGGGACAGGGCATGATGCTTGCAGAATTTGAGATGTTAGAGATTTTAAAGAAGAGCAGTTAAGAAGTCATATGAAGTTCTAAATTAGGCCAACAATATCCTCAATTGAAATCATGATAATACGGACGTACTCACTTTTCTGTAGTGGCTGTAGCACAGCTTATCTAGACATGATGGCCCAATGCATGTCTGAAAGTAAAGAAAGTCGTATTTTGCAGCAAAAAACCATATTTTATTCCTCACAAGTTAAACAAATAAAACTAAAACTTAACAAGGTTGCTGTGTAAAATGTGTATGATATTTAATTGAGATAATATATTTTTATATAGTATACAATAATTATCACATAATGCGTTACGGTATGGAAGATATTACAAAGAGAATTTCATACGTCATTTGATTTTAATTATTCAACAGTCTATCAAAATTCCGAACAAAACTTATAGTTCAACTTTCCCCCAATGGTACTTCATTGGAGATCAATCTTAAATCTTAAGTAATGTGAAAGTACTGAATTGTGCAATAAACAAGAAAATCTCACTATATTATTTGTTAATTAATGCAAAAGTCACGGTGAGAAGTCTGAAAGGGTCCACTCGCAGTTCAAAACTTTCTTAACCAAATGCTAATCCTTATCATCTTGCATGCAAGTCTGCGGTGTCAAGCTAGCGGTTCTAGCACGCTTACTTGATTCCATTCCTGTTCTATCTATTGCCATTAACGGCTTCATTGCTGAACATAAGCTCAAAAAGAGTGTGGGAAACAATACTTCTTGGTGAGCAAGCAGTTGTTTAATTCGTTGTCTTTCGGTTGGGGCTTCAAAACAGGCTGGACAATTTTCAGGAATAACTGGCAAGTGATGAGATTCAGCAAACTGACGAAGGGACTTTTCTCGTGCATAAACGAAAGGTCGAATAACTCTTAAATCACCTTCTCTGTAATGCAAACATTTCGAATACATAATTTTAGCAGTACACCCTTTGACCATACCAAGAGGTTAGAAGTACAAGACTTACTTAACAGTGTAGGAAGCTTTCATAGTTCTCAGAAATCCGTTGTGAAACACGGACATAAAGAAACTTTCTGCCAAGTCATCTAAATGTTGTCCTGTAATGAGTTCATGGAGTATAGTTATTTTTTACACTAAAAAGCTATAGTGTAAGTGTAAATATAATTCCATACCTAATGCCAAAACATTGTACCCATTTTGCCTTGCTGCAGCATAAATTCTTCCACGCTTCATTCTACTACAGAAGCTACAAATTGAAGTTACAGTGTCGGGACCCTTCTCCAATGCAGTGTCCATAATTCCTTGCTCTTCATAGAAGTATGGTACACCAAGTGACTTTAAATACGGTATTAAGGGTCTCGGATCAAATCCACTATGCTTTGGATCAACAGTGACTGCTCCAAATGTAAATGATATTCCTTCTTTTGCCAAAACTTGTTGAGCCTGCTTCATAGTATGGAGTAAGGAAAGAGAATCCTTTCCTCCACTCAAACACACAAGTACCCTGTCTCCATTCTTAATCATCGAGTATTCCCTCAAGGCCTGTAATTTTCAAAAAGACCAAGTTTTATTGATAAGCCTAAAAGTGGAGTCGTTTCGTACGGATAATAATATATTAATATATTAATATATATACCTTTAATGTTGGTTTGAACACATTTTTAGTCGGGCACTGCCATTTAGATTTCCTTTTTCCATTTTCTACAGGTGGTACAACAATATCTCCTGGGTCCCGTGTAGATGCTACTGTACAGTCCATACATTTTCTTGGTTGTGATTTTTCTATCTTCTCTATAGTACACACATCGTTAGTTTTTCCAACTTCAGCTTCAAATGCTTCATCAGATGAACTGCTTTCCGGTTCTTCTGGCTTTTCTGGTTTTAATTCTACCTTATCGTCAGACAACCCTAATGAATTCAATATGTGACCACTTAGGGTTCGTGTTCTACGTTTCAGACTTTCAAGTTTTCTATCTTTCAAAGTAAAGCTATTTGCTCTTTCTCTTATTCCATTAGGATCTATTCCCTGTTCGACTTGATTAATGACCCCACGGATTTCGGATTTCAGCTGACTTGCGATTTCGTCTGTGACCCTACGCATAGCTACTTCAACAATCTGTTCGTTGACTCCGTTTTCGATACTACTTCCTGCAAACGAGCTCGAGAACTTTTGATACGAATCAGGAGAAAACGACTGTTGGAACTGTTGATGCTGTACATCCGGTTGTTGGGCTGGGAACGAGTTCGACTGTTGGTCGGAATAGAATGACCCACAAAAACCAAAGGGTGTGGGGCTGAATGCCATCACTGGACTTGAGGCATTCATGGTATTCGCATCAGTCGTGTTGAACGGATTGTCTAGAGAATTCTGCGACTGTAATTGGTATCCAGGACTGTAAGAAGAAGGCGAATAGCACTGTTGAGATTGTACAGAACTCACAGACTGAGAATTAAGTTGCACGTACGTAGGGCAGGTATCTCCCATTGCCAGTTGGGGAGATTGAGGGTACGGATATGCTGGATAGTTGATTTGAGGAACAGGTGAAGAGACAGAATTCGAATCCTGATAAAACTGATTTGCACTATAATATCCGGAGTTGCTTGTGTTAATATTCTGAGGTTCTGAATAATTAGGCTGGGATAGTACTGAGGCTTGCATCACAGGATTATAAAATCCTTCTGTTGGTGAATTCAACTGAGAAGGAAGTTGATGGTTTGAGTAGGACTGCTGCTGTGTAGTTGCCTCGTTTTGAAAACTATCGTTGACCTTACACAATCCAGGGATTTCCAGGTCCTTTGTTGCGTCTCCTTCAGACAAAGTTGTGTCATCATGCTGATCTACTAAGGCTCCTTTGATAATCGTCTTATCTACATCTTCTTTCTCAGTATCAATAGAGGATGACCGTTCCCTATCCTCAAAACTTCCAAATCCAAAGCAAATCGCTGGTCCTGTAACTGTCGCTCCCGTTACAAACAGATCTCGGTCCTCTTCGACCTCGTTACCGGAGAAGTTCAATTCACTACTGTTGCTATTACTCATTCCACTATCAACGTCTGAGGTGAAGCGATGATGAGGGAAACAACTCAAACTCGATGGTTCCACGAAATTCCACGAAGATGACTGAAGAATTTGAGATGGGATTGAGCCTTGATACTGTTCACAGACCATTTTTGACAACTTGTCATTAGCTTCTACATCACTGTTTCCATTAGTCGTGTACACTTTTGGAGTGAAAGGTTTTGGTGATACTATTGAAGCAACTCCCATAGTATCTTTGTTAGCCACTAGATACTTCATAGCCTCAGACGGCAGTAAAAACCAACGGAACTTAGCAACTGAAGAGTCATACATTGTAGATTGATCGCCCAAGGATCTTCTTTTACACAACTAGTTTTTTGAAACAAAGTAAATTGAGGTACTTAAAATGACATTAAGTATTACATAAGAATTTAATGTGCTTACATTTTGTGCGTTAGCTAAAATGTTCTTGGCTTGCTCAGTACATTCTCTGTAATTTGGATAATCTTCACTGTTGTTTCTAGTTCTTTCTTTGCATCGCATTCCATCGGCATCAAAAGTTGCCCAACTGAGCCATTTTCGATGCTGAAATATCTGAAAATCAAAAATGTTCGTAAATATTGTAACTTGGTTTCAACACGTAACCAGCCAATTCAGATTTCTTTACATGATTAGCATGATGATGAAATTCCCCAGTCTCAGGATTGAAATTATACAAAGGAAGTAGCTTGAATCCTGCATACATATTATACATTAGACATTTAATCTAAAGGTCTCATGAAGTTTGCAAGCATACCTTGACGTGCAATTATTTGAACTGCTTCCACAACGTAATCTGCATCTTGTGCACTGGCGTGGTAAGGAATGGACAGTCTAACGAACCCAGGTCTGAATATTTCTCGTTCTGAACCCTCGTTATACATGTCGCGTCTTAAATGGGCTCGATCAAGGCGACTACAATCATATTAGAGAGTTAATGTGACAATCTTGGATATATAAATTCAGCAGACACATACCTGTCTTCTAACAGAAGATCCTCATATTTAAGAGCCAATTTCTTATCAATTCCCAGTAAAGCCTGTCCATAAGGGCCCGCACACGCACTGTAAGAATACAACACGTTTCAGTTGAAGATACCATGAAGTGAAAGCTTGAAATCCGTACCATCCTCCTCGCGACTGAATCCCAAATAAATCATTCAACAATGCAACGACGAAGTTATGATGTAACAGATAACCCTACAATACGCAAAACAATGAATTATTTTTCTTATGTGAATCTCCTTGTTTTAATTATAGTTCTTACACTCTGAGCATGTTCTATTACAAATGAGATGATTCCAAGTCTAGGAGTCGTCGTACTTCCTAATATTTTTATTTCAGGGAACTTAGCCCATTCCGATAAAATTTTTCTACAAATTAAATGAGTGATTAAACAGTTGAATTGATTATATTAATTTATATTGAAACTAACTCACTTTGTAAATATTGCTTCTCGGGAAATTATATTAGATGCTCCAACAGCTTCCTTCAGTCGAAAAACCAGGCCTAAGCGAATCGACTCAATGATACCAGGAGTGCCACCTTCTTCCCTATATTCCGTATTCTTCAAGAAAACGTAATTATATTGAGTTATATTTTACAGTGCACATGAGATCCAAATCAAATTAATTTAAGATTGACACCTGAAGGTATCTATGAGAATCTTCTGTTACGAAGAAAACGCTCCCTCCTCCTCCTCCATTAGGAACAGGATTGTCAAAAATTGCCTTTTTGGCCACTAGCACACCTTGATCACAAAAGATAGAGTTTATGTCAATTGGTGAATTGATTTTTTTTAAATCTAGTATTTGAACATGATATGCATCAAGTATAAAATAATACCTGGAGTTTGTGGACCACCAACAAACTTATGCCCCTAAAATAAACAATACAATTAGGTATCAATGCAAATCGGAATAGAGTCGAATGAGCACAAAACAAACGAATAAGTATGAACACTTACAGAAAAGAATATAGCATCTTTTTTGCCTAACCCAGCCTCTTTTGAATCAGCTATGACAGGATTCATAGAAATCTGGACATGCGGAGCTAAAAGTAGCATTATATCACAATTGATTACATGAACCTTTGTAGTCGTAAGTTTCGAATTCCAACGAAACGATTTGTTTTTGTTACCTGCAGCTGAGTAATCCCAAAACGCTAAACCTCCATGTTTGTGCATGAGAACGGTAACTGCAACATCGTCGACTGGAATTCCAGTAACATTTGAAGCAGCAGAAAAGCTTCCTATTAGTGGTACACCTTTAGCTTCATGGCTTTTAGCTCTGATTAGTTCATTTTCCAAAGTCCTTATGTCGAAAACACCATCTTCAGATTCCGGAATAAAGATAACCTGCAGAGGAAAAAGTCTTTTAATGCCCCATTGCCGAGTTCATATCCCGTATATTATCGTATATTATTATTCCATCACGTATTACTATACTCCATCAAACTAACCTTAGCTCCGGCATCTTTCCACGGTAAAATATTAGAATGATGCTCATGTGGACCAACAAATACGATAGGTTTAGGTTTGTTCCCACATATGACTGCTTGAACTAATTTATGTACAGCTCCTGTTGAACCGTATCCACAAAAGATTACTACGTCGTGTTCTGAAGCACCAACCGAATTCCGAACGATGTCTTTGGCCTCGTGCCTAAATGTATACAACACAACTTCTGTAAAGTTTCAATCAATAAACTTTTCAGCCTTATTGTTTTGGAGTTCAAACTTTTAGTCAAACAAATACCTAAACATAGTTGTCTGAGACGAAGTTATTGTACTTGTTGTATGAGTATTCCCGTAGTAAGGCATCACAAACTCTCGAACATAATCTTCAATGCATCTTAGGGGTTGTCCGGAAGCAGTGTGATCCATGTAAATACCTGATAAAACATCATCAAACAAATTAATTCACAATGTGATACGAAAGCATATAAACACCGAATTTGAATTCACAATAATCGCATTTTATCTCCCTAATTAACTCTCTACCTATTTAATCGCTGACTTGGTATTTTAAACATTTTAGATTATAGGTATAGATAGCGTATCCTGTTTTATAAATTGTAAACCGAATTATTTTGCCAAGAATCAAACTGCACCTAAAACTCTCTGAACGTTTCATATGGAGAATCTGCATTGCGCCTTGCATTCGACAAACAAGTTCCATAACACAATAGTTGCGAATACTGTAAAAATGCATGAGCAAATCATGTGCATGAGATTTAAGGATGGCAATCTCGTTAAGAATGACTGGCACAGAGGATAATCATGAGCAGAAGGCATGTGTGAAATATGATCGTCTGCTCTACGAGTCAAGAAGTTGAGATAACATTATTCTTTAACATGTTACGACGAGAACTTTAGTAAAAACTGAGCAAGAATTGTACAAATGTCACCTATGAAACTATTAAGCTCAAGTTATGTAGACTGATAGATGTGTGGTAAAGCACAATACTTGTATTCTTCTATTTTGAACTCAAGTCGACATGAATTCGATCCATACATTCCGATTGCTCAATAGCTGTCTTGAAATTAGTTAATATATACATTTTGTTGTTCTATTAAAGACTGCACACCAGTTGGAATTATGCAATGGTGTTATTTAAGCAGTATGATACCAGTCTCTAGGGAAAATATGCTTAGGTGCCGGACACAAAGATAGCCCTTAGCACCATCGCACAAATAAACAATCCAATGATCTCATCTGTCCGCACTATAAATATTTAAGTCCAATAAACTAATGTTAACAAATCAGGCGATCTTACTTCGTCTCGGCCCGAATGGTCCTTGAAATACCGTCTCCTTTCCAATGACATTCTGATCGATCATCTCGATAAGGTCTCTCGTACTTCCACGAAAGAAGGCTGACTTTGAACGATACTTTTTCGTCTGCTTCCCTGCGTTTGATGCTTCTTCTCCACATTCTGAAGATGACTGGGGATCCGGTATTTGATAGAATTTTCTATTTCCTTGAGACTTCATTGTATCACTGCAGAAATGACGTTGCTCGATTGCTGAAACCCGTAGCCTTGTGAGGCTGATCGGAAACTGAGCTCCTACAACTAATGTCTGCAACCACTTGATTCTCAGTTTGACGAGGTTTTGTAGAATGCAAGTAATCTAATGAAATGAGACTTGTGATTGTCCTCAATCAAAATACACCAGTATGTTTGATCCCTTGCCTGGTAACAAAGAAAGAAATCGCACTCAATTTAGTTATGTCTCACTAAATGTAATTATTTAATGGAGAGATAAAAGTTTGAACGAGCTGTGTGAAATAATCTAACACAACATCCCACTAGTGTATTTAAGTCCGATATTTATGGGTGTGCACTGTGCAGTTATTTCCCCCGTCCACACTTCATCAGCAAATTTTTATCAATCTTTGATTTGAGCTGAGCTACTTCACTGAGGTTTGTGTGCACTAGCTTAACAACTTCTGCCGGTGTATAAGTGACAACTGCCACTAGAACCAGCCTATAATGTCATACTTAAACCCTTGACTAAATGCAAATTCTTCTTGAAGATCTCTGCTTAGAAGTGTTGATGATGAGACGATGAGAGTAAGAGTAACGTGTGCCATGCCCAGAGATCACAGCAATGTACAACAAGCAAATGTTCATTCGTTCAATGGTAGTATATTTGTCAAGCTGCGATCATGTATAAATGTATAATGTAAATGTGTGTATTGAAAGTTCAGATATCGCAATCACACCTCTCACACTGCTCAGCGGGTTGCTTTACATGAACACTTGCAAAAAGCTTCTTCAAATAAGCAATACACCGATATGGAACAGTAAGAAACGAAGAAAGGAACCAGTCCCATACACTTCACTGATTTAACACTTGTTCGAAATCTGCGTGCTTTCAATGTTGACTCGTGGAGTTAAGAATACCGAAGACTCAATGAACCAAACCAAAATAACGTGATATGACAGTCATTTACGTGCTATTAATATATCAGGAATACTGCATATCACCTTCCTTTCAACTGATCGTTAATATTATAGGGACCTCCGAGGTTTTAAATGTGCTTTCACTTTACGCTAGAACTGCGATTTACAAATGAATTAAAATCAGTTATGAACCACCACTTTTAAGATATTCACATTTATTTGCACAGACTTGTTTGACGTAAGTATCAGCTTTCGTACACGAAAATAATACAAGGAAATAATATCCAGCAAATCAGTTCAGATCCATTATACTCTGATAGAATGAATTATCCTGTTAATGAATGTCAACGCATGTTATTCCGTTGGCAGTGACGGTATAATTCAATCAATATTGGCTACAGCGTGAAAGAGAATTAGATCGTTGAATGGGCTCATTCAATCAGTACACAGTACTATTCCACTACCTTGTTTCACTTAATCCATTTGCCAACCAGAGTAATTATTGTTGTGAAAAAATATAGTGTATGCTTGTAACACTCGCTAGTAAGAGCCAAGTTCTGAATGAAGAAATAAATTCCTTCAGATTCTTTACAACTCCTGCTTGTTTTCATGCATTTATGAATATGACCAGGCAGTTCATCTTCATATGATAACTGAATCACAGCAAGCAATCGAGCCTCACCTCAAGTTAAGTGTGAGAAGGTTAGAAAGTTGTTATACAACTTAAGCAACAAGCAACTGGATACGAAATATGCAGTCAAATCCAGAACGGAAATTTTCCACTGCCTTTTTTATCAAGTTTGAAAACATGAATACTTTAAAGCACGTTTCATCTATAATCCATATAATCGTCTGGGAACCGATTTTGTTGGCAACTTCGCATGTCTTATAATAATGTAGTAAGTAATGATTTCATTGAAACGATTCTACGTACCGTGAACTAGCTCTTCTTCCTGTAAAACTACAGATTCCAAGTCATTCAAGTCAAGGCCACAGTGCATTTAGAGCAAAACAAAAAAATGACTATTCTAGTTCATTTTTAAGTTACTTTTAGTTCCAGTTCTTACACAGGCGAAATCCCTATATGAACTCGGTTTCCAATATAGAGCAAACAACAAAGTAAATGTAACACACACGTACAACGTAACATGTCCTGAGCGTCACCCGCCGATGAAGAAAAAGAACAAAGACTCAGACTGTTGTCTGTCTTTCTCCTGCACTTTCGATTTCAAGGAAGATTTTCGAAATGCGTCATGTACAGACATAGAAACAATGCAGTCAGTCACGAACCATTATCCATTAAATATTGTCAAGCACAGCAAGAATCCCTAAACCAGGTTAAATATTCCACAAGTAAACTTTTCATTGATTACTTGTGTTGTGACTGCCATGTAATATGATATCCTGCACAAGTAATTCTTTATCTTACCACTTTCACTTCCAACTTCCAAGGCAAGCCTCTCCAACTCCCCGAAATCAGTCAGTGTGACTGATACTCGTTCCGAGATACATGCACACGATGCACACAATGCAATCAAATGAAAACTCCGTCTGTCCAACCCCCACAATATTTCTTTTATGACAACCTTTTGACATTCAAAGCTTAGATTCAAATCTTTCACTGGCTTCAAGCTTACTAACGTACAACAGACTGACTGAACACACCTGTCAATAACGCAGTCAGAATATCAATTCCATTCAATTGCTCGATTACTACCAAATGGTGAAACCAGATCGAAATAACCCCCAGGATTAAATCAGACTACGCCAGAGAGTCTAGGGATCTGCTGCACTGTGACTAACTATCACTATATGTGTATCCATATCCAAGTGAGAATACAATAAATGTGTAGTCTGCAGTCTGCAGGACGCGAAGCGAGCACCAATTATGTCACAACCGAGAAGCATGATGACCCTGGTCTGCATTTTAATAGACTTTGAATGTAAAAGGTAATTAAGAGAAAAAAGTGCGATGAAGAGGGATAAACAAGAGAGTAAGATCGTAAACATTAACAGACCAGAGATAATATACGTCAGCGTCAAAGATAAAGAGTTATTTTGTGCGCGTTGGATGCATCATTACCTAGACGAACCATCCAAACCCAAACTACCACTTCATGAAATACACGGTATAATGTATGCATATCGTGTGTGTTTATATGATTTGTGTGTTGTACACTTGGGTTAATCAACATTTACAAGAAGATCAATGTTGCTGACGATGATTCCTGGAGGCCAACAGCTACCAAATGGCAACACACTGTCTCACTTTTTCAGTCTCATTATCTTCACGAGTCTAACTATCAAATTTACATACAAAATACTCAAATCTTGTTCTCCGTCATCCATAATAACAACAAACCTTCGCTTGCACAAGCATAACTGACACTCGATTCCCATTTAGTTAAATCAATTAAATTATTAATGACTCCTGAGCTAATTCACCTCCAAATTTATCTTCATTCTACTCATCTTCTGCTTTAAATCCCAGCCCCCTAGATACTTTCCATCCACCTTGTGCCTACACACAAAACAACAACATTTGTCCTCACCTCGTTGAAGATATTAATTTTGTTCTAAGCAATTCATATTCTAGGACATCTACATACACACAAATATATAAATAACCATATTTCTAGATTCTTTCTTGTTTCTGATAATACCATCATTAGCTGCAATAATAATAAAATTGTCTTAATTGTCTCGTTTTACCCCTCCCGTGACTTAATACTTAATACTCGCTCCCTACAAGCGTTAATGGACTTATTAGTAAACATTAATTACTGCGCAGTATCCTAGTTGGAATAAAACAAGTGTCAGTTATTTTATAGTGCACCCACCCTTTTCTTACATATTTATTATGCTTCTAGTAAATATTATGCTGAGTGAACGTTGGTTGAATCCTCGTGGCAATATGCACAATATGCACAGAAATATTTGTGTATGCAAAATCAACATTAAAAAGATGTTTACCTGATGCACACGTGTCCATAGACGGGAGAATAGAAGCTAAGTAAACGTGTCTATTAGCACCAAAAGGAAACACGAGTCGGGACGACGAACTAGTTTCGAAATATGTGCACCTATTCTGAAAGTGAATCTCTGTGTGTGTAATGTTTTGCTTTTAAACTGTGAGGCAGTCACATGTCACATTTTTTCATGAGGTTTTGTTTTTCAGACCGGGTTGAGTCGCGGGAGGGTGTCACAAGGGTTAAGTGAGTTGCGTTCAAGAAGGCGAGATGGAACAACACGTCTCTCCCTGCTTCTTCAACCAGCTTATTCTACATCCATGGTTTTTAAATGTGTAGTATTATGCTTAGAGACTAGAAACTAGAGACTTGCTAGCTAGAAGTAAGACAGACTAGGAAGCAAACTAAGTGTGACTTTCAAACTTTCACTACAGATACTTGTGCAAAAGTAAGTGTAGCAGTAGCCAGCATGCTTGAGAAGTTGCGTGAGAAGACATCATCCTTCATCTTCGTGGCATTCGGCATCCTCTGTGAACATAAAACAATGTAGGATCAGAGCCTTTTGTGGAAGTCTGTCTGAGCTGAGAAGGAGTGAAGAAAGCTGATAAAACACCGGATTATTCAGTCTCACGGGTAGGAACAAAGGAGAAAGAATGAGAAGCGTTGATGCGTATGATTTTATGTGTGCCAGCTTTGCCAGAAGTCATTAGTCATTAGAATTTAGCCCTTTAGAAGTTTAGGGACTTGAGTGCAGAAGACAGACAGACGAGAGAGAGTTACCCAATTGATTTCTCCAATCGGTGATGTTTTTAGGAAAGTTTTCGCTTTCACTTGGAATTCGATGTGGACGAGGTTTAGGCGTTGAGTACCTAGGGAATATGGAGAGGCGTACGAACGCACAAAAGAAGAAAGAGGACACTTGAGAAGTTGAATATACCTGAGTCAATAAAGAAGTAAAGACGAGAGAGTCACCAGTGTGCTGGAGCTTTCTAATGGAACGTGCACAGAATTCTTGTCAAATTTACTTATCTCAAGTAAACGAAAGAACTTCTGTCTTTTATCTACTTATTTCTTACAATAGAGTGTGTTTGGAAATTGTACCTGAGAGGCACTGAGAGCAAACGATATCAAGACTTTGCGACTGTCTCATCGGTCCAGTGACTTTTGTTCTAAGTTTCATTAGATTTCCGGACATTTTTACTTTCTTTTGTCGTGTTATGGAAAAGGATGCCATTATGTCAGAGATGATGGCTTTCAAGGAATAATTTATTGAGAAGTTTACTTAAAAGCTGAACCTACGATCCATTAGTGTTGATTGTATCATGCTGTGAAAGGGAAATGAATTAGGAAATTGAAATAAATCATGTAGGATGCGAAAATCATGTTTAAGTATCTTTGGAATGTTGTGCAAAATCTGAGATACTGACCTAAATAAGTGGAACAGACACGCAAGAAGTCTGGAAGCCTTATACAATTTACAATTAGGGTTTTCTGTTTTTTTTACAGCTTGGGGTTACGTCTAATTCTGTAAGCTGTAGTCTGGAATTTCTGAATATGACTTTCCCAGCGAGTACTTCTAGTCTCGGGTAGATGTGCTTTTATTCACAGTGAACGTTGAAATCCCAGATTTATGAGGTTTTAATGGCTGTCAGAAACTGGACCACCGGCAGTCTGATTTGGAACTTTATTTGTATATTTTTGTTTGCTGGTGTAAATCTGTAAATTAACTGAGAAGAACTTTTGGTTCTGACTTGTTGACATGGTTTTCAGTTTTGACCCATTTCTGTTCGTTTTGTCTCTATTTGCACGCACAGAAACCTTTTGTGAGATAAACCCAACTCAAAATTATCTTCAGAATAAACATAAAAAGAATCTGGTTTAGCAAAAAAAACCGGAAGTGGAATATGTTCTTCATTACAAAAAATATACACCCTCAGCGTGATATTACACCCGAACCACATAAATAAACCCGACAGCACTCATACAGCCAACTTTTGGAGATTGGAGATTCCCTTGTCACATGAAACCAACTCATAAAAGATCCTTACCTGAATTCATATCAATTGAACTCTCGTTTGTAAGTATGAGCTATCATTATCGTGTATGCAATAAAAAGATACGTACTAAACACGCCTCGCAGATAATTCACCGAGCTGACAGTAGACCTAAAGTCTGCATATGAGTTAGAGTTACCACACTACCACTTAGCATTTTATATCAGTACATTATCAATTGATAGTTATTATTATTATTATCCTTTATACAAACTACAAGAACTATAAAACATTCAAAACTGAGCCCTCACAGTTTCATTAGTTTCATTCCTCTTAAAATACTTATCCCTTCAGCTTCATGTATCCCTTCAGGTTCTTTCATAAAGAATGTCTGGTGGTTCTGAACGACTTTCACTCCCATTTCACGTCCACCTACTCTCGTTGCGCTCACGAGCCAACCTACCAACCTGAGCCTGACCATATAATTTAAGTATATATCAGTCAGAGAGAGGGAACATTATTACTTAACAATAAAACAGATTTCCTCGGGATTTAAAGCAATTGGACTTTTACTGTCCCCACCTACGCAGAATTCTAAATTGCGTAAGATTGACATGCTTTGTTCCTGTAATGGAATTTTAAAGATAGGATACTTCGGTACATTGAGAATCGAGATTACACAACGTGTGCTCGTATACTTCTTGATCTAAAACTTTTTCCCCTGCCATTCATGAACACAGTCGACCGGAAAATTATGATTATCTGCTGTTGATTATCACGTAACTCCCTGCAGCTACAGCAGAGACAGAGTTCATTCCAGCGTAGGTGGAAGTTGAGTGATGCTGCGTTGAAAGACTATATCATACTTTTAACATCAAACTCATTAGATTAAATGAATACAAAAGGGCAATTTATTGCTTGTCTAGTTGAATGCGAGCAGTGCTGAGGGACCTTTATCTTTCATCCTTACAAGGTACCAGAGCCCAAGAGACCATTCATTTGAACTTTAGTGGATCCATTCAATGCGTACACAACGTTCTGATGAAAGCACCAAAACTGAACTTACAGTCATTTGAGATTATTATCTAAAATCTAAACTGTATAGACGTACTTCTGCTATGCGATATTGTCATCCACAAACAAATGAAGTAAAAGTATTCAATAGGAAACACAATGGAGAAATCATCTCTCAGATTTGTAAGTGGTGTGAATAGCAACTACAACTATGCATGCAAGTAGTCCAGTAGCCGGTTTTGGATGTTCTCGATGTTGTAAATGGGGAAGTAATCGGGCTGGAGTGCAATTAACATCAGTCACTCCTACTTATTACTCTTCCTTCCTCACAATAAAAGGAAAAACTGCTGTCAGATCTAATTGTTTAGGAAGCAAACCTCAAAGGTTCTTTTTAATTCTGTAGTATCAACCTAAATCTCCACATGTGTGTAGGCACTAGTAGGCAGTGGCAGTAGTTGGCAGACACACATGGTTGTGTTTGGATATTAGATACTGAGATTTGTTACCATCCATTTAGTGTCGACGCTTGTAGTGGTCTTTTAAGTCATGGGGTTGAAGAATTCTAACAAGTTTCGTCTAAAACATGGAATAAAGTGTTGGCATTTGTATCTACTGCATACGACGTGGTCACGATTGAGGGAATTCGAGGAAATCAAGTTTTTCTATTCTCATTAGTCGTTGAAATCAAGTTGTGTAATTTTCTGGATAAATTATGCACTTGTGATGGCAGCGTTAAATGAATGTAGGAATTAAACTCGTAGGAACTTGATCGCTGGCCCACTCCATCATTATTATTATTACTTCATGTGGTCGTGCATGAAACTTTTTGTGCGGGCAGTGATACACAAAGTGCGTAAAGAAAGCTCATAATATATAAATATACATAATGTATATGCACCTACATCGGGGGATGGATGAAGAAGGAGCATTTCAATAATAATGATGTGGTCGCTTAATGTACTGAAGGACCGAATCGGGGTGTTCGGTGGACCCGGAGAAACGGTGCACAGGCCCCAAATGTGAGGCGAAGTTGTGCACTTTATGTTTTCGGGTAGGAAGAAACAGTTGTGTTCAGCTGGAAAATGGTTTCAAATATTTGAAACTCTTGTGTGTAGGCAGTGGAGAGAGAGAGAGAGAGCAAGCGACGAGCCATGGTTCATGGAAGTTGGGATGATGTGTGTTTGGACAACATTCTGTGCAATGTAATAAAATGTAGGAAGGGTGTAAATGGTGAATAGGTATATGTTCTGGAGTTAGTCTTAGTTCTTTAGTAGCTGTGCTCTGGATAGGGAAGGTAGTGCATGTTGGCCATTTGAATCCGAACTGGTATTTCATGATGATGATGAGTGTGTGTGTAGCCCCCTACTCCCTTTAATGCCTACACAGCCTCTGGCACCTTCTCACCAGTTACTATGCCAGTCCTCACAGACAGACTACTACTTACTTATCCTGGATTCTTAGGGAGCAAGTTGTTGTTGGTAGCTGCTTCGATTTTGTAGTTTTAATTCAATAGAATCCCCTATTTCTTACGGTGGTGGTGGTGGTGGTGATGGTGGTGGTGGTGAGGAGCACGCAATATTGCATATGTATGTATATGCGTATATCTCCGAGACCCGTTCTTCCCACAGGACTGGAGTAGTCGACGGGATTCGAAGTGGGAGAGTAACGCAGGGAAGTTGTGAAGTTGTCGAAGGAACCTACGACACTGGAAGTCCCTGAGGAAGAAGAAGCAACTGCTGCTGAGGAGAGTAGAAGAGGAGAGTAGAAGAAATATACGGGAAGTTGGAGCAGAGGAATCAGTCAGTCTGAATCCGCAATCCCCACTTGGATGGACCACACGGTACTGGGTAGTTTCCAGATAGAAAAGTAGTGTCGTTCTTCTTGCTGTTTGTTACAGAGTCACTTTTCTTTCACGAAGAACCTAAATATCTCGTGTGTGTGTGTATGTGTAGATCACGTATATTATATACCTCATAGGCAGCCACTAATTATTCACAAGTCAGTCATTCATTCACACTTACCTCGCATGAGTTCACTAAATTATTTCCAACTTTGCCTGAATCTGACAGAACTCTATCCCAACATTCAACTTGTTGGAGTTCTCATCGATCTCTCTTAGTAGCTTGTCCTTTTGACGGTATCAAGAAGTAAGTAAGTGACATATTCCAAATTCTACACCCGTGACTAAAACATATTACTCTTTGACATATCCAAACTGTCAACCTTTTTGGACCAACTTAAAGCGTACAACAAATCACGTAGCGTTTATATCCATTCCTCGAACAAGGATACTTTCATTCCGACACATAAAGCAAGTTTACATTTCTATATTTAAGTATACAGAGGAATTCTCATAAATCACATGCAAACACTGTGTCGTCGTATATATCTCGAGAAATCTGAGAAAAACTCTCTTATCTTAGAATTACTCACTCGCTGGAATCATAGGGTAAATATATAAACCACTTGTCGTGTTCGAATTAACTTATCAAAGTCGTTAATGTGACAAAACGGAAGTACAAGTGACTAGCTTTCATTATATTGTGGATTGTAACAAGCGTCGTAAGTAATTACTGTGTAAATCATTCCGACTCTCGTCAACTTAACATAAATAAACCTTGTAGCATTCAGTTTATCAAAAGTGTCTCTGAGCTGTTCTGTATGTTAAATGCTTGTTTATCTACATCGAGCGTTTCTCTCAAGATCAGTTTAACCTCTGCTGATCGTTCCCAAAATCATTACTCATACTCTCCTAAACTTTGTGTGTTTTGTAATCCGAACCCAATAATAACTTCCCAGTTTGTCGGTAGCATCGACCACTTCTATGTGTCTGTACTTTATAGTCTGAATAAAGAAGCCTGCTTAAGCTAACTGGAACGAAGAAAAAGTGACTTGACTGCTTGTTAATAAATGCCTTGCTGAGACGAAAAAGTGGTTACCAGCATCATCATCATCACCAGGAAGATTATCTCAAGCTCTGACTGTTCCATCATCTTCATGAGGACACTCATCATCATTCTTACTACTCCAATCTGTATGTTGATCATCTTCACTTTTGCCTTACCAAAGCTGTAGTGTGGTGTCTTGTCCCTTTGGCCCAGGAACATGCTTTGATTTCATGTGTTTTGCAATACACCAGGTCGTCGTCTACTATCCTACATTCATTCACTACTCACTGCTTCATCTTGCAACTCTGATCATATCATGCAATTTTTCTATCGAAAAGATGCAAATGGGATCTGAGGTGCCATTAAAATTGTTGCATATTTAATTCGTTTAAAGTCAGTTCATATGTACAGCATTAAAGTATTAGATTTAATCTCTGTCTCAGTTCGATACTAATTTCCTACGTAGTTTGTTTCCAACCCTTTTCGACTCGTTTTTTAGCTAACACCCCCCTTAATTCTTTCCCTTTGGTATTATGTGAAAAGATGGATTGAAAACAATTTTTTTCATTGCTCTGCCAGGAATTCAAAAGAAAGAGACGTCCCAGTGATCGTGTGTGTTGTTGAAAACTTCACTGTGTTGATTCTGTGACTTATTGTGACTGTGTTGTGTTGCCTCTTAATCCAAGATATATTTATATGTCTTTACTTACATGGAAGTTGGACTTGAAAAGCGAAGCATAGCAATTGTTTATTAAAAGACTGTGCGGAGTCTAAAAAGACACTTGAATTCTTTTGATTAAAATACATACGATTCCTTCGCAAAGGAACTTTTTGCATGAGGAGTTTTCAAAAAAATGGCCATGAAAATGTAAGTGCTACAAAATATTTTTTTTATTTATGCTTCGCAGTTTCATATAAAATTTATAGCTGAGCTTCAATGTATTGTCCTGTGCTTTTCTTGAACAAGTGATTTGATGTTTTGATTCTGCTTACTTTTATTGCTGCTGGTATTATTAAGCATGTTGATTATGAAAGCTAGCAGAAAGAGATTTACAGTACGATGTATGAAAGCCCGACGAAAGTTTGAAGATCTATTAGGCAAAGTTAACAAACTAGCTGTTGCTGGAGAACTTAGCATATTCTGAAGTGACTATATAATGCAATAATGAAGGGTAATTAATTGAATAGTGAAAATTAGTTTATAATTTCAGAGTTGAGCACTTCAGTCTTAAAAGAATTTGGGAGAGACAAAGTTTTCGTGTTCATAAAACTTAGTGCTTAGAGCAGAGTGTTCATTTATATTTCATGAAATGACTTTCATCTACTCTCTTGCGTGTGTAGGAGGTGTTAAATAAGGTCTTTTCCTAACTCCATTCCTCCGTTACAAAAGTTCTGCTTAGAAGAACAGGAAACAGGACGAAATGTTGCTGTAAATCTCAATTGTTCAGAGAAATCCTGTTTTCGGCACGACAAACACATTCCGCGTGCTGTTTCATTTTCCGTGTCTGTAGAAGAGGTTGTAAAGGTGAACTGCCTTTTGTTTTATAGCTGCGATTTCCTTCGCTACATTATCCGCATTGCACTTTTGCACATGGTTATCGTTCGAAATCATGTACCTACACTGCAGCCTGTTGAAATAGATCCAAAAGATCCAGAGTTCTCGTGTGTAGACAAGACACATTGCTTCATGTGGGCATCGCAGATGTCTTCAATTCATCCTAGAACAGATTCCTAGGAACACGTGGGACAAACATCATTAAATAGTAATAAACATTTTGTCTGTGTGTGTCTGAAGAGATTGGATTCGCACCACGAGACTATATGTACAATCTGATACTGTTCAGCAGCACATACCAATCCAATCTTCTCAAACTTAGTGATATCAAGTAATTCGAAAATAATACTGTTCCACAAAAACGCTGTAAATTATCTTTCTCCTTGTTGACCACAAGAGTTTCATTTCCTTCAGATTTCCTTCAATTTGAGTTTGCCATTGTACAATACGCTTCGGTAGACTCACAATATGTAGTAAGTAATTTATAGCCTAGTGTAGTGAGCAGCACCCTCCACTCTTTAGCACGAGAAGTATACAGTAATACTATATTATTTTGTCAATTGCAGGTATTGAGACATAATTACGAAAGACGCTGACTTCTTATTTTCCTCTTCTTCCTTGACTTTTTCCTGTTGAAAGCATCTCTTCAACTTTTACTTGCTCTCTCTCCCTCTCTCTCGTCTCTCTGAGTTCTTTTGCAACTTTCTTCTACACGATAAAGTAAAAATAACATCCAACTAAACTCAGAGACTCCAGTGATCATCCATCCACGACAAGACTTCTGTGGGATGACGGTCGCATTTCTATCCTGCATGTTCTACACTGGAATACGAGTATTTCCTAAAATTTAGGTATTTACCAAACCAGTGAAAGCTTTTATCATCTTTGTTTGAGTAGTTGTAGCAGCTTATATATACATTACATTTCACTACATGTGTCATCATTTCAACAAACATGTTCTGCGCAATTTGGAGCACTGAGCTGACAGTGCTCGCTCCCCCGCAGGTAAAACTTAAGTATTACAAGTGTGGTGATTCACAGAAATGTCTGTATTTTTTCCTCAATTTGTTTATCATAGCCGAAGAGGCAATGTACTAATTTTTACATGTTCTTAGTTTTTAAGTAGGTTCACATATGTATATTAGGGGCTACGTGACTCCGATGAGGAGAGAGAGAATGTCATTGTTGGAGGGAGATTTTCCTATCTTTGTTTGTGTCTAAATCTGTCTGACTTTATTCTGTTATATTATTTTACTCCCGTCATTGGACGGGGACTTCACTTTGGGACATCAAGGAGTAATGATCGTTGTTTTTAATAAGTCCATTAAATTGTCAATTGTTAAAGTCTCAAGTTTCCCTTAGTCGTTGCCCATTTATTAGTCATTGGTCCTTCACATTTATCTCAAGTCGAACGGTCAGGTCATATCATTTTTAGACGCACAAGGGCCTGCACGAATCCGATTTTAGGAAGAGCTGTTGTCGGCTAGAGATAGTCTCGTTTCCAACAACAAGTGTTTCTCCTTGTACAAAAAATTCAATATACTTTGCATATGAAGTGAAGTCTACCTCGTTCATAATTCAGTTGCTTCGATCACTTCCAGATTCCGAGTGCGTTTCAAACGTATGTTTTTTATATTCAGAGTTTTCAGAGTAGAAACGCTTCAGCCACTCAGTTGAAGTAAAAAATTAAACTAGAGAGATTTGCGAACAGGTTAGGCTTAAATGACTTGATTGTTAGCTAAACAATAGGATTCTTGAATTTCAACTCCAGTTGTGTGTGTCAATATACATTAAGTCCGACGTGCTACATGAAATATTAGGTGCGTTGATGAATGTGGTTAAGTCTACGTGGAAGAATGTAATCTCGTTGTGCACTGTGAATGTGTCAGGTTGTTTTGAATCTCAACAAACTGCATGAACAACCATTACGGAAACAATCCTTTTGTAGTCTATCAACAGTTGTTTGAACCTCTGTTGTTGCATTGGGATACAGTGTTTATCCCCTCTACATCTCGCGTACCTTTTTTACACCGTGTAAGCTACGACGACACGGAAATTTGTACTGGCAACCGGAAGTTGCAATGAAATCTGTGTGAGTTTAAAAGGATCATCCTATCAAACTCACTTTTTATTTCGTTCCCTTTAAACTTAATTATCCATGTAGCGTCACAGATGAGTTTGTTCGTATTGTATCTTCTACTGGAAGCATCAACGGGTGAGACACAAAAGTACAAAGGCTGCGAGGCTCCTTTAGTTGCCCAGGTAGACCAGTACGCTCAATTCTTTCTTTTTTCTGAAGACAAACTATAATTGGAATCACATCGCGTTTCGTCCAAAGTATTCCATAGTTATTTTGTAATAAAGGTGGAGTGAATTGGCTTCTGGTTGACTTAACGAAGTAAACCAATATCGAAGCACAAAATCAATGAAATAATTGAGTGGAGATGTAGTCAAAAAAACATAATAAAAGCGATGGAGAGAGGTAGGGCCAGGTATAATCAATAAAAACTCGCAGAGAGAGTATTCTTGTGGAAGAGTATCTCTCTACTAAAAGTCATCTTGAATTATTTGAATAGCCTGAGAAGAGAGGATAAAGTGAGAGGATGGTGAACATTATGTGCAAAGTCAGTAGCCTTTTGACTCTCTTACAAAAGTACTGTAGGACGTAGGATGGCTGAGCAAACCTAATCTGGAATTGGAAACTGCTCTTCCGGTTCACCGTGGAAAATGAGGTAGAGAAGTTTTTTGTTCCTCCAGTGGCAAAGAGAATAGTCCATCCAATTCCACAGAGTAGCGGCTGGAAAGATGGACGATGAAGCTAAACTGTTGATTATCAAGCTGGAGGAAGGAAGCTAGCGCGCACATAATATAGATACGTTGTTGCAGTTGCCTGTAGTTTACATCAAAAGCTTCATCGTCTCGCTGGAGGTTGGGAATTCATCGTGTTGGAGACTAAATTGCCTTTTTACCAGCATCAGCAGTAGGTCGGTCATTGTTTGATGATGACAGACGCACACAAGATATCCAATACTGTTGCTCAAATATCGTTGTCTTCGTAGAATTCAGTGTTTGTCACTTGTGGACTTCACTCCACTCACTTGGTTCGAATAATAGTTCAGTTTATTGAATTATTGAGTGCCTGATCCTACGGCTGGCTAGTTCGTTGAATCTGCCTGAAAGAGACTAACTTACCCATAAAGGACTGCCTGTGTAGTTACATTTTCATTATTATTACATTACGAAACTCTTAATGAGATGGGTGGAGGAAGGTGGCTTAACAGGAGAGGGGGACAATATAACTTTCAGGAGAAAGGGTTGTATACCGCGGACTCTGCCCGATTTTCATTATGAGAAACAACAAACTACTTTCTCCAGCAGTGACACGGAACCAACCAATAATCGAATAAAGCTGTCCATGAAACTTTTCATTTTCCAAAAAAACACGAACCTCTGCCGTAATATGACACAGCAGGGCTCGAGTGTCATAATAAGCTAGGACAGGAGTAGACCAGTAGACGGCCGAAAAGCCTCTAGAGAGACACATCAAATCGCGAGTTTTCAGTCGATACACCATCACCAAGACTAAGGCAATGTGTAGTGTTTTCTCCACAAACAACCAACCGTCTATCTGACACAGATAGGAAAACAATTAATAGCCCACCAACTCATACGAAGGCTGTAAAAGTTAGTGAAAGGAGTCTCGCTTACATCAGTTCGCAGTTGTGGGTTGCAAGGGGATGAAGCCTTGTTGTGTGTGTGTCTCTCTCTCTCCGTTGTCCGTAGCTTCAAATTACAGTCTTTCCATTCTTCGATTCTTCTCACTCAAGACAGTATTAACAATACAGTGAATACAGTACAAAGTTGTGGTTGACGACGACGAGTGAAACACAATTCGGGAGTTCTTTCCTCGCGTATTCACTCACACTCGCATATTCAGGATGCTACTAATGAAGACGAATTCATTCCGAAATTCCTCTATTGGGTTTACTCCTAGTCTCCCGTTTAATCTCGTGGATTACTGTTCTCATACTTTCGGGCAAGGCTGTGAATGAGTTGAGTGCTCGTGTCGTGTGTCAAGCTGTCTCAGTTATGGAAAAACTCTTGTCTCAACCAAAGTGACACTTCCAGTGATGTTTAATAAATCACGTGTAACAACAGCAGTAGAAATAGGAGCCATTGATTCTGGTGACTTCATATGCATCAGGTAGGTCTCATGTGTCTAGATTTGTAGGTCTTGCCTTACTCTCATCATTTTGGCAGGGATGCATTTCTTCTTCTCGAATTCTCGATCTCGTGCTCCTTTCCAGCGTTATTAGTCATGATGAGAGCAACAAATGGATCGAACAACAAGTGGTTTTCCCACTGAAGGCATTTGTGTCCGAGCGTCACTGGAATATAAAGATCATGTAGAAAACGCAGGACCATATAAAACCCAAAGGTTGTTTCACACTGAAATCTCAGATTCTTCGTTGGTTCTCTACATGTGTGCAATACTCGCAGTCTCTACTCAATAATTCAACTCAGCCAGAGTTTTGTTCCCTTGTGAAGGATAACGAGAACAAGATTGTGTATTGATCATTATGAAAGTTCTGGCTCTCCCATTCCTCCACCTGATTTAACCATTACATGGAATAATATAATTTGATTTAAAAAATGCATTTGACCTCGGGCAAGGTTGAATTTATTATAATAGATTGTATGTTGCTAAACTACCTCTGGAGTTCCACACTCTTGGAGAACTTGTCAGTTTTACACAACTAGCCTTCTGCCTCATGTTGGTGCTTATTCACTTAATGAAGTTTACACATCTACACAGCTAACCAAAACTCACATGGCTTCTTTGCATAATGTTTAAATCACTTCAAGTGATGCCACACACAGAATCATGAGAATTGCATCACCAGTTTTATTACAGTTCTGTGCAATAATCTCTCTTAACCACCCTTCATTGCAAACCCTTGTTTTCAAGAGCTGATTATGATGTGTGTGTGCATATGTTGAGAGAGGGTACGTTTTAATGCATTGTGATTGTGGGTGAGTTCCCTCACTTCCAAGATTTGATTTAACCATTTTTTACTGTAACTGGTTAGTGTGTGTTACTAGCTTACAAGAAGAAACCGCAACGAAATAATAATTTCTGGCCTTGTTGTCTTTACTAGAAGGATTTTGTAGAGGATTCACCATCATACGTACTCATTGAAAGTTAGGATTACAGTCTCGACATTTTCCACTCAACAAACACTTGCATACTAATAAAAAGCAAATATTCTTCAGAGATCTTCGGGATTTCATTAAGTTTTAATTAACACAAACATTAAACGAAGAAGTAGCCTCAATGAAACGAATGTGACTCCACTACCAAGATTCCAGAATAATAACTTAAGCTTAGCTAGTAGAGAATTAAGAATGAAGCTACACCTCCATTGTCGCTTTAATGTAGGAAATATCAAACGTGATGATTACAGAGTGCTAATGCCTTCAAACTATTCATCACACTTGCCATAAGGAGATTTTGAGTCGCTTGAGCACTCTTCTTCAAATTAGTGTGTCTACTTCCTAGTCGACGCGTTGAGTCTTTGAGAAGGTTCCACTTCCATTCCATAAAAGGAATCAGTCAATAATGTTCATGCAATATTATCTCAAATGAAAAATGCCAACTAAGCTCAAAAATGAGTGTCCTGTCCCATTACATGTGACTATTCTGTCTTTAAAGTACGCACACGTCTGTGTAGTCAGTGTAGTGGATGAGAGGCATTTCACATGTAATTGAGTTTTAATTTGCGTATACAGCTTACTACTCTGATGCTGCTATAATATGCTGTGTGGTAATTCCACAAAGAGAAATCACTTATTTTCTACTGCAGTCTTCATTCGATTCTGCTTACGAAAGGATCAGCATTTTTGCTCTTGGCTTGATCAAAAGATATTTCTCCTGTAGAGGAATGCAAATCAATTAAACTGTATGGCTTTGGAGTAGAAGCTGCTGAGCAATAAAGGGAGAATTCTCTACGATGATGGAACTCGTGTTTTGAACTTAAATTGGTGTTGTCTTGGCAGGAATGCAGCGTTGTCCTTACATTGCTGAGATGAAAGAGAGATTTTGGCGAAGTAGCAACGGTAATGAGAAGAAATCGACAGACGACGAAGGAACTGATGATTTAATGAAAAGCGTAGCAATGACGAACAAAAGTAAGAAGTCCACAATCGCTCGACTTGCCCAGCCCGAACCAGATGACCCAGATGAGACTGTCCCCATGTTAACCCCTCCCCCCACTGCGTCTGGAACTGCCCCGGCCGCATCTTCCCAAAGTGCAGGCCCCCCTCCTTCTGTCTCCACCGTTGTAAAGGTAAGACTAATTATTTCTAGCAACTTCTAACGACTTCATTATTATTGGATATTGATCTCCCACGTGAAACACAATCATCAGCAAGTATAGCGACTTAGCCGCAGGAAACGAAATCAATTACAGTCGAGGTACATTGAGTTAGACTTTCGATGTGCGTGCTTGTGTGTTGGAGAAATCTGAGAGAGTTCGCTGGGTGGTTTGCACGTCCAGCGTCTATAAAATTGACTCTAGGTCGATTGATCTTCGCAATAAATATGAACCAAAAGCAACTTCAAAAGAAAACCCATCTCTACTGTCTTGGAATTCATCATTGTCTGTTTCTTTCCTTCTGCTACGAATTACTTCCGCGTGATAGTTGCACGGTATCGGGTTCCCTTAGGTCCATATAGTGGAGAACACAGTATATGTACATGCAAGGCTTCCTTATATAGTTAGATTACAGTTTGGTAAGGCTCATAAAAACCCAATCTAAAGATGGAGCATTGTGTGTGTGCGTGTGTGCAGTTACACATACGTACAAATGCATTCAGAAGGGGAAATGAACAAGAAGCTTCCGAAATCATACCAATTTTCCTTCTGGTCTGAATAAATTAAAGTTTCGGCTTCCCGTATACATTCTTATCTGAAATCACCGAAAGGAAACCACTTGAATGTCTCTGTGGCAGTGTGAAGGTTGAAATAAGAGACGACACATTCCACGGGGACAGTTAAAACTTTCTTGTGTTTGCTAACCAGGCGGTTACAGATTCTCCTTCATGAGCTTTCTCCTCAAGAGAAGCCTTGAGCAAATACTTTATTTCTCTGAAAAAACTCCACAGTATAATGCAAGATGAACAAACCCGAGTTGTATTCATTTTGAATCCCAGTTCTCATCAAATTCGTTTTCACTTCTGTTCTTGTATGAAAATGAAAGAGACTTAATTCAGCGTGTTGTAGTTTTTTGGGGGGTTTTCTTTCAATTCACACACAATAATAAAAAACAGGTTCTCCTTTCACAAACTTTCTTTCAGGGTTTCTACCTGACTGTATGTCTTTGCGGACAATTTTATTAAGTCTTCAAGTGTATGAAAACTCTTTAAAGTTGAAAGGAGGTTGTATATAACAAAACGAGAAGTAGGTTCATCTAGAACTCTAGAAGTATCAAATTAAAATCAAACGTGCGAACAGCACCTCTTCTTCTAACTAGAGAGCTTGTAGTAGAGCCATAACGAGTATAGTCTAGGATATTAACGTTCATCCTTAGGTGAGTTTCTTTAACATTAACACGTGAAGCATGAAGTATGAGTTCTCTGGATATATATGTAACCAAGCCTTCAAAGGAGAAAGTTAATGATTACACTTGGCGGTGGGAACTTCAGACTTCAACACAGAGGATATAGCTCGTTTGAAACCCGAAGTATCATCATAATCACCATCGACAAGGAGAAACATACGCGTTTATACAAAGAGAGAGGGTGTTTGTGTTGATGTTATTGATTACTTCTCGGGGTCTTTGTCTCCTCTAAAGCTCCACCGTGCTAATTATAATTGAATGTAATTACACTTTTAGGTAAAACCGGATGGGAGTGGATCACGAACTGTAGCTGCAGATCGACCAACCTCATTTGTCTGGATTCAGCAACCCACAACTCGCAAATGGTGTTGCAACTACGCATACAACAAATTCCCGAAAAATGCCAAGTAAGTTTTCGACATTTTCCTCCCTTCTTTTTTCACAGTTTGGGTATACATATGTGTGTGTGTGTGTGTGTGTGTGTGTATGCGTTGTTTATATCTGTGGGTATGATAAAATCATAAAACAACCCAAACATAAACAGACACAACATACAACACACGTACACACATAACATTACAGTACCCTTCTTTGAGAGATACCCATTCCTCCTGGCAGGTTGTATACACTTAACATTGTAAACCGTGGTTTAACTCTCGGTAGGCGATAAGGACGAAATCGGGTTTCCATTCTCCTTAACAGAAAAGTAGTTTCACTTTCATTAGCTCGTAATAGTTGGCCATATAGACTCATCAATGCTATGTCGTGTGTCTATCACCCGATCGACTTTCATTCCTCCATGAAAGCTTTTTCCGTGCGTGGGAATACACAGTGCAATCTAAATAAGCTAAAAAATGAGGCTTGCCGTGTGGGTTGCATTTTACTTATAGTTTAATATTGTATGTTTGTTAGACAGACTATACACAAAGGACAGACTTATCTGTGCATCAGTGTGTATGTGTAAGCATATAATTAGTGGAATAATGTTCATATAAATATACGCACACTCCACACTTACGCGTATCTACAAGACATGTCATACGTAGGAGTCATAAAGGAACCTTTAATAGTTTAATCTGCATTCATTTTACGGACTAGCTTCCTTAATTACTGTAACAAACATCCCCACTGGGTATTAATAATCTCCACGCAAACCTTATGGATGAAGGAGGTTGACGTCGCATCTCATCTTATTCCGCTTCCTTTCTCCTGTCGACTGTCTGTTTCGTCAGATATGCACGTGGGTAGGGTTTTGATGAAAGCTGGTTGTGCTGGATATGCTGGATATATTGGGTATTCTGGATATTCCTGCTTTGTGGGAGGGTTCATAAGAATAAGAAAGAAGAAACCCTTTCAAAGCTGAAAGGGAAATGGTGTTGGATTTGAAAGGTTCAAGTAGTGGCCGTATATTTCATTGTAGCAGACAAGTTTCCTCGTTCTAACTTCCTTGATAAGCGCTTTCTCTTCCTACGAGAAACTGTGTTCTTATGCCTCCGGGTGTTCGGGACATGAACAACCTTCCACCACACACAGGCCAGTTACTAAGCTGGCTATCATTACAAGACAGCCAAGCCTTTTACACGATTATGAGATGGATGGTAGCTTTCCTTCTTCAACTTTATTCGGAAAGGGTGTGGGGTGTGTGTGTGTGTGTGTGTGTGTGTGTGTGTCTTTACGAGTGTCTGCTATTATCGTCTAGAGACAGTGAGTTGCTATGCTGTGTGTTTTGGTCACGCAACCGAGTGCTTGGTTGGCATGCCATGTGAGTGTGTTGGGATCGATCGAAGAAAGTTGCTCGCATCTCAGTCACACGCCACATGGAACCTTCACGCAGGGAACTACACGGGAACATATGTATGTTCATGGAGGACGGGAAGTGCATTTCTCGGCGAAGAAATGGACTCGATATTTCGCAATTCAGTTTGGTGGTGGGTCTTCATTTGTTGCCTGGGAGCGAACACGTTACATGATGATAGCATGTGTAATCAAGAGAGTTGGAAGCAGGAGAGAGAGAGTAGGCGTGTGGAGAGAAAGTAAGAAGGATAAGGTGGAGGGGGGGGGAGGGAGGGGGGTTGTAGGAAGGGAGGGTGGACCCTGATGATGAGGCGCAGGATTCGGATGAGGACGGAAGTACGGAAGGACGAAGAAGGGAGGGAGGGAGGGAGGGAGGGCGCCCATGTGGATGAATTATTGTTGTGTGGAAGTAAAGTCGGGTGGCACATGAGGACGAGGTGGTTGCCATGGAGACTGGAGTCTGCGGGTTTGGATCTGCGAGATGGAAGAGATCGAAGTTGGTGGGCCAACGACCGACGCAGTGTCTCTCTCGTAGGGAAACTCTGAAGCCATTTTCTGCACTACTCCTCAGTGCTCGGGTTTAGCCCCTAGGATCTGTTTCAACTTCCACCGTGTCTCACTTTCTCCAGGCGAAAGACTGTCTTCCCACGAGTACTATCACCCCCCCTCATTGTTGAGTGAGGCAACAATGGGTGGTGGACAGCAAGTCCACGTGGCCACCGTCGAGTCCGAGGTCGAAGGTTACAACAAGAAGATCTCGGAGGCTGCCACACTTCCTCTCGCAGAGAAGAAGACAGGCAAGTCGAAGGAAAAGAAGCCAAAGGAGAAAAAGTCCAAAACCGTCACTGTCGTCGAGTCCACTGGTCCGCCTGGGTCCGCTCCGGAGGAGTTCCCCTTGCCTCCGCCCGAAGACACGCTTCTCAACCTCATCGTACTTAATAGGTGAACACACCCTACAACAGACCCTTAACAACTCCCTTCTTCCTCACAATTAATAGCAGGCAATGTCGCCAATTTCAGTAGAATCATTTAATCCACCGCTCGTAAATTGTGCCACTGTGGAGAAGACGGATTTCCTAAGGCAATCGGCGTTCCCACTCTGAATTTCATAATTTCATGCCCCTACTTATTTCTGCATCTGAAGAAGTGGACTTATAGTGTGTATTTATTTGTTAAATGAATCTGGGTTGCTTGGTCTCTAGGAACTTCTCCTGGTCACTCCGTTCATTGCAAACTGCGTTTCATAATCTCGAATCACGACTTGGCATGCATATTATTATGATTAGGCACCCAACTTAGGAGGACATTGTCCATGTGTGAACTCTCCTGCTCTAACTTACGCTTCTGTATACTTACTTTTAGACTTATGAATATTGTGCCTACTGGACTTGAGGTTTAATTCACATTAAAACTCATTTCTTGTATGCACGTCATTGATCGCATCGCAGATACGGAACACTGAGCACCAGCGTATGCAATGCACTTAACTGGAGAATATGATTAAGTGTGTGTATACGAAATAGGAAAGTAAAAAGTTGTGGGGACGCAGGGAACAGTAATAATTTTGTGTGGCGAGCATTTCCTTACTCTCCACACACTACCACTCTGGCTTTCAGTATTATTCATTCTTTACTTTTACTACAGCTACACAGCCACAGAGTTTGTAAACATGTATTCGTATGAAACTAGTAACTATAAAATTATGAAGTCTAATGATCGATCTCCTGCGAGGAAATTCTTGTCCCTACAAAATTTGAGCAGTTCTTCAGTTTGGTTCTGGTCTCATTGAAGTCTTGACACGCATTTGGTTAAAGTTAAACATTCTTTAGTGGTAATTATACTCGTCGTAACAATGTGGGTTCAACCGCGTGAAGGGTTAGTTTTTTTGTTCCTTTTATCACTTTTATGTACGCTAAAAGCACAATAAAAGTACAAAGAAATTAAGCATGCATCACAGGGCACGGAGAAGTGGAGTGTTTGTTTGAAAAGCAAAAGAGTACGTAGAAAGTTGTGTATTTGTATCATCATAATGCATAGTAGCATTTTGGTGAAACAATAAAACGTGCTTAAGTAAGGGAGAAGGAGGACGGGTATTCTCTCACAATAGTCAAGATGATAATAATATATAATAACCGGGCCTCTCTTGCGTCTTGAACATAATCTTGTTTTTCGTTAAGTGAATTCTACGTCTGTTTTTGATCTAGGACATCTTTATTCATCATAACGAGCGCACTTTACTGCAAACTTGCTGTTGTAGTGTGTCTGGCATTCCTGCTCTCAGAAGTTGTCACTCTGAACGTCCCCCTCCATTTCTTTGAGGTAAGTCATTTCCGGTTCTTTTCCGATATCTGTTTCAACAGATTAAAGCAATTCAGTCGATGCATCTGCATAAATCACTTTGACATCGACAGCTTTCCTAATTGGTTTCTTCTCTGTGGGTTTTCTTGGCCTACCCCAGAGACACGTTAAAACACAAAAAGATGTTTTTTCTCTTGGAGAAAGTTCTGCTCCTTCTTTGCAAAGCCAATTCATGGCTCTACGGCCCCTGAGGTTTAGCTGAGTGTGAAGAAATTTTAGCCGTGTAGGGACGAACGAGGCGGAACTCGATTTAAAAAAATTGGTTTTATTGAACAGGCGATCTTCACCTATCTTTATGGAGGGAGTATCCTGTTCTTTCTATACGTATTTTGCTACCTACTCCATGACTCGTCCCAGAAGAAAAAGCAACAGCAGAACAAGGAACCGAAGAGCCAAGAAGCCAAGCAAGATGAAGAAGTTGCTGATGATGCTGCAGCCAGCAAGTCTGGTGAAAGAAAGCAGTCTTTCTTGCAGGTACTTACTTACCAAATCTACTTACTTACATTTCATCGTAATATATTTGCCATCATCCCATCTGACTTTGCCATTCGTAAGCAAACAAGAAATACCAGCAGTTCAAGTTCGAATCAAAGGAACGCCATAATAATATTTAGGTTTCTTTCAATTCCGTGTGTCTCATTTCCTATTTATGAAAGTGTCCGTATGAATGGGAAAAGGTTGTGTTTCCTTTTCATCATCGTCTTTCTTTCCATCTCCATCTCCATCTGCGTACTGTGTAACATAATACGCAGGAACAAGAAGAAACCGTAGTAGGCTTTAATACGTATATATCCGATTTTTCGTAGGAAAGTAGACGCAGTATTGTATTGGTACGTAGTAGATTGCTTGAGTGAAAGCACCTCGGTTCTTTTTTACGCACTTACTGGAGTGTAACTCTACCCTCTACACACATTATAATATTATTGTTATGCTAAGGAATGAGTTTATGCTGAGCTGATTCTCCGTTTATTTCCCCGGTTGCCGTGACCTTTTCTTTCTTAAGTAGTTTAAAACAGTTTTATGTTAATGCAAGTGATAATAAAATGACTGGTTCCAAATTAGGAGGGTCGACACAAAGCAAAGTATGAAGTAGCGGAGAGAGAAAGACTTGACCCTCTTGTGAAACGGAAGGTTTGTGCACTTTACTCTTTATGATTTTATCTTTTCTTACTTTCTCCATTTCAAATTAATTATTCGTTATGCCTATGCCTTCTCTCTCTCTCTCTTTCTGCTTCAATGGGCTTAAAAGCACTTTTTAGCAACAACTGTCTCGTTCATTTTTTCCCTTTGGTGTGTTTCATTTGCTAATTACTTTTTTTGGGCTTGGTTGGGTCTATTTGGTTCACGTGAATTCGCTATTTTACGAGCAGAACACACTCGCTACTCTTGCATGCAGTAAGAAGTCAGAATGCTTCCGTTTTTCCTCTTGGAAATTGGTCAAATGCACGTCAACCTGGTCTGACAGTTGTTTTATGGGTGCTTCTTGCTTTCTCCATTGCGAGCTACAATAAAATGTTGCTACTATTAGTTGTGCATTGGTAGCTTATGGTAGCTGAGCGACCTGACTATATATTAATATGTTGGGTACGTGTATATGGCAATGAGAGCTATGAAATGTTGGGTGTTGAAGAAACACTGTGACAATAGGTGGGAGAGGTTTCTCTTTTAATTATGGGGATATCGGGGAAGCAGTTGGAGTCGAATTACAAGCGGTGTGGTAATAAGTGCTTTGGGGTGGCAGGAGTGAAACGGGTTTATTTGCGAAAGTATGGGAGTTACACATGCAAATGCTGAGTGACTGTGGAGATGGTGGTGGGATAATTTATGAGGAAGTTTGTGAGGAAGAAAGTACATGAGATTTTTTGGGGAACCACAGAGCATGCTGAAAGGAGTGAGGAAAGGAAGTGAATCGAAGGACGTGAATCTGAACGATGGATCAGGAGATGCAGGAACGGCCACTGCTCAAGCAACTTCTCATTGTCAGGAGAAGGCGACAGCTGAACCCTCAACTACTTCTGCATCTGCCAAAGATAGTTCGAGCAAGCCGAAGACAAGTCAAAGTGATACATCCCATGGCTCATTTTTCCTTCGGATGGGAACACTTGGTATGAATGAATCCTTCTAAATCTGTCAGCACTCTGGTAGAGATCATATATGCAAAGTATGTCGCTGATTGATTGATCTTCAATTGTAATCTGACTCTCTCGACTCAACGAATCCTTTATGTAAACTTATACACTATAAAATAGATAGATCGTGCCTGTGTAGCTCTCCTTATTAGCTTTCATCCTTACGGTACATCGTTTCCAGACTTGCACAGTCTTGTCAGGCTATAAGCCCATATGAGATCCTTCTTTGCACTTTTGATGTGCTGATTGAAACATGATATGAAGAGATGAAGACGGATTTGAACTATCTCTTTCTTGTTTTACTACAGCTTTTGGACTCGGAGCAATGATATACATCGGATTGGAGTTGGGATCATTCTTTGAAATTCCTATGGGCTCGGCTTGTTACAACATCCTTCGTGGAGTAAATCCTCTCCTGCAACTCATCTTTACGTTTATGCAGATGTATTTCATCTTCATCAATGCGAGAGTAAGCCTAGCCTCAAGAATTTATTGTCTGTTTGTACAAATACTTTCCTACTCGTGAGTGTAAATGTGGAGATATTCATGAGAAAATTTTAAGCCTCCAGATTTGATGCATAGGTGGATTCAATCACGAGTCTCAATGCGTGTGCTTATGTATTTCATGAGTTTTTCATTAGAAACACTTAAAAGTTATTAGGAAAGTTAAACATGGTTAATTTATGAGAATTACTAGAATGCTTTTGCATATTTCTAGTTGAGGATCCACAAATTTAAAATCATTGCGAGATTTGGATTGATGCATGTCGTGGCAACTAATTTGTGTGTCTGGCTGAGGATTCTCGTTCGAGAATGCTTGAAGGAGATCACTAAGCATTACAGTGGAGCCTCAGAAGATTACATGATCCGAGGTTAGCTGATACATTAAATTCATATCAGTATGTAGGAATCATGCAATTTAGTATGAGGTCATTCGTAACCAAAACTGTATTTTGTAGAGGGAAACCGGCTGCTTTACGCCAGGTTAGGATTCTGGAACCACTCGGCACCCACCACAACACAGGAACCGTTTGGATATGATGGAAACAACAACAACAACAACAATGCTAACAACAATTATTACGGAAATCGAATGACTCCAACTCCTTTTCCGTCAACCAACGGAACTTCCAACTCTACTGGAACTCCTTTACCATTAAATATTACTTGTGAACGGAACATGTACATGGGAGCTGTGGTCAGTGATGCAGCTCCGTACTTGTTCCCTGTCGTAATTGAATACAGCTTGATTGCGGCAGCTGTTGTATTCGTGATGTGGAGAAATATTGGCAGAACTGTTCCACAAAAAGGGTAAATTGGCGATAACAAACTGTCTGGGTGAATAACGGAGTAATTAGTGACTTGATTCTGCATGCAGATCGACCGAGGAAGGCGAGGAAACTCAGCAGGATTGGGAAGTTGGCACTGGCACCGAAAGCTATGGAACTGCCAGATATCCTGGACCAGGAGGCGAAAGCTCTACAGCTCCTTCAGGCCCTGTGGATTGCGTTGGTGCCAGCAAAGGATTGTTCTGTGGATTACTCCTCCTTGTCACCGCTTTGATATGTCTCATTCTTTTCTTCGTCCTCATTGAAGGAAAGCAATTGAAATGGCTGGCTATTTACTTGGCGGATTGTTCTCACGCTGGACTCCTCTTTTTATCATTCTTTGCCACTCTGATTGGATTCATTAGGTGAGTTTCCCTTCCGCCGTGCTTTGTAAACAATTTCAGCAGTTAGTTTTCACTGTTGTTTATCTTTTGCAGAGTGAGACGGCTCAGGTTCCATGGAGATCATGGAAGTCCATTGAGAGATTTACTACTCCGTGTGTCAGTCCTTGGAGTATTTGTGTATGCTCTCTTCAGTTTGATCTCTGGAACTATCATGGGACTCACTTTGGACATACCGGCATTGCTCGTCGCTGGAACTGCTGCATTAGTTCTCCTGCAGGTAAATTAAGTGGCTGGTTCAAACTGTCAGTGTGTTTTTATTGCATCTGAAATGTGTTCTGTCATGTTCTGTGTCTCTTCCTTAGATCATCTTGCAAATGTTGTTCATCTCTGATGTTGGTCGGCGAAGCATTCATCTTCCGGAACACTCTCGAACAAAACCAGGACGGCAGATTGTGACCCTTTTGATGATTACAAACTTGACGATGTGGGCAATCGTAACCTTTGAGATCAGGAAAGTGGACAAGGACCCAATTCAACTTAACTTTTTCGGAACCATCCCGTGGATCTTGGTACAAAGATTCTGTCTCCCACTCTACATCTTTCATAGATTCTTCTCAGCTGTCACCCTCGCTGAAATTTGGAAGAATTCATACACACTGAAGTACATTCCGGTGTCCACCGGACCTTAAGCGGTCTTCAACTTGTCATTGCTAAAGCTAAAGCAGATGGTGCATGCAGAACTAAGAACTAGCGTCGGCTATCTACGATTCTCACTTTATTTAATTCTTCATGTCTATGCCCCACATCCCTGGACATGAACAACAGAACACTCAAAGATGCTCACACTTGTCAGCAAGGGACAGAGAGTTAGGTTATATAAATGTGCTTAACACTTAAAAGTTTAAGGATCTTAGCTCACTACACAATTGCTGTTTGGTATTAGGATTCAAAAACTTTACACTGCGAGCTCATCTTAAATCTACTGAGACGTGTAAAGCACACTGTGTGGAAAAGCAAAAGACGAAAGGTTGAATTGCCAATATGAATGTATAATCTAGAGTATCGATTAATAATGTGGTGTGGTTCGCGCATGGAATTATTTAAATTATGTTCCAATTAGAGTCTCAGTTCTGTTTGTAAACATTTAAAAGCTGAAGGTTGGAATTCTGACTTGTATTACGTCTGTATACATATTATAGTGGGTTAGTATTGATTTCAGTATGTAGAAGCGATAAATCAGCGAGTCAAATGTAACTAAACACATAAGTATCCATCCAAATGACTTGTGAAAGTGTGTAAGGCACAGGAAGGGAGAACAGTTGGCAAATACTTTTAAGGTTAGTACGACATACCCCATATATGCAACACTGCTCAGAATGAGAGACTTTCATAGATGGAACTGTTTAGAGACACCGGAATGCAATTTTAGTGGATAATTAATACTAATTAATTAGTAGTCAGTCAAGAACAGAATTCTCAGCCTCACTCATGACTCACTTGGGCTTTGGTTGTGATAGCGATTGAATTACCTAAAGGAAACACTGTAGATATATAAAAAACTCAAGAGCCCACACTTACTACAATGATGAATGAGAGGAAAAAAGCTCACTGCCAATTTCCAACTTCAGTTTTGTCCATAGTGACTATACCATTTTGACTCGACCAATTACCCTTACCTTAGAAAGATCAAAGCCAGATCATCGAATCCGTTAAACGCGCATCTTAGATGTGCCAGGTTTTCAACTTTTTTACCAAAACTTTACACTTTAACGACCCTTCGTTTTTTGAGATTCATCAACCACCATTTAACTCATAGGTTGTTCCTTTGCTCTGCATAATCAAGGTTGTCAACGGTTTGACAATTATATCTAGTCTAGCCTCTTTTAGAAGTGTTATATTGTGAGAGAAGTATTCACATAGGATTGAGCATGTCCTATAATTATACTATCCAGCTAGTTGATTATTCTTACTACGCTGCTCTGCTACTTATTACTAAAGTTAAACTGCTGTTATTGTTACACTACTGTGTCTATGTATTGCATTTTTCATCTGGAAATTTTGTAAATGACGAAAAGTAGCTGTGTTAGACCTAATGAGAAAGCAAGGCATGCTCTCAGCTTTAGATGTTGTTGAGTAAGTACCTATGGACTTCAAGCTAAGCTAATTTAATTACGTAACTTAATGTGGATAGAAAGGATGAAAGGAGGATGTTCCGGTTGCCCAAGTCATTGAATCGAATTAAGCCGGTTAATTGACGGCACTTAATAGATGAGAGGCAATTATATTCTTTGTTTTATCGTTGGTAGTGGAGGATGGAGAGGAGACGCAGGTTATTTTAGTTTTTGTGTTATGTCAAAAAGATATTGTTGTACATTATTTGATTGTGATGGTTCTGGATAGAAGAAGAGTGTTAACAGTTCCGAACGAACAATGCATCGAGGTGTAGAAAGTAATTAAGTGTTGACTAGAAATTTCTACATTGTCAATGGTAGTGGTAAAGAAATCTGGCTGATTTACGTCCTACATACTTCAAAATAGTCCCTAAGGTGTACTAAAATGATAGGTACGTGTTGTCCAACAATAATGTCTGTTCAAGATAAGACGTCTTTCGTAAATTTTCATCATTTATCTTGCTGTATTTTGATGTACGATAGTATAAAATGATGTTGACGTATCGTAGACACGCATCCACACACACAATCGCAGCTTGCTCTGAGACTGCAACATAAGCTACATACTTACACTGCGTATCCGTATATTACTACACAACTCAATCTCTGCTACTTTGGGAGTTCAAGATATTGCCAAATGCTTTTTTGGACTGTGTCAACGGTGATTGAAAAATGTCAAGAACTTAAAAGTACAAATTTCAAGGTGTAACGTCAACCAAAATTCTCATGACCGTGGACCGAACAAATCAAAAGAGTAACTTTCATGCCATCAGAGTGATAAAATCTGGTGTATTTCCAAGATCTTTTAGCAGCACATTTGTACGTACGTGCTTAAGTCTCAAAGTCAACTTACATTCATACTGGTTAATATTAACCTTAGAATAATAGCTCACTAATAATTGTGTACCACTCTTCATTTATCACGCTGCTTTTGTGTAATCCTGCTGACGCGTCTGTACACGTAGTGTTTCATTCCTGTTGGACATGGAATCGTTAATTGCTTGAAACTCAAGTTACTAAATTACTACTTACTAACTAAGAAGAAACCTTGAAGACCTTTGAGACAAGGAGATCTGTGAAGGAACCAGTGATACTGATCAGTACGAAGGGAGACAGGCAGAGACTCAAAGATCTGTTGACTACGCAGTTTTTGCTTCGTGAAAGCAAGGAATATAGAGGAAGCTTCGCACTAAAATCGCTGTTTGCTGATAGACTCGCTGTATGTTAACTACAGGTTGTTGTTACTAATGAAAAAAATTTGTTACTAGAAGCTTACTAGATTGCTTGGCAAATGGTACACAGTACTACTAAAACTAAAACTCAATTTACTAACAGTAGATTATAGCAGTGCAGGCAAATTGTCGGAACAAAGCAACTCATGTAGAAAGCTATGATGGGTATGATTAGTCCTGGCTTGTTTCTAACTTTTGTAGACTTATAGAGAATGATAATGATGAGTTAGTGATAAAAGGTTTAAACATTTTCAGAGTTATTGCGATGTAATTATAAAATTTACATACTAAACTGTTGACATGCAAAAACTGCTGCCAGTGGCGAAATTAGTAGTGGCAAGTTACCTTTGGTTTCAGTGTATTTGTACCTCTTGATTACTTTACACTACTATGTGGAAATATATTGAAACTTTTAATAAAATACAATTAATAACAAAACTCTTTGTGGTTTTATTCGCATTTGCATCATCACTACAACTTTAACAGTATCTCTCACACACACACAGACGCGCACATACAAAACAATATAACCATGTAACACATCCCCTTAACTCTAAACACTAGAGATAAATATCACTCAGGAGCTACCAATAAAATATTTGTGTCTCAGCTGAGTGGAAATATTATTATTATCTATTCTTAGATGGGTAGGTTTCAAATAGAGATAATCTTAACACAAACAAATACTAATTGGGCAAAGGACGGGACAATTATTCGTTGCATTTGAGTTACGACTTACTTTCTCCTCTGCTATTCACCTGAGATTATAAAATACGTAACAGAATAATTAATCTCGTACACGTACATTCAAATCCATTTAAACGAAAATTCTTTGGCTCATCTGTAAACCTGAAATCTGTTTTGTTTTGTAACATCTAATCCGGCAGTAACTAGTCTGGATTTTCTTTGGGATGGAACTTTATTTCAGATTCTGACACACATGCAGTCTACATAATCGACGCTTGGGACTTGATTTCATTCGCTGGTTGGGACGAGGGAAAGGTGAAAGCAGATCGGAAAGCAGAAATCATGGGTTTCCAACTGGAATAAAAGAAAGTATTTGAATTTGATTCAGATTTGCTATTGTTCTCTCCAAATTTTTTGGCGATGTATTCCCCATGGGAAGATAGAGAAGATGTCAATTTAGATTTTATCGGAGGAATAACTTTGATGGCTGAAATAGAGGAAGACGACGCACTTGTATCCATTTGTTGAAGAAGTTTTCCTTGTCTGGCGTTTGGGATATCCTTCAGGAACGATGATGATGACAGTAACGAGATTGCCGCAGGTTTTTTCGCTGATTTCAAAGCGTCCCCTGATTTTGATGACGAATCAGATGACTTCAGAATTATGTCCAGCCACTTTTCTAACTGCTTCTTCGTCTTCTTCTCGGGTTTCCATGTTGCAGGATTCAACGACGCTGGGTTGGCAACAGAACTCGTTTCTCTTAAGGGAGTCATCTTCTGAGATGACACAGGACCTGTTCTTCCGACAGACAGGGACCTCAGAGGATTGAAGTTCTTCCCTTTGTTGTACGTCTCAAATGGATGAGACACGTTGGCAATAACAAACGACTGTTTGGAGCTTGTGGCGAATCCTCCGAATTCATCTTTGAACGAGTCTCTGTCGTGAATATCATTATTTCCGAAGGAGAACAATCTCCTAATTGTTCCAAGTAATCCACCCGCATTGTTATTGTTATGATGGTGAGGATGAGAAAAGTAGTTGACCAACTTCCCATAAGTACTTGGAGGACCTCCGTGAGACGCTCGATTGTGAGAAGAAGCCATCAGTCTCCCAGTTCTTGAAGTTGAGATGTGTTTATCCATCATTGGATAAGAATCACCTTCCTCCAAAATCTCCCTCAGCCTTTCCTTCAAAATCGCCTTCAGCTGAGCTTTGACATCAGGATCAGGTGTGGTGTTACTTGTACTACTTGGGCTACTCGTGCTACTTGTGCTGTTCTTCTCTGGTTTCGATTGTACCGAAGAACTCTGAGCAAGGAGAGATTCCAGCATTAATTTCGTGTTTGAAGGCTGAGTCTCTCCTTTCTCGTTCTTGTTTTTCGATTGGGCAAGTTGAGCAACAACAGGAACAGGTTCAGAGTAACTTCCGTGATGTCCATGTCCGTGATGTTTAGCAAACGCGTGAACTCCAAACTTGGCTGGAGCTGAGAGGAGGTACTTTGCTGCTCCAAGTTTAATTGCTAACTTCTCAGCCAACAGATCCAGCGCAGGATCGACATTCGCCTTGAAATCGAAGTGTTTAGTCAATCTTCCGTGTTTGAAGCCTGCTGCCTTGTGCAAGCGATACTGTCCTAGTGGTGTGTTGCTTCCCAGGAGCAGATTTATCAGTTGCTTTTCGTCATGTTTCTTGTGACCATGATGTCCAAATGGACTGAACTCCGGACCTTCTTTAGCAAACGACTCTCGATTCGTGGAAGCTGAGGCTGAGGGCCCCATGGGCACCAGGACTCCGTAAGGAGTGTAAATGGCAGAAGGAGGCTTATTCTTCGCTTCCATGTACTTCTGGAGTGTCTTGTCGTAGTGAGCTTTAGCCAAGACTTGATACATTTGATGTCTGGGATGCACAGGAACTGTTTTCAGTCCAGGACCCAGGGCAGGTTTTCCTTCAGGAGTGAAAGTCATGGAAGACAGAGAACTCGCTTGGACGACGGGAATCTCTTTCGTGAGCATCTTTGGAGGTGAAGGCATCATCGCTTCCTCAGGAACAAGTTGAGGGAACATCAACACATACGGAGTGTCACTGTAGACGCTAGTCTTGTTTTTCTCCGTTGTTTCTGCGTGCTGCAAGTGCTGACCTCCTGAACTTGGATTATTGGGTTTATTGCTGCTGCCACCCCCAAACGGTCTTTTGAAGATGCTTGGAGTCTCGTCAGTGTTCTCTATCTCATCAGGAGCTGGACCTGAGGGATGGAAATATGGGCCTCCATCCAATCCACCTCCATCGCTGCTTGTGTACTGATAAGGCACGTTTCCTATCGTGTTATCCTTCACGTCTTCAGTCGGATGTTTCTTAAGGTCCTGAGACTCTGCATTTGCAAAGTACCCAACAGTTGGGGGAGGTTTGTCATAATACGCAGACACAATATCGTAGCCAGGATTTGGACTGGATTCCGTCTCCCCAGGGATTCCAACTGGAGGAGGCTGATTCACATTGAGTGAAGATTGGCCACTGGGAATCTCACCGTTGTTATGTTCCACGATTTCGATGTCTGGCTGCTTGGGGAATTCACTAAGAGGAGGTGAGCTGTCTCCGTTGGGTGGTCCAGCAGGTCCTCCATCGTGTGAGGGTGTCTCTCCAAATGTCTCCACGTGATTTTCCAAAGGATGTCCGGGAGGAAGTGGTGGGTTTGCAGGTTCGTAGTCAGGCTTATCGAACATTAAATGAGTGTGTGGAGGAAATGGACTGTTCTGTTGAGGGAACGGGCTATTTGGTGGTGGAAACTGACTGTTTTGTTGAGGGAACGGGTTGTTCTGTTGAGGGAACGGGTTGTTCTGTTGAGGGAACGGGTTGTTCTGTTGAGGGAACGGGTTGTTCTGTTGAGAGAACGGACTGTTTTGTGGAGCAAATGGACTGTTCTGTGGAATTCCTATCAATCCTTGGTTTTCAGAGGGAGGCAACGTATTCTTGGGAAACCCGGATTGTGGAGGAACGTTTACAAAAGGCGGAGGACTTCTGTAATCCGGAGGAGGTCTTCCTTGAGGTCCTTGTTGGTGGTGGAAGTTGGGACCTGGAGGGCCGTGATTCGGGCTGGTCGGTGAGAACATCAGATGGGGTCGGTGAGAAGGCAGTGAAGGCATGGGCATGTATCTAGGCATAGATGGGTGGGAACCGTGTGGTGGAGGTGGGCCGTTGTACGGAACGTGACTTCGTAAGAAATTGGAGTGTCTGTAGTTGGGAGGTCTTCCTCCAATCGCAGAAATAAACTGAGGGGCTCTTCCAGGCGGAGATCCTCCAGGAGACTTTGCGATGAAAACTGGAAATCTTTGGTTTTCGTCGTTTCCTCCGTGAGAGTTGCCGTCGAGATGTTGCAACTCGTGATGATGATGATGCACCACCTGATGCTGTCCGTCGTGGTGATAATCTATTTGATTCGGTCCGCCATGATGGTGCACGTCGTGATGTTGAATGTCATGGTGCTGCAAGTCGTGATTCGGTCCATCCTGATTCGGTCCCTCGTGATGTGGTCCCTCGTGATGCTGCTGCTGTGTGTCAAGATGCTGCTGCCCGTCATGATGTTGTGCGTCATGTGCCGGAACATCTTCTATCGTAGCAACCATTTGTCCCACAGGGCCACGAACTTGATTCTGTCCGTAGTTCTGTGGGAAACCCTGCTGAGTTTGTCCGAAGGAATTTCCCCGAGGAAGAGCATCAGAAGGCCCATTAGAATGACCTTGACTAACGAAGCTATTTGAAACAGGATGGTCAGATGGATTGGAGCCACGAATTCCATTCGGATTGCCTTCTTCCGGATGAGCATCCCCACCAAGTTGCGATGGATATTGAGGTGCTCCGGAGCCCTGACTTCCAGAGTAGTCGATATTGGAAGGCAACTCAGGAGAATTGGAATTTTCGGGATTTCTTTGGAACCCAAAGCCTTGTCCAAGAGTAACGGACGTAGGCCCACTTGGATACGAATACCCATTTGTCACAGCTTCGTCTTGAGGATCCATTGGACTTCCCTTAAAATTCTCCGGAGCGTAATGCGTCTGTTTCCCGTAATCATTGAAATCCACGTTTGAAACCCCATTCATGTGTAGAGGATAGCCTTCCTGAGCTCCAACTCCGGGTGGAGAGTCAGGGTAAAAAATATTGGGCGGAGGAGTTGAAGCCTCCAGTCGGAATCCGCTCTGATCGAAAATTGGAAGCGGCTCTTGGCTATTTGTATTAGTTGGCTCAAAGCTTCCTTGACTCCCTGGGGAATTCAAACCATTAGAATTTTGGAAGGCACTACTGGCCTGTTTGAAAAAGGAGTTTCCATTGAAGAACGGGTCTTTATTGCGGTCATAATGCGACCCGGAGGAGAACTCAGGCTGAGGCCCAGTTGGATAAGCAGGAGTAGGCTCATATTCATTATATTGCGACTCGGGATAAATATTCTGCTGAGAATTAAATTGAATTTCACTCGGATCCACATTACTCTTCGACTCGTCTCTCTCGTAGTTTCCTGAATAGGTTGGAGGAATGTAGTCGCTTTGTTGAGTTGGCGATGCTGGGGTCATGTAACCCCGACTGTCGTATTCATTATCCCGTGTAGATTCCTGATCGTCTACCATGTCAGCTCGGTTTTCTAAGGCTGGTGGTTGAATGGAACTCTCACTTCCTGTGTTGGTGACTAAAGTGGAGCTCTCCTCTTGAGTTGTAGTTGGAACGGTGAATGTAAATCCCCCAGACGATGAGTCAGTTGAAGTTGCAGGTGGATCTGTCTTTAAGATGTTTGTTCTGTCCCATGGACTACTTTTTATGTGGATGACGCTCTCTCCAGGCTTCGAGTCTTCAGAAGACGATGATGATGAGTTCACTTTTGGTGGTTCCGTGGTGGAGATTCTGGTTGGAGGGGTGATGAAGTAAGTGCTGATCTTTTCGGTGAAAGCTCCTGAGGTTGGCTTCTCTACTTGAGGCTCTACTGTCACGGGATTAAGTCCCGTGCTTCCTGAGTGAATATCTGAAATTATCAAAGGCTTTGGGCCGTTTTTAACAATTGAGACGCCGGTTGTGAACGTTTGAGGAATTGTGTTGGCTTCAGGTGCAGACGTAGTTGTACTTCTGTATCGTCTTGGTTTTGAACTGGTGGGAGGTTCGGTAGTAGTCGTTGTGATTTCTCCTTCAGAGTAGTCCACGAAAGGAAAAGTTGTTGTCTCAGCTTCTTCTTCTGGAGCTTCCGTGAAGTTTTTATTTCCCTTGCGGACTCTCATTCGAACTCTCTTGCGAACATTTCCTGAGGAAAATTGGCGAGATCTTCTTCTCTTGTTTTTCGGACCAACTCGTTTGAATGCCTCAGCGAATTCTTCTTCGATGGATGGATTGCTGCCTTCTCCATTTGGACTGATTATAGCCTCGGGAGTTGGGAGAGGTTCGGGAATATCTGAATCATTCTCAGGTGTCCAGTCATTGATTTCTTCTGCATCTGAAAGCTCTGCTGCGTTCTCCTCATCTGTTGGATTTGTTTCGTCGTTCGTTGTCAGTGTTGTTTCTTCCACAGGCTCATTGGTAGGGCGAACCTCTGGTGATTGACTGAAATCCGGAGGGCTGTTCGGCCGATCATTTTCCACAATGTTACTGTCCGCTTGCTCGGACGAAATTTGAGGCTGTTCCGCTTGAGCAAGAAGTGGTTCACGTTCTACTGATGTTCCTGTGGAACTCGAGGAATCCTGACCTTCAGGGTAGACATATTGTGGGATTTCTGTAGACTGGGGAGACTGGTTTAAATAGCTGGGATATACCGTAGAAATCGGAGGTGGTTGAGGGAACGGTGAAGGCATTTGGGAACTCTCCTCTTCCGAAGAATCTAGAAGTTACATTAAAAATCTAGCATGAATTCGGTTTGATAAGAACTTTAAATAACTAGTAAGGTAATAGATTTATAGAACTGAAACAAGTACGATAACAAGCTGAACTGGCTTTACATCAAGTGATATTTATTGTGGTGGATTATTTTTATAAAAAGAAGAATATGGTTCCCTAGACTATGTGGCAGTTTTCAGTTTACGCAGATAATCTCAATGAGCACACTTTGAATGATAGAGAGGTTTAAATTAGGTTTGATTTAAAAACCCAAGTACCTTCCACTTTGGGCGGAGATTTAGTAGGAAAGTTCATCTGTAATCAGCTTAATTCACCACATAGGATTTTCCACACAAAGTAACAACCCAAGTTCCGCTCCCTTTCTCATGAGAATCTTGTTCGTTGGCACACAGATTCGTTATTAACCAAAAGAATTCACTTTTTGTGCTTACTATGGTGTATCAAAACTTTATGAATGATGATAACGTAAGGATCTGAGGTGTATCTGGAAGTAGGCCTAAATTCAGTGTAAATAAAATTACTTGGATTTGTTTCAAGTTCAAAGCCATACAGCTGCTATAACGTAGGTGTGAGGAGAAACCATTAAACTTCTAGCATTTAATTACAAATTCGAAATTTATGATTTCATGAGAATTTTTAAACTGCATCTGTTGGATCATAAGATAAAAGTCTTCGTTGTAGGATTGATTTTCATGTGGTCATAAATAGCTCTTACTTGCTTATGTATTTCTAGAAATTTTAATTACAATGAGATCTATTAGAAGCATTTAGAAATTTTTCCTTATGATAATATCTCAATCATCTCATGCTAAAACTTATTGCCTTTTAATTTGGCAAAATCACATTCATTCATATCTTGTCATTTACCCAAAATTTGCAGAATTATTGAGTGTAGTTGGGGATAGCAGTTCATGAAATGTGTTCCTTTTTTCAAATTCAAAACGTTTAAATACATAGTTGGACGTTAAGTTCTATTTTTAAAGTATAATCGGGATGTTACATGATTTGATTTTATAAAATTCTATGCATCCTGTTTGCATTGCCAGAGACGAATCACCATAACTTTTGATTAATCAGTTTTTTCCTAATTTTGGAATCGTAACAAGTTTTCGATCTCTGAAATTACAGAATAACACTTAACTTGCGTAAAGGTGCAAACCTGTTCAATCCAAAACTAATCTTAGTAATTAAGTAAATTTTACGAATATCCTAACTGTCTACAAAAACACTTTAAGCCTTCAAAGGAATCAGACTCAAGATTTGTTCGTGTAGATGTTATAAACAAAGTTAACACGATACGAAATCATGAGATAATTTTAATGTGTGACACCTTAGCAGGTGTTTAATTGATGCTCATAAATTTATCTATGTGGTTTTTAGACAATGCCAACTGACGAGAATGAAGTCGAAACGCAAGACGCATGTAATCCTGTTCTATGGTGTTTAATTAGAGTAAAATCTTGATCTTCATTTACATTCTTCACACTGTGGTACATCAAATACATTAGCGTGTGAATCTTGAGACTGTGACAACAATTTAATGCAGAGGCCTTGAACTTGGTGATTTTTTTTCAAGCATCACTGAATATGAACGTAAAAATTGAGTCTAGCAGTCTAGAATTTATAGATCAATTTCATTTGAAAGACTTTCAATTTTACCGGATGCTTCCACTCTCGTTGTATAGCACCCCACTCACCTATTTCTTCTACACAGTTTGTAGATTAGAAATAAACCATGCTTATAGGGCTTTTGGGTTGTTTTCTCAAGGTGGAAGGTTTAATAATCCTACTGACTCACTTTGAATCTGTGTTTTGTAAATGAGGCCGTACTAAAAGATAATACACGTAAGTCTGAAGATGAGTTTTGTATTCTTCGTTATCTCTGCAACAATCTTTCTCACTGTAGCTGCGGAACACTTTGTTTTATCTTACTCCAATTACTCTCCCATTATTAAGATCACCATCTCTTCACCAAATGCATCTACATGCACACTGAATGTTCATTACGTTAAAAGCATTTCATACTCAAATATTAACTTACTATGAAAAGAAGAATTTATTATGTGTTCGATCGAACATCGAAGTATCATCACCATCATCTGCAGTGGTGCATGCATTAACATTAACCTATGACCCTATGTACGAGCAAGTTTCGAATGGCTTTTTAAATTTCTATTCAGATTCATTTTTAATTTCATTTTTCAGAGCCTAATTGAATACTGAATTCACAAGTGTGTATTACGTAAGTTAGGTTATGATCTGTTTTCTTAAACTTTATTTTTTAATCGTATCTCTTAAATCTGTTTACAGATTTCCGTGTGCTGGTTGATTTTAATTAATTTAAATTTTCAGTCTACTAAACATTTGCTCCGTAATAATAAGAAGAGCTTATTTACTGAAGGTAGTCATAATTTCCTCACTGTTTTAAATTCACCTGGTGCTACAATGTTTTGTCAATGTTCAATAATTTAGGGCATTTTGTGTGTAAACAACTTGATTAAAAAGCTAAAACCGCAGAGGCACGATATGAGAACCCATGAGATACGATGTGCCTGCATGCATAGTTGATGTATGCACTTAGTGCAAATAATATAAAATTACGGGACGGAGATATTTGACAAAGAGATATTTTTACCTGTTGATTGGTTGTCATTAAACTCATCAGATAGATTTTGCACTGATCCACATATCGGAGAAAAATATGGAAGAATCACTAAAGCGAAGATTACTGCCCTATAGGGACTTGGAAATAAACTGTTCGATTTCATTTTGCGCAGCTATGAGGAGTTCCCAAAACTCTTAATCATTCTAAAAATGTCAGAAATCCATGTTTTTACGGATTTTACAGAACACCGGTACTTGTAGGAGTATTTCTGTTTACAAACACACACCAATGCTTTAGAACGAAGTTATTCCGAACACAAGTAGGTTTGCTTAGGTTTTTACGAAAAATACTGCACTGCACAAAAACGAGTAAAATGGTTTTTTCGATTTGAAAGAAACCAGAGAACGAAGTCTTCGATGAATATGCCACGCTTTAATTTCGACAAGGAGGCGATGTATGAAGACCAAAACTGAGACTAAAATAATACGAGTTGTTTGTGGCTCATGATGAAGAAGTCGGATACGCTTTTCTGGTCATTTCATCCCTGCGAGCATCTCACATGAGAATTTTTAGTCTTGTTAAGTCAATCTTAACCTGGTATGGGTAAGACTTGCCGTACAGAATTTCATACGTGAAGGATTTGCCACATGAAAAGTTTAAGTTTCTCTGCAGTGCTCACCAACCCTTGAGAAGTGCAGAAGTTCTTAAGCTGATAAATATGAAGGTCTACTGATCTTTACTTATGAGCGATGTATATTTCAAAATCCTCTCTACATTGTTCACTCTACCATTATGTATCCAATTGATAATCCTCACTCTGCTCTAAACATTAAATATCTTACAGTACTTGGGAAGCAATAACGAAACGAAGTAATCAAGGCTTTAATGATGAATCTTCCTAATAAAATTCTTGTATTCGAAGTACAAGTTACAAGTACTGCACAACTTACAACTGTTACAACCCTACCGTGAATAAAGTTTCATTGATTTCTTGTCTTGTATTTGAGTAGTGAGGCTATTTCTATTCTTACTGGCTACCTAGCTAATGAGAACTTAGGCTGGTGGTTTTAATTGAGAACCTGTGCTGATTTCATGAGACTAGTTATACAAAATTATTGATCCATATATTATATCACGCCGATTAATCTTATCAGAAAGTAGATTATTTATCGTAGACTCATCCCTTTCCTGTTTGCTCATTCAAAAATTCTACATTATGCATGCGATAACATCATTATTTCTGGATGGGATCGGAATTTTTAAGAAATATTACGAATTCTAGTACACAGTTTAGTCAGCATAGCCAAGTGACTTTGATAATCGTGGTGTAACGCTTTCGAGATACTCGAATCAAAGGTTTATCACCGTAATTCTAGGTTTACGTGATATCTACAACTTTACGAGTTTATTCTAGGTGTTATTTTTCGGCTTGACGTAGTTCATGAAATTCTAGAATTGTTTTCTAATTCACAATTACAGTGAGAAATTGGACATTTGAAACTTAGCCAAGTAAACCAAAGATATATAATTTTGTTTTAGAAAAATACAAAAGAGTCATTTGATTTTTACGTGGTCACGGAGTTGGGAAAACGAATGACGATATGAACGAGGGTATAATTATACTTCAACAGTGCCTTTAATTTCATGCTCACTCATAGAAAGTTCCACATTACGACATGTGTGTGTTAGGTAGAGCACTAAGTAATAATATTATGCTTAAAAATGAGTCTCTTAATTTCATTTTTTTTTCATCCTGAAATTGACACGTAAGGTAATCCAAATGTCGGATCAAAATCTTCGAAACGGGATTTCTACAAGGTTTATGCTTAAACATCTTCGTACATACCAAAATCATGTCAACAGTTTATGGGAAAGTTGAGTCTCATCCTCTTTCCTATTAGCTAAAATAAACAGTTTGTACAGAAAGTTGACAAAATTACATTTAATCATTGTCGTCTATCCTACTGCAATTTTCTTGTACTTATTACCCTTACTTTCTTTTCCTCCTTCAAACTTCTTTAACTTCATGCCTAAATATTTGATTGACAAGATTCTAAATTCCCAGCACGATGCTTTTTTCACATGTCCTACAATCTAAGACACAAACTCGATCTCCAAGTACATCGTGAGAAATTCACGTAAGCATTATTATTTTTGGCAACGCTATTTATGCATCGATCAATCGATACTAATAGTAATACAAAATTTTGAATACACACATATTTTAGCTTCATGAATCTGTTATGCATAGTTATAGTAGCAGTATCGTCAGGCTTGTAAAACAAAATATCAAGCACAGGTAAGCAATTGTGAATAGGATAGAATAAACTGTAGGCCTTATGTAGCAGGTGGAACAGGGCCGACATAAATGTGTAGCATGGAATTGGCTACGAGCATGTTTAATGTAAAGTTTAGAATGTAAATTCATTTTCACAGCATAGAAAATGTGAAAATTATTGACGCATAAAGCCATTAATTATAGATTTTTCTACTTTCTGTTTTACTTTTACCCGTTCTTTGCCTGCCTCTGCAATAAAGGTAAGCAATACTAATTTTATAGTACTAGTTTTAATTGCATAACTGCTAAGTTATTTTTTAATGCTTTCCTTTGAAGTCATTTTTAAAACTTAGTAAAAGTTTAACTAACGTGCATTTAATCAGTTGGCACTGCTTAAGTTTTCACGTTTAACATTAGAACACAAAATACAAATTAATCACTTGTGTACTTTAAAATATAATTTACATGCTTCAAATTCGAGAAATCAGAGATTTTAATAGTTAAAATAAGAGGTTTTTCACATTGCGTTGGAGTGAAAGTGATTTCCATTCCCGTAGCCAAAATGTGGGATTTTTTTCATCATACGGACATTCAATGATTCAATCATCCGACGGGATTTCTATGACCTTATCCGATGCATTAGGTGTGGAATCTATTAAATGTCGTATTTTTTCAGCAACCTATCAAGGAAAAAGAATTATTAGCCTGTGACGTTTGTTTCTCATGAGAAATAACAAAAAATAGTAGCCAAAGATTTCTGAACTCAATACATTTTGGGTTATTAAGACAAAATCGATATCAGCTCTTTCGATGAACTTCTTGTAAGCTGCTTCAATGTCACTAACTGCCGTATCTGCAAAGCAAATAACATTGATGAAATATATTACACGAATAATTACTGTGAAGACTGTGGAAGAAACGTGTAGCTTTATGAATCAATCTTACTTTCATCTACGACAAAAAGATTCGACTCGACATCCTTTCGGACTTCCCCAATTCCTGCGAGCCTGTAGCCTAGACAAGTTTCCTGCATAATGCACAACAAAGGTTAATGTATTTAATAACACTTTAAGTAGTACTAAAATCAACGGTTACTGACAGTCATTCATTCATTCTCTATTCACACAATTACAAACCTCGTCGCCGATGACTGCCATCAACTTCATCTTTTACGAATAGCGTGCTCGTCTTAAGGTAAGCGACACGGAGATAACACTGACGTTACAAAACTTATTTTTCGAAAGCTTAAGTCGATTTTCAGCTATAACTTTTCAGCTTCGCCTGCCTGTGGATGTGTGTGTGTGTCGCTTGCTCGCGTGCCTGAAATGCGTTTGCATGCAAAAGTAATTATTGCACAATGAAATCGAAGCAGTTTAAACTGGTGGACTGGCGCGCACGGCGGGGCAACTTCAGACTGCCTTGCTCGATGGCACGTAGGCCCTAGTACAGAATGGTGATTGCAGAGAAGTAATGCTTAATTTTGGCCACCAGAAGTTGTAGTACTATAAGTAGTTCGTCTTCGTGGTGATCTTGATCAAGTGCAGAGTGTAACTTTTAAGCAGGTTCATCCGGTTCATGGACACAAAAACTTGTCTTATGTAACAAGGGCTTTCGTGTGAACGAAACATCTGTCGGAAATTACTTACAATTTGCAATTACCCTATTGAAGTTCCACTCTGTGATTTTGTCTCTAACTCTTAAGATTTAAAGTCCAACTTGGTGTCCACTTAAGGACTCACCTGTGGATTGAACTTGACACGCCTACAAGTTTAAGTTTCATTTAACAAGAAATCACGCATACCTGAAGTTCTTCGTCTTAATTATTACCCTGGAAAGCCATTAAATTAGGGCTAACAATAAGAAAATCATGGATTCTCCTGCCCCAGTAGGCGATACCAGCAAAGGTAATAAGCCTCGTAGTTCATCAGACAAATTTCGAGAGCCAAGCACAGAAGACCAACATGGTAAGAAAAAATACAAGATCTTAAAAATTAACTGGTCATGCATTATTGTTCATCGTTGAATTTGAAATCATAAATTCATGGAGAAAGCTTTGGCGTAGTCATTCTTGAATCCTTGACTAGAGGGTTCTCATAATCTGCATTGTTCTAAAAATGAGGAACTCAAACTCACTTTGTGGAGTGTGTAGAATGAAGATATGATTTAATAATGCAATTTATGAATTTATGTCATGCTATAGTGCTACGTTCAACGCAACGGAAGTTGAGGAAGGTTTTAGATCCCATAGATTCATGCTAGAATACGAACGCAGTGAACACACTGCCGTTCATGTGGAAGCATGAAGTTGTCATTACGATGTCACTAATGATGTTGATGATGTGTAGAAGGGTTTAATTATCGTGATAATAGTGAAGGAAAGTTTTAACTAGGGAGAAAGTGGGGATTCATGGGATGGTGGTGAGGGTGGTGGTGGCGAGGGTGGTGGAGGTGAGCCGGCGTGGGGCGACGTGAAGTGGGGCTTAGTGGGAAACTGCGGTTCTGTCCTCATGGCACCATCATCATCGGCACTCTCCTTCTCAGCAGACTTAAAACAACACAGAAACCTCCTGTCCCTCACTTAAGTTCTTCATTAAGTGTACACGGCCCTTATTAAGGTACTCATTCAACTCATTTGTTACACCTGACCTTCTCTTCATCTGGGTCACCTTCGACCCATCTCTGTAGGCCGTTTTGCACGTACCCAAACAAAACCATCAATTAAGCCGTGTGTCCTTCAAGTCTACTCTGCTGCAATTTGAAGGGCACTATTTTAGGCTAACCTATCTATTTGTAAGATTAAATTCTGAATGGCAGTTTAGTAATCTATTTTGATATCAGTTTGTTTGCTATACTTAATATCGCATATCTTGGCTGATGTCTTTGACAACTGTAGTAAGAAGGCTTGGTCGTGGAATTTATTGGAACTTGCCAATTTTTTAAAATACTTGCAAAAGTTCAAGATACCGTGTTTGAAGCTATATGGGAATAGGATTGACTTAATGTCACGCTTTCTTAGATCATAAATATAATGGTAATTTTTTTCGAATGCTATGAGGAAGGGTGACGAGAGTACATCTTCTTAAAGGGACATGGATCCTACGTTGCGGAACGGAGGCTTTTTAGCGAGTAACTCTGTCAGTGTATACAGCGTTTAATCTACTATATATATGTATTAGTATGCGCATTGCAGATTGAAGGGATGTTAATGTCATTTCCTCAGGTAGTTTCACACTCACACAATACTGTTGTATCTTGAGTCATCTCGTAATTACAACGTGGCTGAAGGTTACGCTGCCTCACTGCCTGTCTTTCCATCCTTTCTAGCAAAGCGTAAAATCCATCGTTAGTAAGCTTCAATCATTCATCCTTAGTGCTGTGCATTCTCTCGCAAATCAATCTCTTATGACTCAAAGAATCTATCATTTTTTGTGTAAGAATGTAAAAAGTCGCGTGTTTTAAACTGCAAATCTAGGGCACGTATTCGTACAGATTTAGTGCTGGGCTAAGATCGAGAGCAACGAGGGTTCTCGTCAATATTGCGGAGAAATTGTGAATTGTGCATGTGCAAGTTGCAGCTGAGGCAATTCTCGTGAATGTGGAGTCATTCATTCGAAACTAAGCGTAGGAGACGATTTAAGCTGAGCTGTGAAATAATTTAGGTATTGGTGTCATTGGATATTGGAATAATATTTTGTAGTGAAAACAGAGTACGCAAATATTTGGGAGAATGTATTAAAAATAGGGTGGAAGGAGTTAAACTAATCAGTGTGATGTTTGGTTTCAGAACGAGATCACTGGACAGACTGTAACTTTCGATCAGCAGTCCATCCGCATATTTGTCACCGTGAACACATTATGGCAGATGAAGAACGTGCCCAGATTGAAGCCGAGATAAAGGTCCAAGGAGAGCGTGTCCGCAAACTTAAAGCAGAGAAGGCTCCCAAGGAAAAGGTAATTGGAGTAGACCTCGTAGTGCTAGAAGGATTGGGATTGTGCTAAGAAGTAGTGTACTTAATATTAAAAGTAGGATTCTTTTTCTTTGTGATTTCTCGGGGAATTCTTCAACTCAACTGAATTTATTGGCTTTATACAAATTACTTGGTGATTGCCATGGGAATTATTTGCTTCTCACGGAATTTCTATCGATTTGCGGTGCAACGCAACCGATATTTTTGTCAAATCAATCAATTACGACGGTCTTATTCATCCCTGATGACTTTATCACAGATTGATGAAGAAGTGGCGAAATTACTGGAGTTGAAGGCGCAGATTAAAGATGAAGCGCCACAGAAGTTCCAGCTTAAGGTTCCTAAGGTAGATACAGAAATTGGATACGTGTATAATGTGTGTAACAAAATGAGAACTTTTGAATTTACTTGTGGTGTAGGGTACTCGAGACTACAATCCTGAGCAGATGGCTATTAGAGAGAAAGTGTTGAATACTGTCATCCAGTGTTTTAAACGGCATGGAGCTCAAACTATAGATACGCCAGTGTTTGAATTGAAGGAAGTGCTTACAGGCAAATATGGCGAAGATTCGAAGCTCATTTACGACTTAAAGGATCAAGGAGGAGAAATCCTTAGCCTCCGATATGACTTGACAGTCCCCTTCGCGAGATATTTAGCCATGAGTAAAATAAGTTCCATCAAACGGTATCACATTGCGAAAGTCTACAGAAGAGATAATCCAGCAATGACTCGTGGAAGATACCGAGAATTCTATCAATGTGTAAGCCATTTTTCACTTTGAAATGCGTCGTTTTTTGGCTATCAGTGAAAATAATCACTTCGTCTTTCTTAGGATTTCGATATTGCCGGTGCCTATGATGCTATGCTTCCTGATGCCGAATGTATCAAAATAGTCGAAGAAATCCTTACTGCTTTAGAAGTTGGTGAATTTCAAATCAAGGTCAATCACAGGAAAATCCTGGACGGCGTTTTTGAAATGTGTGGGGTCCCTACAGACAAATTCAGAACTATTTGTTCATCTGTTGATAAACTTGATAAGACACCTTGGGAAGAAGTCCGGACTGAAATGATAGATGAGAAGGGATTAACTCCAGAAATTGCGGATAAAATTGGAGTAAACATTAGACTCAGTGGATCTCCATCCGATGTGATAAGTACACTAAAGACAAGAGACGATTTCATGAAGAACAAAAATGCCAAGGAAGGTCTTGACAGCATGGAACTTCTGGTTAAGTACTGCAACTTGATGGGAATTAACGAGTCAACTCTCAATTTCGACTTGAGTCTAGCCCGAGGATTAGACTATTACACCGGCATTATTTATGAAGGTGTTCTGTTAAGTAAGTTAAACAATAGTTATGTTTGTATTCGTTAAACTTTGTAACTTACTAAACTTTAAATATTGGTTACTGTTTTGTGTAGGTCGGGAGAAAAATGGCGAAGCTGTTGGAGTTGGAAGTATTGCTGGTGGTGGTAGATACGATACTTTGGTTGGAATGTTCGATCCTAAGAATCGTCAAGTTCCATGTGTCGGTGTTTCAATTGGAGTTGAGAGAGTGTTCAGTATATTAGAACAGAAGGCTCTGAAAACAAAAGTTCGAACTACTGAAACAGAAGTCTACGTTGCATCTGCACAGAAAGGCCTTGTAGAAGAAAGAATGAAGCTCCTTTCTATTTTATGGAGTGGAGGAATCAAATCAGAGCACTCCTACAAGTCTAATCCTAAACTTCTTCAGCAGCTCCAGTATTGTGAGGACATGTGCATCCCTTGGGTGGTACTAATCGGCGGAAGTGAGTTGGAAAAGGGGGTTGTTAAGCTGAGGAATGTCGTTTCTCGTGAGGAAGAAGAGATTCAGCGAGACCAACTTGTGGCTGAATTGTTAAAAAGAGTTCGCAACTCCAACTAAAAGTAACGCATGCACTCAATGCCAACTATAAATTATTATTTAAAATCACAACTCTCTAAATGTCCGCTCAGTCTTCATCACTAAAGTTACCTTCCGAGTTAGTACAGAGTAAGGGATTGCACGAATCAGCCCTTGATTCGTGCTGCATCTAGTTTGATTATTGTTGTTCAGTCCAATGTTGCTACTGTGAAAATGCGAACTAGGCACAATGCAACTAATTGTGTCCGGTGATCGGGTTATGATTTCTACTGTGAAATATTTACAAGTGGCTGTTTATACTTTTCCTGTGGTGAAGTCTGCTTCTATCAATAAACTAAGTACGCCAATGTACTTAATATTTACAATGAAAATTCTTCAGTAGGACTATAAAACACTTTATTTATTTAGAATTAACAATTGTAAGCAGGACTAGAATTACTCATATTGTAATCATCTGAACAACTGCGGTTATATCAGATTTAACGTGGTCGGATGTGGTTCAGATCAGGAAGACATATTTTCCTCCAGAACAACCGAAGCTCTCCCGGAAGCCAGAGAATGAACGAGAGAAATCCTGGAATTGCAAGAATCCCGAAGATCATTTTAAACAGGGGACTTCCATATGTTGGCAGCTCGAGAAATTCTATTTGTTCATCTAGAATATTAGAAACCAATTGAGGAATGCATAACAATCTGTTAAATGAGGAGTAGTAACGTTAATACCTCCATTAAATATCGAATGATTGCTATGATACATATTTTCCAGTGGAGTAAGAGGATGAACAGCATCTATCTGAGATACATTAGGACTCACGAAAAATAGTGCGAATGCCGAATAAAAAATAGCTTTGAAAATATTAGTGAATCCATAAGTCGAGGGAAAATCTTTGAGTCCGAAGACATCCACAAGGAGTACTGTTTTAGTAGCATACATCATTCCTCTTGTAATTCCATACATAACGCCCAAACAAAAAGATGTCCCCACAGTAGAGGACAATCCAAAGCCTGGAACAAACATAATGTAAGCATTTGAAAATGATGCATGACAAATTACGTCTATGGTAAATAATGGTAATTCAACAGGAAATACCAGTGGTTAAAATGCTCGCACAGATGTTTCCTATGAAGAACCCTAGTCGTCTTGTGAACCATTTTGAATCTGAGATATAAGCAATCACCAATCTAGCGAGGATATCGGAGCAGCACATCAAAAGAAGAGCTATTTCTCCATGACTGGAATAGTTCCCGGATTTCATGTACGCAATGTGCCCATACACAACCAAAGGAATGAATGGCAAAGTTAGTTCAGCTAATGCTATTCCACTCGCTGTAACTAGGAATGTTGTTTGCTTCAAGTATCTAAATTTTAAATGATGCAGAGATTTTATCATTCGTAATCGAAGCGGAAGTTCAGGGTTTTCGCTGTCAGAGAAGTTATCAACTGCGTGTTCTGCATTACAAGGCTCGCCATTCAGATGAGTTTCTTTGCTTGCAACATCCATTTCGTTGTTGTTTCCCAAAGGACTACCAACTGGCCCGTGGAATTTTATGTGAGTCTCTAGATCCACAAATTTATCAGATGTAATATTGGCAGAACTACTCGTTCCATAAAGTTGCTCTGACGATTGTTCAGAATGGGTTGTTGCATTCCAGGCTTGTCCCACTGTGACTTCGCTGTCAGATTGAGATTTGTCCCGAGAGAGATTATTAAGTGAACAGCTCATTGCCGGTGTACAATTCCCCGTGACACTTGTAGACGGTCCTTCAGATTCCTCTGGGATGTTAGGCAACATGGAAGCTGAAATCTCAAGAAGATAATGACTTCTTTTTCTCGGTTTTTCAGTACTTTCAGAGTTTTGAGAAGTTGACTTCATCTCCATCAAAGGAATTCCCTCAGGGTTACATTCATCTTTGTTGCCTAATTCACTCGACTCACTTTGTTCAGAATCTTTTGGGCGCATCACTGATAATCTGTCTGATGTAGTGTAGATAGGCGTTACATACAAAATTGCGGCCACAAATGCCAAAACTGAACACAACGATCTAATGAGAAGCTTATCTTCTGTTGAGTTAACGTCATAAATAGCATTGCTGTAAAAATACGGTGTAATTAGGTAGCCGACTCCAGCTCCCATCTCAAGGATTCCTACACAAAGACCGGTGTATTCTTGAACACAAGCCTCTACCACTAGAAGATACGTCGTATGGACAGCTAATCCTATCCCAAATCCTGCATCAAATTATGTCAATTCCTTAGCAATTTGTTGACTTCTCTATCAAACTGAGACGAGAATGGCTCACCAACTATTCCAGAGTAAGCCACAAGTAGCCAGGCGTGAAGTCTTAAAGTCGACGCAGCCATGAGGAATCCAAAGGATGCTATGAAACAACCAACCATTGCTATTTTCCTGTGACTCCATATTTCCACCATAGATTGACACATCACAGCTAGTCCATTATTAGTATATTCAGTATCTCAACATTTCTTATAAATGTAGCAATAAATATCTTCAGACGGAAAGATACCTGTGCTGTAGTACACGATTATCTGAGTTGCAATAAGCCATTTTGCGATAACTTTGTGAGTCCACACACCATCATCCACAAAAAGAATGCCACTCGTTTTCAATGTGCTCTCCAAAAGCTACGCATCAAATGAATAATAAATCTCTTTGTGTGATTATTACCACCGTTATCATTGTTGTGTAATACTTGCATGGAAATAAAAACTTCATATCAAATCGTACCAAAATGAGCAGCGTACCTACTGCAACGACAACCCAGAATGAGCTCTGTTGAAGAGTTTTCTCCATTTCAGCTTATCAGCTCTGCTTCGTAAAGTGGTGACACATTCGTCGATCATGAAGACCACAGATTAATATTATATTGTTAGAAATCAATAATGTCAACACACATTTTTTCATATTTTGGGATAACACGTCTCCAAACTGAAAATCAGCCCATTGCGAAGAAAAATTACAGGCGATCTGTAATTAGTATCAATTTAGACAACACTTTAGCATGAGAGAAAGTCGTCGTCGGTGGACTTAATGTATGGAAATGGATGTAAATATGTGTAGAACTTCCACTTCCAGCAGTTAGTTGTGTCGCAATACAAATACTTTAGTAATTAACGTTTGACATGACGTGCAGTTGGCAGTGTAACTACCGAATTATTGCATGTAGAGTTTAGGGCTTACACGGAGAATTAGCGAATTGGAGAGTCCCAGGGTTTAAATATGACCCATAGTAAATTTAACCACGATACAACATTAAGATAATTTAAACTTCGAATTCCACTGGCATGATGCAAACAGTTGTATTTTTATAATGGGTACCCACAACTAAGCATACCTCGGTATAGGAAAAAATACCTGGTTGTGGTTCACAAACCAGCTTTTGTTGGCAATACGGCACTGTAAATAAATACATCTTTAGAGACAGATCTCAATTATTCTACCGTCTGCTGCATGAAAGAACCATGACTAAACTACTTGAGGTATTTAAAAGAACCCATAGAATTAAGACCCCAGGCACCTGCACCGTATACACTACGTGTTGCAAATAAGTGCTAATGAAAAACTACATGATTCGTTACTCCACAGATTTATTCCTGCTTAAGGCACCCTATGACGGAAAGTCAATTGCATATAACGAGATTCGTATATTATTATATGCACTGATTCTGCCTCAGGGAACCAGCAGCTCACAACAGAAACTGGTACAATAATCCATGGAACTGAAGAAAGATCACATTTCACTCTGCCCAGTACAAGTCACGGTAAAAACATGTAAAAAGAATAGCTTCTGAAAGTTGACAATCATGTACCTATATTACAAATATTCTGACGGGCTTGCAAAATCGCCAAAAAATCGTGTAATTCATGTAAATCACGCAGAAAATAATTGTTCCATGCAAACTCTGCACGCAATTACCATTAGAAGGAGTGAGAAAATTGTCCACAAATTAGTTTCTACACAACTGAAAATACTTAATGGTAATTACATAGTTCACACTGCCCCAACTGACTTTCGTTCAACTGAATTCCTCCAAACATGCGAGTGTTCCCCACAGGTCTCCTGGCCAAGCTCATCTTTAATCTCTGAGACTCTGTGAATGTGAATGCTCTTGTGTTAAATGTGTCTATAAGACAAGTGTAAGTCCAAGTCCAACGAAAATCAGCCTCACTTCACGGTAAGTCGAATCATGGAATCATGCATTAAAATCATGCTGAGTGTCAGAGTGAAGTTAAGTTGTTGGTCAGAAAACAAGCCATAAATATATAGAAAGATTAGTTCAGTGATATTTTAAACTGACCACTCCCTTCACCTCAAGCAAGGTTGTAAATCTCACTTATTAAAAATCTCAGTCAATACCAAATACCTTTCAGCAAATCAATCTAACAATCGCATGTTTATTTTTTACGAGAAATCCTTGAAAGGTATGTGTTTTATTGTATATTGTTTTACCAACGTAGACCGTCTCCAGAGGGGTTGTTTCAGAGACGCATCAATTGAGACGAGATTTTTGCTAGTCTTACATCTGAACAAACTTTAGTCTTTCAATGTCAGCAGAGACAAGCACATAGAATGGCACGGATGTTAATGGTTTCGGATGAGTAAGTCACATCCCATTGACTACACGAACTACAAATCTCTGCCTTTTTCACAAATATCATCATCACCATCTCCCTCAAGATGATGAACGATCGCCACTACAATCATTTCATACGCTCTCGTGTTCCTTTCAGCTTTAAATCTCAATTTCTCAATCCCATATACACATCATATAACTGCAAGATGCACAGTCCTTCTTGCCGCAAAGTAGAATGAAAATAATAGTCCAGGGATACTTAAAAAGAAACCAGACTTTTAATTTCGGTCTGGTTTAGTTGCGTAATGTGTAGCTGTACGAAGTTTTATTGTTACAATGCTACAGAGACTGTCGAGTCTAAGGGAAACAGAAATAAGTATCTCTTTAATATACACAAATGCATTCGTCACGGCAATTTCACATATACACAAACATGACACAAACAGTCGACTTCTTAATCTCCCCCACTTTTGACTTTGCTTCTTCAGCAAATTTGACATGTTTTTTTAATTTTTCCATTGCTTAATGTGACACATCAGCAGCATTTATGATTTGTGCTATTCGTGCATGAGTCAACTTCACATGAATTCCTTTTTCTAGACTCTCGTTACTCATTTAACCACATTATATATTTGACCACATTGAGCACTGCACATTAAATAAGGTAAAAAAGCATCCACTTCAATTTGAACTGACTTTTATCTCCTTAAAGTGATCAAAACTTATCACTTGACTTGAGTCATCGTCACCGTTGCGCCGTTGTTGGTGGTGCAACGCTTAACGCTTTGTTAGTCATTACAGAACCGATTATTTTGTCCCAGACAGACTGCATATTTATAACAAACACATATGAAAACACACCAAACCCAATCTAACTGAAAACCTCATGTGATCAGACAAGTTGCATCTGAGTCTGTGGCATTTTGTGCTCCTTCCACAGAATAATTATGAAGTGATCAAAAGCAACCCAAACTCCTCAATGAGTAGATACATATGAAAGATTCATGATGATGATCATCACTCCAATAATTACCACTCTAAGCCTTTGCAAGTCCCTGAGTGGATTGTAGAATTGTAAATCCACTTGTGTGTAGTTGTATAAGTGCTAATCAGAAATTCATCAAGCCTCTACACAATGTCATTACACTCTGTGCATGTATGCATTGTCTGTAATTCTTTTTAATAAAGCAAAGCCGATTCCCAAAGTTCACGATAATGTCATAAAAGCCTTAAACCTCCTTCTCTATATAATATCTCTCTGTAGCATCCCTATACTAGACAAAAGCAGTAAAAGTGAACCCACCTTCCACGTAAAAAACTAAAAACTTTCTTATTTCAACCTAATTTACATCAAGCTCAGTGTCAAACAAAGCCGAGGCGAGCAGCCGGTTTCACAGCATTAAAAGCAATTGAAAAAATATTGAAATCGCTGTATTCCTCCTCAGATTAAAATCGCAGGGCATAATCGACATCGACTCTTCTGCTATTGTTAGTTAACATGCACTTTGTACTTTCAATATCACCCATCATCATCATCACCACCACACAATAATAATAATATTCCTTCCTGTACAAATCCTCAGCAGCCACCACCAACACCAACACCACCAGCATCATCATCAGCATCGTTTAATACCATCATCATCATCATCATCATCACGAGAGCCAGTCAACATTTCAACATATAATACAGAATTCCCAACACTATTCAGTGTGCCTACGGTTTGTAGTTTCTTTACACTCGCCCATTTAAGTTGAGAGCAGAAGGACTGACAGAAAAAGAATTGCAAGGAGGCAGGCAGTAAGTAGCAGCAGCAGCAGCAGCAGCAACCCAGTTCTCCCATCATTGCATCTTTCCATCATTAGTATTATTATATCCACCTTGTCCTCATTCCCCTTCCTCTCCCACTACACTTGTCGACTGTCTTGAAGAATTTCGACAACTGTCGACAGTCGACACTAGGTGTAAGTTTTTAATAAGCACATGGTGGTGATGTAGTGTGGAAGATGTCCCATTCCTCCTTTTGCTGTTGTGACTACTCATCACACCTTCACACTTGGGGAAAGTGGTAGGCACTCCTCCACTGGAATTACACTCGCTTTTCGTCGCTTTTTGTGTTTCCGGAAATCTTGGAAATTATGTCCACAGACGAGAGTCATCGGGTGTAATTTAAGTGTTTGTGGTTATTGTGGAAAGTTTAATAATTGTTTTGGGAACTCTGGGATTGTGGATCGGAAGAGGCATCAGCGGGGAAGCTGATGATTTCTGAGGTGAAAATTAATAAAAATATTTAAGTGTACTTTACTAAAAGATTTACTTGTGGGGTTTTTGTGGGGGTGGAGGTTGCGGTTGGAATTTAAAGGGAGTAAAATCTGAGTTATTAGTGTTTTACGTCAGTGTTTACATGTTTTACGTGGTGTGTGGGATTTTATGTAAGGATGGAATTATCCGTAGTCATTTTCTGGAAATAGACGGTGAAAGGATTAGATATTTAAAAGTTTAGAGGAGTAAAAGTGAAGGTGTCAAGGGTTTAGTTTATTTTTAGGAAAATGGGGTCAGATCAGATCGGATCCTCAGATATTTGAAGGTAAATAGGTGAAAAAGACATTTTCAAGTAAAAGTGATGTAATTGTGGTTTTCAGGTTCGGAAATTGAGAAGCGAATCTGGAAAAGTGGGAGGCAATTAAGACGAAATTGGTGGCTACGAGAAGTGAAGGTGTGACTGTTAAAAGTCTAAGTGGGTGACATATCGATAGCGTGTAATTTGTGGTCCAGTAAGTGTCTCTTTCTGTTTCCGGTTTAAAGTTACATGTTTGTTTGAAAGTAGTGGAGATGTGCTTTATTGAAGCTAGAAGAAGAGTCATGATGTATTAGGAGGTCATTAATGTTCGGAGCAAATGCGAATGGGAAAATTAATGAAGACAGTTTGCAACGGAACACCGTTGGGACATTGTTATTAGTAGTTAGTGTAGGGTGAATTACCACTTGTCACGCTTGTGTGGTAAAACAAGTGAGGTTAGGAATGGACATGGATGATGTCTACCTCGTAATATTATTACTCTAATTCTAGTATTCTAGTCACTTAGAGGGACACGACTAATAACGAATTTTGTAATGAGGTATTGTCCATAATTGGAGTGAATAATTATCCTGAATGTGAGGTAGAATTCTGCTCCAATGTTGATCAGAGGTAGTTTTAATTGCACTTGCTCGCAGATAGCTGGCAATTGGGAACAAAGTAACGATTTCCATGAAATTTTGTGTGTAGTTGGAATTTATTGCCTTATAAGTACTCTATGAGCCTATTTCTAAAGTACAGTTGAATGTGGAATGTAGAGAAGTTGTAATTCAAGGATTTTTGGGTCTATAAAGAGTTTTATTTGGGAGTGGAAAAGAAGAATAGTGCTGCGGAAGAATAGGTGATTAATCTAATGGCTTAGTACTTGTTTTTGTTGCAGAGTAATCAATATGAGAGAATCAATTGTGGATGGGACAACAAATCACTGCTCGGATGGAAGCAGTCATGAAGAATTTACTGGCAGAATGAAAAAGTCAAGGAATGAAAGCTCAGAAGGATGTAAGACATCGGAAGTGCAGGGTCATTTGATGGAAAGTATGGTTGGGCTAGGTCTGTCACCATGGAACAAGTTTATTAAAGTATACCAAAACGGACAAGAATCAAGCTCATCAATACCAATTCAGATTAACCGACAGATTCGAGAATGGTCTGAAGTTCTACAGACTCTTCAAGAGGCTATTAAAGTTCCTGTCCAACAAGTGTTCACGACAAGTGGAAAGAAGTTGTCCTCAGTCAGCGATCTGGACAAGATTCACGAACTAGTTGTATGTGGAGATGAACCCTATCAGAAGTTACAGTATGGTACTACAGAGAACGGTGTCAAAGTGTGCCGCACCGACAGAAGGAATATTGGCAGACCTAAGTTAAGAAAAACTGAGAGAGAATCTCTGGCACGATCTGTAATACTAGAAGCTTCGTCACTATGCGATGTCGACCATAAAATTTCGGCAAGCAATCCATTGGTGAAGACTTTCTCAGAACAGGACGTCTCAAGTATGGAATCTGGATTGTCATCTCCCAAACTTCGAATCCGTCAATCACAGTCCCCAAGGCCACGGCCCATATCAGCATATCATGGCAGTATGAGCACATCCGTCGAAAGAAATAGTCCTTTAGGAAATTCAGTTTCTCGGATTCCTAAGAGAATAATCACCAGTCCAAGTACAAACTCCAATAATCAGCAACCATCGTCTCAAAGTTCTATTCCTGTATTCAACTCAAGGTCAAGTAAGAAGATTCTGGATAAAGAAAAACTTCCCGTCATAACACCCACCGAGAGGCCTAGTCGACAAGGTGATCATACTAGTAAATCACAAAATATGTGGCATGATCTGAAGGGCTGGTTTAATCTTAATAGTTTTTATAGATGCTATCAAACGTGAGTTCCTTCCTGCAAAAAGGATTTATGTGATTCGTCATGGAATGAAACCAAGGAAATCAAGAAGGATTTTGCTAAATCCCAAGACTACCGCTAGATCATTTGATCAAGTTCTGAATCACATTACAGAATCTCTTAAGCCTGACTGGGGAGCTGTAAGGAAAATTTACAATCTTCAGAAAGTCGAGGTGAGAATTTGAATCCCTAATAAGCTACACCTGTACCCGAATGTCAGTTAATCAATATGTCTTTGTTCTAGATATCTTGTGTAGAAGACTTTTTCAGCGATGACAGCATTTTTCTAGCATGTCCAAATGACCGTGTGGGGACAAACGATTTCAATTTGGATATTGAAGGTAAAAATCTGGATGAGTTTTGATTTTTAGGTATCGATTTTTCGTTTACAAATTACAAGTGTTCGTTATGGTTGGATTACAGAAAGGAAATCTATGGATCTGTATGCCAAAGGAAAAGTTATGCTTTCTAAGCAGACAAAACTCCGAGGCTTAGAAATATCTCGATCTCCCAATCGTAGACCTAAGTCAAGTTCGAACCCTCAGAATAACTGTGCTAGCATTTCGTATCCCAGCCATCCGAAGAATATTAAAACCGAAGATTTTCCGGTACTAATCAAGGAGAAGTATGCTGTTGGAGACATCATAGGAGATGGAAACTTTGCTGTTGTCAGGAAGTGTATACAACTCAGAAGTCAAGAAGTATTTGCTTTGAAAGTTATCGATAAATCCAAAGGAAAAGGCAGAGATGCTCCTCCGGAATACGAGGTCAAAATACTTGGAATGGTGCAGCACCCAAACATAATTAAAATGTTTGAGCAATACGATTTCAACAATGAGCTCTACATTGTCTTAGAGATGATTGAGGTGACTATTGGTTTCGAGTAATTTAAATGTAAGCTACTTCTTGTATTATTAATGAAAACTATAAATCTTACTAGGGAGGTGATCTGTTTGAAGCAATTGCAAAGGCCACTAAGTTTCCTGAACCAGACTCGGCATCAATGACTCGAGACATAGCCTCTGCTTTATCATTTTTGCATAACCGACGTATTATTCATCGGGATATTAAACCAGAAAACCTGCTGGTGAGTGTGATTTTATTCATACAGCTTATTAAAATATCTGCTGACATTTATATTGATTGTCATTTAGGTTTATACAACTGCCGATAACAAACTTGGAATCAAGTTGGGCGATTTTGGCTTAGCTCAAATCGTAAACGGTCCTCTGTATACGGTTTGTGGTACACCTACATATGTGGCACCTGAAATCTTGGCCGAGTCTGGCTATGGACTGAAAGTAGACACCTGGGCCCTGGGGGTCATTGTTTATGTTTTACTGTGTGGATATCCACCTTTCGTAAGCCCAACTGGTGAACAAGAAGAACTCTTCGAACTGATTCTTACTGCCGACTACGAGTTTCCTCCAGAGCATTGGGATAGCATTTCATACAATGCGAAGCACCTTATATCAAGAATGATAGAACCGGATTCTGATTTGAGATTAAGTGCTGACGATGTTTTGGATCATCCATGGCTCTCGGTAGGCCAACTAGCAAACATTCTAAATTTAACTAGATGGGTGTTTATTCAACTTTCTCTGTCTGTTAGATGGATTCTACTGATTCTCATGCAAAACGATGTCAACCTGAAGATGATTTCAATGCTAGAGTTTTTGCCGCAATGGGATTAACCGACATACACCTGCCAGGTTCTTCAGGAGTAGGAACTACTAATATTAAAGCTTCGTAATCTAGCCTGAGTCATTTTGTATTTACGATGCGAGCGCAAACAAAACAAATTCAACGCTAGTCTTACTTATTAAATTCAAGCATAAAAAAGGATTATAGAGTAACTGAGAATCGCGCATTGTAGTTTAAGTGAAGAATAACTAGTAAGCATCTCATCTACGTATGTTTCAATTTCAATATACTTAAGTTAATTAAACGTCATATCAAGAACTTGCTACAACCAACTAAGAACTTCAAATTGTTCAACAGAATTTGCACATCTTGTTTATAAATCATATTTATTGTGTAGTATACAAGAAACAATTTTGTCACCATCAGACTTGTAATACCTCGGAAGGATCCGAAAGTTAAATTATTTATATTGACTTGATAAAAACTCGAATTTGTTTTCTACGTAGAACAATTTTGATAGCCAAACATACGCGTAAATTCGACTTCAGATTGGCAGTACAAATGTATGTAATTTATTAAAGCAACAGTTGCTGCTGACCAAAGACTATTTATGCTGGAGATTGACACAAGCAAGCAGGTTGCACTTGACGTTTTAATTTTGGAACTGTGATCTGTGTAGTTAAGATACAATTAAGACACTGTCAAATCTATATTTATAATGCCTGGTTAATGAACGCATTTTGCGAATGAAAAAACTGAAGGAATCATTAGCAAACATTGCTATTTATTGAAACATGATAATAATTACAACGAAAAACCTGTAATTGTGGTACCTTTTGTGAATTTGAATACCTACTGTATACCTCATAGAGGTTGAATAATGATGATGGTAGTTTAAAATGTAAATTCAATCGAATTGAATTCAATAAAATGCAATTTCAAAGCCAACATTTTATTCATTGCATCTACATTATAAGCATGAACAATTGAATAATTATCCACTTAAGATTAAAGATGGTTCGGAAGTGTGCTAAAGACAGATTCGAATCAGATCGTTTCATAGAAATAAGTTGTGGAGGATTTTCAGGATGACATAAGAAGAAGAAATCCAAGCAGTATCAAGTGTCCCCAAATTCAATTTAGAATTCCTTAAGCTTCTTGTCAGCATTCTTGATGGAAAGATAATTGTTGAAGGCCCTCACACGGAGACGTGACCAGATGACGTGGTCAGTGAGTGCGAGCATTTGGGCGGCAGCAAGTCCAGCTGCTTCAGGATAGAGAACGGTGGTGCATCCGAGTCCAGACGGGGTGTCCAAAGATGACCAGATATCTCGAATCACGTTATCTCCTTTGACAGGGGGACAATTAATGACTGGGTAGGATGTATTTCCAGAAGTGACAGGGCCTAGTCCATTGGATCGTCCAGCAACAGCGACGAAAATTGTGGGGATGCCTGTTCCCTCATACTGAGCAATGATGGAAAGAGTCTCTGAAGGTCCCTTGTGAGCAGATGTCACTCGCATTTGACATGGAACTCCAAGTCCTCGGCAAGTGGTCAAAATCTTCTTGCAGTGCTCTTCGTCCGATGGAGATCCCATGAGAACAACCACCTGTTTGGAGATGACTCTTAATTAAAAGGCAGTCCAACGGTGTAGCCTGTAATTCTCGCGAATCTGAATACTCACCAACGCCTTTGGGGCTGGCATCAGAAGATCCAAACGTTCAGCAATCCACTTGAAGTTCTTCTTGACTTCATCCAGAGCCTCAGCAGTGACGACCTTCAAGTCCCTGTACACTTGCTTGTCCTTCATCAACCTCTTGTCTCCGGATGGCCAAAGCCTCCATGAGTCGGAATCAATGACGTCAGCGACCATAATTACCCCATCAGCGACTCCGAACTCGATCTTCATGTCAATCAAGGCGCAATCAATGGAAGCCCAGGCTCTCTCCAGCACTTCGAATACCACCACAGTCGTTCGGTTCATGAAGTCAATCTCATCTTTCCCGATGGTCACTCCTCCAACTTTAAGTTCGTTAGAGAGCAAAACCTCCTCTGACCATTGAGGATCGTGGTTCTCATCGTCCTATATGAATTTATAAAATTCACACAATTAATTCCGATTATAGCTAAAAGCTGGGGAATCGATTGCTATCTTTTTGGAAATCTCATCTTCCCCATCACACTCAAAATAAATGTAGATCAAGGATACTGCGCTTAATCCATTCCAATAAAATGTGTCAAGTTAGTCGCATCGACAATTTAATTAATTCGTAGATATGTAAATTGGTTGTAAATGTTATTGCCCATCTCTTATTTTATGACGCACCAGTCATCATTACGTTAACAAAGGAGTTATTTATGCAAAATTGTAGTAGTTGCGTGTTAGCGATTGTGCGGAGTTCAGAAAGTGCATAGTATTAACATCAGCAGAATCTGGTCGGGACGAAAATGGTAAACTCAAAGGTTATGGAAATAACCCGTACACTTCTGCGTTTCGTGTTAACTAAGTCTTAAGAAAGGGAGCTTAATAATTAATCAACTTTTTTGCATAATAATAATACGGTGTGCAGAGAAGGTTGTATAATATGCATGCACGAGTGGAATTGTATAATGCTCACAGTAGAAACTGACTTAATCGACCCTATTCGATTGAATTCACCAATTTCAGGGCTACAGACTGAAAGATTAGAGACTACAGATATACGGGACATGCTGTATGGTGTAACACTGCATATGAATGGTTGGACATAAAATGCAAGCATTTTACAATTAATCAAGAATCTGACACAAAACTGGTTGTATAATAAACTGGTTATCCATGCCGACTGATGCGGTACGCGTAAAAAGTCTTGAGAAAAATGATTATACAACCACGTGGGCTCATCTTCGTCGTACGAGTGATCCTAATGATTTTATGCATGATCAATGATCAACAAGCGGCCTACGTGACCTGTTACATATTTATGATGGAGTACCAAGTCAATGCGTGAAAGGGCTACCTTGAAAAATGTCTCAAGTTTGGGAGGATTGAAACGAAAGCCTTCCTTCACGCCGACATTTCTCTTCAAGAAAGATCCAGTCGCCACCCGTCTTGTCACCCATTCGATTGGAATCATGTCGCATTTCTTGGCCACGAAAGCTGTCTCAGATGCCCGTTTGATGTAATGGGTTTTCACTCCAACATTGTTGAGGAGTTCGAAGACTTTGCAGGTTGTTGCTGTAGAAATCTCAGCCTTTCCGGTCAGATCATGAGCCCGTTCTCCGTCTCCAGCGGTAATTTTATCCATCGACTGGACCAGAACTGCTCCAGGAAGCTTCGGCAAATCTAAGATTTGCTTTGTCTTTCCGGAGTTGATCATTTTTCCTGGCGTCAAATCTGAAAGAATTTTGAAGGCAGAAGATATTAACCGACTCATATTTCTGATTCTAAGATTTAGTTACTCTTCGTTGAGATGCAAACAAGATAAAAAGAACATTAAATTTAGATTTGTCAATCTACTAGATATAGGCCAGTTTAAATTGACACCGTCAAGTACCAGTACGAGGTAGATTAGAAATAAAAAAACGGGTACAGATGACCAATCTCACCTGCCATGATTACGTGAAGATTTGGAAGCGATCAACTGAAATTAACAAGACAGGATCGAGTTTCCGAGTAGAGCAGAGTCACGGAAGTGAATGGGACTGTGAGGACTGTCAGTTGAAGTATTAAACCTGAAGTTCTGGAAGAAACGCTCTGAAATCAATGTGTTAATCTAACTGGTACATATAATGTGCAGTGGTGTATCGTATCCTAGTGTAAACCACATTTAAGGATGAGAATCTGCTGAGAGATGGATGGAAGGATGGTGGTGGTGGGCTTATTAGAGATTCGTACGCACCATTGATCTTCTGGACTGGATTTAGTATGCAGAGGATGTTGCTGCCCTTGAGATTTTAAAGCTTGTAGTAATAAGAAGGAACCTTGACCCTTTCATAAACAATTTATGCTTATCAACTCCCCAACCAACATCATTCAGGAGAGATAACACATATTATGCCAAATGATCTTCTTCCAGTCGACGCAACTGTGGGCTGTCCTCAACTCTGTCGCTATGAATATTGGTGAATCCTCTCCAATCTTTACTCCATCTTACAAGTCCGTCCCATCATATTCCGTCTATATTCTTCCTTCGACTTTTTTCACCTCCCCACGACACCGAACCCCTTAATCCTATAGAGACAACCTCTGCCCTCACCACTTCTGTAACAAGTCACATGACAAGCACACCCTTTCTTTACAGAGATTACAACATCAAATGATGAGCCTCGTGACAGAAGAACGCACACACGTCTTCAGCAAGACACTAGAAAACTATAATCAAGATTTCATCTTCACAATCACAAGAGGAGGGTAGCACAATGAGATATTCAACAACACTAACAGTCGTCATATTTTGCATTTAATCGTATTCATAATATGTATATTATATAACCTCGTATCCAATGCAAACTTACGCGACTCCAGTTTCAGTACAACAAGACAGAGCAAAATAAAAATTATCCTACCGGTACAATGTATTCAGATGTCTCAAAAATAAGATGCCATAATCAAAACCACTTAATTCATCCAATGCTCATCCGTACTTTATACAGTCAAGCCGGTGGATTTGGGTGGATAGAACGATTCTTTATATCGTGTATGCATAATTTAATGTGTGCATAGGACTGTTGACTGTTCAATTATTTTAACTACTCGCTTCTGTCCGTGAATTGTCATATGCACTGGATGAACCTGTGGGAACAATTATTATATGCGACGTCACTATTCATCTCTGCCTGGTTTTTTCCTCTTGCATGCATATCAATTACTGCCTATCATGGAAACTTCGTAAGAATTTAATTGCAGCATTGAAGTATAATTGCCTTTTGGTTAATAAGAGTCTCCGTGACAGACGAGAGTCATATGACATGGGGCTGTAAAATTATGGTTCTCATTTTCGTGAGCATCTCTTTCAATTGACACAAGAATCGATGTTCCTATTGCTACTGCTTAAGACAGCTGAAGAAGATAAGAGATAAAATAAATTTGTACATTTTAAGGAGGTCAAGCACTGGCACTGGGCTTCCAGTTTCACCATTAGAGAGTGACATTCATGGGATGCTGGAAAATGAGAGCAAAATAGTGACTTATGTGCGATCCAGATATATTTTGATTCATCCAAATGACTAACTTGAATGCTTTAGTTAAATCCAGAAATGCCTGAATACGCTATTCATCTTTTAATGCTGGAAGTTTTTCCCTAAAATTTCCTACGCTAATTATTATTCATGAATATCACGGAGGATTTTAAGGCCTGTGGAAATTTTAATCTTTATTCGATTGTAAGGAGAGCTGAACCTTGGGTTGTTTAGTCATCTGAAAGTCTGAATGGAAGTTTTAATGAGGTATTTTAAAAAGATAATTCACCTCTTAATTGAGAGAGCACTGTTTGCTGCGGTTTGAGTGACGAGAATCGGATAATCTAAAAATATGGTGAGTGACCGTTTTTTATATAAGACGCTTAAGAACCTAAAGGATAGACAGTTCAGGGTACTTTTATTTAAGTCAAATCCCACCAAAGTTAGTAATCGTGGGAATTCAACAAAATACTTAGAATAATATTTGAACTATTTGAAGGAATCATTACTTGGCCTGGATTGCTACATTGCTGTGCAATACTTGGAAACTTGGAAAGTCTGAAGTACCCGAGTATAAATAACTTCCCAGCATTGTTTACCGCGTGAGAGCATCTTTTAACCTTCTCATTTATATCCTTAATGTGAGTTATTTCTTCAGTTCTCCATCCTTACGCGATATGAATTATATTGTACCCAATCGCTAATAAGCTTTCGAAGGGTTTCTTTAACCACACTGCCACTATGTTGAGGATGACTCATACAGTTTTAAATGCATCCAAAAAGTTCCGCACATGAGAAGGGGGCTGGTTGGTCTCATATCCTGAAAGGACTACCAGAGCTTAAGATCATTAGTTAATCATTTTAAGACCCAAAGGTCGGTCCTCTCTCTCCCACTCTCATTTTTTTAGTTAAACTTATTTAGTAACGTCGACGAGAAGAACTGTCACAATTAATTTGCATGTTCACGTGCACTCGTCAACTCTTTCTCGCTCAGTGCTTTCAACAGTCAGTCTTATAACCTCTGATTGCATCTTGTAGGAGTTTTATTGTAGAAAATGTAACAACATCTTAGACAACTTCAATTTCATAAAATTAGTTACGTTAAAACGCTAAGGACAAAAGCCAGTCGCCTGCCTGAAGGTGATTCAAGTTATATCCCGAAATCCAGAGTCTATACAGCCTTGGTGAGAGCTCAATCTTCTTTTCGCACAGCTCCAAATCTTCCAAGTTAATACGTAAGTTGTTTAGAGATTTGTTATCTCGTCTTATTGCTTTTTACATATATTACATATCTTGAAGATAGAGCATAACAGAATTCGCAGGAATTCAGGTTAAGTCTTAAGAAGCTAACATCATCGAGGTTGTTTTGAATCAAAGATGCTTCACATTGTGTTTGTTGCAAAAAGTAGCGAATCAAGAGCCACACCTCCACACCTCCTGTTCCATTGGAGCGTTTTTGGGGTGGATCACACGACGCATTAAGAGAGATTATTTACCCAGGATGTTTTTGAACTCTTCAGCAAATATTTCGCAATCTAGGGCAAGGCTTAACTGTTTAGGAATATGGTCTGACCAATACTTTTCACTATAGATCGTGTTCTTCGATGATCGCACAGAAGATAGTTTGTTTATAATGATATCTAATTTCTCGTATCTCATTTCTTAGTTAGTGGAAGTAGAACGCTTAGTGACAGCCTGTGACCATATGATGTTCATCATTAAATATTTCAGAGATCAACTGTACAAAAACATTTTTATTTACACTTGCCACAACAATAAGTACATTCAGGGAGGAATAATCTACATGTAGCAACTTTGACTTACAACGACATAGTTTCAATCCAGTACCACGTCGCATTATCCCACACCACCCTCGAAAATATTTTTTGACACTTCTGTAGTTCTTAGGAAATAATTTTGGGGGACTATGTTCTACTTCTTGGAATAATGTGATTACAAAAATAGATGAAGCTACCCGGGCTGAGAAACTTAAGCAGAAATATATGTTGTAAGCGTTATGTCAAATGCTACTTGCGGTTGCCCCAGAATTAAAACCAGCTACAAACTGTTATATGATTCAGGGACATTATAAACAGATAAGGAGCTAATTTAAGAGTTTGAGAGGCGAAAAATTGCCATTCATACACCTCGGAGCGATAAGGATGATGAAAGGAGAGTATGATCGCTCCTGGGTAAGAAGTCCGGGTGACGCAAGAAGTAAGGGTTAGCAGTTAGCAGGACTGTTAGGAGAGTGAAATAGGACAGGCACAAAGGAATTCCAGAGTGACCTGTGAACCTGATTGATGATAAATGGGCATCTTAGAGAGACAGGCACATGTACTGATGCTGTGAGATGAGTGCCTGGCTCACAGATGCAAGGAAGCAAAGTGATTTCGTAAGATTTTATAAAATCAGCCAAGGGAAACCGGTCAGATCTAGTGGTCGTGATGGAGCATACACTTCTATCACTTCTGTAATGGTAGCCCCTGATGATCAGACGACAAGAGGGATATCATCTTCGTAAAAACTTAGCCTCTCCATGCTTTCATAACTTCTCGCTTAAAGAACCTCGCTAACTTATCCATCCTTCTCGTTCCAATTCCTCTCATTAATGTGTCTGGCACATAGGGCTTTGTAAACAGCTCCGTTCACACATTCATTTTCGTTAAACCACACATCAATCTTACATTGCACTTTTAATCTGACTTCCAGCCTATACCTACCACGTCCGTAGATCTGCCATCGACCCAGTCGATAAGCTCGTGTTAGTTGCTTTCATTTCGTACTCTCAGGACCATCACACTTTCTCCTCCTGTCTCAAGTTACTCCACGATCGCCAAAAGTAAGTCTCTCGGCACAGTCCCACCAACAATCACCGCTTTAACTTCATTGTTGTCTCCGCAGGACCCCTGGCAGCATAGTCCCCCTGTAATGGACCCTCAACCTACTCCGTCGACCTCGTCGACACCTCCCAACTCCGACGACACCTTGAGTCTCCTCCCAAACAATGAAGAGGCTGGAATCACCCACAATTGCGGAGTCTTTGGATGCATTGCATCTGGAGAATGGCCTACACAGATTGACGTCGCCCAGATCATTTGTCTCGGACTGGTCGCCCTGCAGCACAGGTTATCATTTGCTCATATACTCCAGTTTCTTAGGTTATTAAAGCTCCTTTCGTGGCTTTAAAACCAGTAGGAAGAGGCCAAAGAGGTGCACAATTGTTAAATAAGCCCGAAGCATTTGGGTCAATCGCATATACGCCAAGCATGGTTTCACAGCCAGACTGGACCACTAGACAAAAAAAACAGACTGGTTTTCACAAACGTGCATGACTTGATTGCATGAGTTTCTCTATTACATTTCATTTCCTACTTATTGTCTGAAATCTCGAAGGATTCGTGATGATTGAATAAACAGCTTAAGAAGTCCTGTGGCCCATACAGAATTACAGACAGATCCTCTCGAGACTCGGGCTTTCTGTCCACACGAGTTAACTTTGAAGCGAAACTTTTTAAGCTGCTGGCTACTCAAAAGAAAGATGATAGATTAATGCGGCAGTTTAATAGTTAAATAGTGTGTACGAGAGATGTTGGGGGTAGGCTAATAAAGTAGTGCGATACATAGAAATGGACGAGAGTAATTTGAAACGATTATGTTTTTCTGATAGAGGTCAAGAGAGTGCTGGGATTGTCACATCAAAGGGTGAAGATACGAAGAAATTCAACATGCACAAGGGCATGGGATTGGTCTCTCATGTATTTGATGATAATGCCATGCAAAAGCTAAAGGGCAATTTGGGGCTGGGACACACCAGATACTCAACCACTGCTGCCTCTGAAGCTCTCAACTGCCAGCCGTTTGTCGTCCACACTCAACACGGAGCTCTTGCTGTTGCCCACAACGGCGAACTTGTCAACGCAGAATCCTTGAGGAAAAAAGTAATGAGGATTTTGAAATTCCAACTGACTGAGTCAGGGAAATGAAACTGGGGCGCTTATCACGTGACTTTTGCTTTGATAGGTGCTGGACAGAGGATTAGGTCTCTCGACAATGTCCGACTCGGAGTTGATCACCCAAGCGTTATGCCTGAATCCCCCAGAGGGGGAGTTAGACGGACCCAACTGGATTGCCAGGATTAAACACTTTATGAAACTCAGTCCGCTGTCCTATGCTCTCGTCCTCATGTACGGGGACAGAATCTACGGAGTGAGAGATCCTTACGGAAACAGACCTCTGTGTTTGGGAAAGCTCGTTCCTGCCAAGGGAAAGCGTCATCTGAACAATCAAGCACTGACGAATGGGAAGATCGACGAAGAATGTGAAGGATGGGTCATCTCATCCGAGTCCTCTGGGTTTCTTGCCATTGGAGCGCGCTACATGAGAGAAGTTGAACCTGGAGAGATTGTAGAAATGACCAAGCACGGAGTAAAGTCTTTAGGACACGTTGACAGGCCTGATGATAAGCTTCCGGCGTTCTGTATATTCGAGTATGTGTACTTCGCGAGACCGGACTCAATATTTGAAGGTAGGGAGATTGGGAAATGATTTAAAGCTTTGTTGGTCTGAGTGGGATGTGTTAACGCATGGAATACTTCGATGTACAGGACAAGTGGTGTACACTGTGAGGATGCAGTGTGGAAAAGAATTGGCGAAGGAAGCTCCTTGTGACGCAGACATCGTGAGCTCCGTTCCAGAATCTGGCACAGCAGCTGCTCATGGATACGCACGTCAATCTGGAATCCCATTTGCTGAAGTTCTATGCAAAAATCGGTACGTGGGACGAACTTTCATCCAGCCTTCAACTCGATTACGCCAGCTGGGAGTTGCGAAGAAGTTTGGAGCTCTTATGGACAACGTGTATGGCAAGAAAATCATCCTTATTGATGACTCGATCGTTCGTGGCAATACTATTGGACCAATTATTAAGTTATTGAGAGACGCCGGTGCTAAAGAGGTCAGTCCACAGATTTGTATATTCATGCAAGTTAAGTATAGATTAGTATATCTTAAGTATGATGTAATTGGATCATCTAGGTTCATATAAGAGTTGCTTCCCCACCAATTAAATATCCGTGCTACATGGGTATCAACATTCCTACGAGGGAAGAGCTGATCGCTAACAGAATGCACGCTCCTGCTCTTGCCGAAGCTGTTGGTAAGATGCACTTCACTTGCAGTTGAAAGAAGAGTGGTGGAAATTGAGACAATCATTTTATTTACTCATTCATTATTTGAATATTGCAGGAGCAGATAGTCTAGTTTATTTGTCAATTGAGGGGCTGAATAGCGCCGTCACATACAGCATTCGAGAGAAAGACCCAAAAAAGGTTGGACATTGTTTTGCCTGTCTGTCTGGACAGTATCCTGAGAAGCTTGAATGGTAGTGTATGACGAAGATACTCTTCCAGAGTTAACTATCATATTTGTACAGGAAGATATAGATTTACTTGAAGAGACCTATTATGAGTTATGATATTGTACGCCTAGACTTACGGATAGATTCTGGAACGTGAGAAGTCGAGCGAAGAGGCGAGTTTTAATTCGTTATTACTTAAACACAGTTCTGTGAGTAATAAGTGAACGAAATGTTTTAGGCATAAAAGTCATATCGTTTCGTGGTTAAATAAGTTGAGAGATTACAATTTTACTGTTTAAGAGATTAAGTTATACTTGTGGTGTGTTTTTGTTGATGTCCATGAAAAAGTCTTAAGAATCAGTTTTATAAAACTATTATCTGATCAAACATCTGGACTAGAAAAGTACTGTGTGGAAGTCCCAAGCTCACTTTCATTCATTTAACATTATGTGCATATAAATCATGAAGAATGAATGAATACGGCTGGGAGACGGCGAGTTTACAAACAGTACTGAATTGCGTAATAAGATAATCCATAAACTCGATCTTTGGTTCATTATAATCGCACCGTGAATTTATTTTCTTCGCTTGGTGACTCCGAATATATGTGACAATAGGAAAATATACCAAATAACGTACTAGTTTCGAGAGTTGACAACACCCCATCGTTCTATATCTTCAATACTCTTTGGACAACTTTGAGAAAGAACATTTTGGCCGTCTGTGGTTATTAAAACATCATCTTCGATTCTAACAGCCATTCCTATAAACTCTTTACCGACTTTAGATAGCAAATCTTTTTGTGATGGCACGTTTCGAATATAAACACCGGGTTCGATAGTAATCACCATCCCAGGCTGAAGGGGTTCGTTTCGTTCAACAGTCGGCACATCATGAACATCCATACCTAAATGATGTCCAACATGATGTGGACAAAATCGAAGAGCAATGTCTGAGTTAGCAGAAGAAGAAGTAGATAGGCCTGGCTTAATGATTCCTAGATCTTCTAATCCTTTGACAAGATGACTACTCATTATTTTAAATAATTGATCAAGAGTAATTCCAGGACCAGTCTCTTTGATCAATTCTGTTTGCACCTGAAGCATCATTTCATACAGGCTCTTGTGCTTATCATCATTGAATTTTCCCGATATAGGCCAAGTTCGGGTTATGTCACTGCAGTATCCAAAAAACTCGCACCCGGCATCCACTAACACCAGATCTTTAGGATTGCACTTATTGCTATTAAATACGTAGTGAATTACATTTGCACGAGATCCCGAGGCAACTACAGGTGGGTAAGCAAGTCTGTAAAGGAACAAACGTTTTAGTTGAATTACACTACACTGCATACGAATTTCAGCGAAAATGTGGAACTATTGAAATGATTCAGTACTCACCTATCAGCCCCATGCATTCTGCATTCGTAATCGATTTTAGCCCAGATCTGATGTTCACTAATAGACTCTCCTTTGGAACATTGTTCAGCGCCGAACTTGATTGTTTGCTGGAAGGCTTCTGAAGCAATTTTGCAGGACTGCCTCATCAAACTTATTTCTGATGGTGACTTAATGGATCTCATCATGTCTAGTATAGCCTTTGGTGACTCCGAGTTTTTAGATTCGAATCCGTAGTTTGGGTGAAATATTTTATCAACAATCTCGCTTTCTTCACACCAGATTTTCACCTTCTTGTTAGTCAGTCTGGCAAACTCCCGAACAAATCCATCGAACTCAGAGATCACGAAAGCTCTGTCAAATCCATAATGGTCGACAGCTGCTTTAACAGACGTTTTGGGTCCTGTAGGACAATAGTTTTTCATTAAAATTTGGGTACCCAATATTCTGGAAAAACAATTAATCTGCACTCACCATCCCACAACTCAGACATCGGATCGGGGTCCGCGAGAAATATAGCGTGCATCTGCTCAGTAGGTGTGACGCAAAGGACAATAAATGCCTCAGGATCAAAGCTTCCACTCAAATACAAAAATTGAGAATTCTGGCGAAACGGGTAAGGAATGTTCTCAGTCATGTATTTCTTCCGAGATGCCGGGATGAATATAAGATGACTTAGTTGGGACCCTCGTGGACTAGTCTTGGCAGTCAAATCACTAACCATATTGCACAGAGCTGTTCGCCTTACACGTAATTCCTCACGAAACACTCCAGGAATAATCTAGACACAAATAATTTTTTTTAAATTAGTAGCTGAAACTAAAAAGAGCACACCCGACGCTACCATATACGATGCAGTGGATACACTAACATTGATCATATCACCTCAGCTCTAAAATTATAGAACCTCAGAAATTAACACTTATGTCCATTATATAAATCGCCTAACAGTTAAACTTACAAGAAACAAACACGCGAATCTTGAGAAGAAACCAGAGAAGAAGACATACACAGATAAGACTACGTGAGGCCATGGGCAAAGGATTTTGTTAAACGGTTTCTAAAGATGGACAGTAGTATTATTTACCAATCCCAATCTACCCAAATTCAATAATCCATCATTGAAGACAACTTCAGTCTGGATTCTGGGGATGATCTACAATTCATCTATCTATCTAAACAAACAGACCGAAAATCCCTGTTACTATAAAATAAATGTTAATGGTTTTATTGCTTCTTTAGTTCTTCGACTTTATAAAAATAATCCAAGGTAGAACTTTTACCTCAAGAGGACCGGCAAAAAATTCTGCATGTGACTCTGTAAAAATATGAATAATGTTAAATAAAAATCCTTATTTCTGAGCTATGGTAATAATTACACATTATATAATCCTCACCCAACGTAGGTTGTCCATAAGATAAAAGATTTCTAGACGGAACAACAACTGAAGGATCCCTGGTGACTCCACTAAACTCCACCACACGAGAAGTCGACACATGTCTTCCTCCTCGGAGAACATTCTTCACGTGCGACAAAGAGTTTCGTTTTGCGACATTCGCTAAAACGGATGAAATCACTGAAACTGAATGCATCGTCTCGGAGCAAGCCACAGATATTCTGCATACACTTTGTACTCAAAAATCATGAGGAAAGAACTGGTCCTTCCACTTCCAGTCACTTCGACCTGAACACAAAAACACCATGATTTTAACGTTTTATCTATTACCAATCAGCGCATTTAATGAATTACTTTAAAATGTAAAACACTAACCAGTGCTTCAATACCTCCTCCGGACGACCCTTAAATTGCTCCACAAAAGTTGCTGGCGGCCGAAGAGTATTTCAGGAAACTCCGATGGTTTCTGAAAAGAGAGACTACTACAAACCTCGGTCTCTCTCAGCAGGTGATGTGAACATGGACTGGCTGAGCTATGCTGAGGAAAATTCAAAATCTCAGATTGGCGGGCATTCAAAGTTGGTGGGAAAACAACATTCGCTTTGCCAACACACGAGACCGCGGTAGGCAACGGTGACGGCAACTTTTTGTTGACTAACGCTGAGTTTGCATATCACGACAATTACTTAATTAAATTGACGTGATTGGGCTGATTAAAGATAACAATTGAAATTTCATCGTTCAGGAGAGTACTCAAATTAGTAATTATTTCAGAGAGGAGAAGCGACCGCACGTCCCAGAAGTGTAGTAAGTTTATTTAGGATTCAAATTTCCGAAAATTAAACCTGTGTTAACAATGCTTGCTATTTTTGCAGGGATTTAAGACTTCAGATTTGATTATTTTTGGACTTTGTGATGGCCTTTACTTCGTTTGGATCGTTTCCGACGGGGCAGAATACTATGGCAGGTGCAACTCCTGGAGCCACAAACACAGGTTTGTTTTCAAAAAGTGAGATTTGTTACTTTTTAATGTTTATTGACTTTTTTGTTAGGATTTACATTCGGTGGTACCCAACCTCAGCAACAACAGCCAGCGCAACAGTTTGGAGCTGGAACGTCAACGTTTGGGGCGCCAACGACGAGTTCGGGTGAGTGACTGAGTGACAAATTATGAGTTTTCTGGTCGTTTGGTTCTTACTTAAGATTCTGAATTCTTGTTGCAGGATTTGGTTCAGGATTTGGAACTCCAGCTACTTCTACAGCTAGCGCATTTGGTGCTCCAGCAACTAATTTTAGCTTTGGGACTACGCAACAGCCAGCAGCAGGAACAACGTTTGGGCAGCCAGCTGCCGCGACATCAACAAGCAGTGGCTTCAACTTCGGAGGATTTGGACAGCAGCCGGCTCAACAAGCTCAAACTTCCTTGTTTTCTAATACTGGAACTGCATTCGGTGGACTTGGCCAAGCTAATAAGTCATTGTTTGGTAATCCGCCGGCTGTTGGGGGATTTGGGACGACCTTAGGAGCAGGATTCGGCACAGCTACTCAGCCATCAATGGGTGGGTTTGGAGCTAAAACGGCAACTGGTTTCGCCTTCCCTCAGCAATCATTATGTGAGTATTATTTATTTGTATAATACTCACATAATAAGAGCTTAAGATTCAGAATATCTATAATTGTACTGATAAACATGGTTTTTTTGTAACTTTAACAGCTTTTAATTTACAACAACCCCAGCAGCAGCAACAGCCTTTGGTTGACGAAGCACAAGCTTTCCAACAATCACTATTTCATTGCCATAAATTCGGTGACGACAGAGATAACGCTCTTTCAACACTCAATTTTTTGCAAGCGTGTTGGGGTATAGGCAAAGGACACTACTCTCAGTCCCAGGCGTTTCCTCCTGTTACTTACACTCCTCAGAATCCTTTTTATCGATTTAAAGCTGTTGGGTATGCATTTATGTATACCGACAGCAACGAGGATGGACAAGTAGTTGTCAATTTCAAAAAACCTCAAGATACGCTTCAGACTGAAGAATCCAATATCGTCACAAACTTGCAAAATCTACTTGGCCGACCGAATATTATCATAAGGTTTAGTGGAACTAAAGCCATTGGTGACAACGCAACAATGGCAGTATTGTATGGTGAAGATAGAAACACACTTAGAAGAGTTACTGCGACTGACATGACGGCAGCATTGTGTCAACCACAATTCAAAGAAAGATTGGAAAGTTTAGGGGTTACAGTTATTACAGCAAAAGTTAAACCAAGTCCAGAACAGTTAAAACAATATTTGGAAAACCCACCTGATGGTGAGTACCACTAATAACGCATTATATACTTTTTTATTGTTAGTAACATGTATACCGATCGTTGGTTTTCAGGTATCGATGCCCGTGTGTGGCAGCAGGCCCAAGAAGACAATCCTGATCCAAATTGCATGATTCCAACACCGCTGGTTGGTGTGGAAGCTCTGAGGATTCGTCTAGATTGGCAAGAGGTAGAAGCTCAGAGAACTGGGTTATAATGTATTGTTCATTGTAATACAAAAATACTAAACCATAATTCCTAAAAATTGCAGAAAGAAACTTTGCAACATCACGCACGACTAAAATTGATTGGGGAAGAAGTTGCAGGGTTACTGAATCGCCATGCTAACATGGGAGCAGAATTACAGCAGATGAAACGAAAGCAAGTTTTGCTATCTCACCGATTGATCTCGGTACGTAAATTTCATCAGCCTATCCTAACTTTCAAACATCATCATTTTGTTCATATTTTTGATTTCAGATCGTGTGTCGTCAAGAGCTTATGAGAAAGCAAGGTACTACTCTGCAACCCGATGAAGAAGTTTTAAAAAAGAAGTTGGAAGAATTATCTTCGGATTTGAACTCTCCAACTCAATTTAAAGGTCGCTTGAACGAACTTCTTTCCCAGATTCGTCTTCATAAATCTTCTTCAGACACTCGAGCGACATGCAAATACAATATCGACCCGTCTGCGCTTCCAGTTGTGAAAGAGTTCCTTTCCATAGAACAAGAAAGTGTGAAGCACTTAGTTGCAACAACGAAAAGTGATATAGAGACTTTAAAGGAAATGATGGATGGAGTAATTAAACTCACCTCCAAAAATCTTCATTAGCACCAATTTTAGAGTTACGTACATTTATTTTGATGGAGATAGGCATATATTTTTTGCCAGTTTGTATTTTGCCTTACGTTGGGTCAAGACGAGCCTCTTATATTCGGAGTATAATCAATTACCAAATTTGAAAGCATATATCAATTATAAATTTCTTGGCGAATTCGCACTTATTTAGTATGTAGTGGAGAGAACTGAAATGTAACGTATTGAAAGAAAACCTATTGATTGAATTTTGTAAAAAGGACGGGTCCGGGTAAGGAGTTAGCTATTGGAGGTGAAAGGTCACCTCATTTGGGTTTTAAAAAGCCATAGGTTAGGGGAAGTGTGAATGTAAACTTTCGCAGGAAAAATCGAAAACTGATTTTTCTT
>JAQGAD010000054.1:0-115004 GCA_034696625.1 Isotomurus palustris | reverse complement strand
TCTATTCCGTTACTTTTCATTCTTTACTTCCAATTCCTTTACTTTTCGTTCCTTTACTTTTCATACCGATTACCGAAAAAGCTCATCAAACTAATTCCAGGAAATATGTCATTCACAATAATCCAGGTATGCATGAGCTCAGGGAACCAAACAAATTAAATGATCCTGGGATTTGAATTTGTGTGAACTAGGAGTGTGTCGTTGATTCCATGTGAGTGTTGAACGAGAATATATAACTCTCTCGCCCTTGAGTCGAAATCTCATTATGAATTCACTATAGGTTTCGCATGCTAAGTTCATTTGATCAAAAAGTCGACGCGTTATGCATTTCTAATTTGAAGTGTGCGTATAGTGTCTATAGGCGCTCTACGGGAAAGCACAACTTTGTGAGTAGTGTTAACAAATATATATACACCCTAGAATTTGAACTAGAATTTGAAGAATTAGGCCGAAAAAATTGAATTCAAGTACAAGACACGCACCAACTTGTTTCCTTAAATGCATACGTAAGAAGTTCATCAATTTACAACAAACCACTGAAGCGTGCGTAGGACTTTCACCGAGAGCATTTCTCTATCTATCACCAGTTTGTATACTCCTCCTTCGCAGATACACACGCAGCTTGAATTACTAACATTTGATGACTCACTCTGTTACATTTTACGGATGTTGTGTTTATCTGCGTCGCATGGTGGGATGACGATGATAGTATAATAGGGATGCTGTAGGTTTACTCTAATGCATGATAACAATCGAAAGAGCAACAAGTCTACTGTCCGCAACCTGTCTATCTTCATCATCCGAAGTTTAGTTGCAAAAATACTTTCCTCTTGAATGATTACAGAGGAACAAAGGGAGAAGATCTCTCAATCTCTCTGTGTAAAATGACACGTAAACCTCAATTCCGGAAAACAAATGTGCTTTCAAGTTAAACATATTTTTACCTCTGTGTGCGTCACACAATCATAATCAACATGAAGTTGTGTACAAAGGAAAAGAAACATCTGGAGGTAAGAGGACCACAGGTGCATACCAATGTCATTGTGTGCCATCATCATCATCATCATCACACGAACAATTTTTCATCAAGCCTAACAATGCATGAAATAGAAATAAACATCGTACTAATTGAGACATTAGTATGTGCCTGCACAAAAACAAAACAACTTTCACTCGACAAATGACTCTTTAGCCTGGGACGTATGGTGAAAGTAAAGAGAATGCCATTTGTTCGGGAACTATCACATTCACATAGAAGAACATGTTGGACTTGAGATGACGTGCGGGTATATAAATTTCTATTAATAGATATACACTCACATTTATGCTTTGAATATGTCTAAATCTCCACACTATTCTCTTCGTCGTTGGAAACAATGAAACTATAAACCTCCGCTGTCCATGAGAGAGATGTAATCAAGAACGCAATCTCGAAATGAGGATGCCAGTCTTCAGTTTCAAAAGGAAATGAAAGTACGAATGCACAGAACTTATGAAATAGAGAGAAAGCCCTGTAAATCATTTTCTCCTGGGTCTTTTCTTTACGGAACCGAAGAAATTTGTGTGTCTGCACTCTCTGCAATGTCTACTTAAAGTAGAACAGTAGAAATCCAGTGTGCATGGAACATACATACAATATCCTTACATTATTATACTGCATGAGGCCTTCTACTTATCTCTGCTCTCCGACGAGTGCGATCAACACAGCATAAGATCGTATTCGTCATGCACGGTTGCTCATCAAAACTATTCAACGCTAATCAAAATCACGACTCTGTCATGGCCATACTCTTCTTCCCAGAACAAATGATGAGGGTGTTGGGTGCTGGTGGCGGTGGAGTGATATGTAAGTATGTATAAATATATAATGGAAATACACCCGTAGTATACGTGTACCACCAGGATAAGGTTTCTCTCTCCGTTATTATAACAAACTGCTACTAAACTACACAAAGACATGACATCGAATAAGCGGACACACAGAAAATGGTATTACATTTCATCATCATGTTCTCCTCTCGAGAATATTACAATTTATACAATGTTCTGAAATATATCAGGAGCAAATTTTGCACAATGGCTTCACTCCTACTTCTACTTCCTGCTACATAAAATCTAACTGTGAGCTCATGGACCATTACAGAATGGTGAAAGCAGTGCAGCCATCAAGGTAAATTAGTATTCGACTCATTCCTCTGTCACACGCTACCTCAGCCACACACAACTTACTGGAGATTCCTACCCTGTTTTACGTTTCTCTATGTTCTTCACAGAACTTTAGAGGATTTTCCTTCAATCTAGGGACTACTAGAATCTAGAGTTTTGTAGAATGACTATGACTACCTAGTACCTACTACCTGCACTTGCGAAAGCAACTAAAATGGAACTACTACATTATCTATTACTTTCTCTTTTAATGTAGCAATGAGGTACGTTCAACGTTCAGCGTTGTTGTATCCCCAAAGCTAAAGCTAAAGGAAGGAGAGTGAGTTGCAGGTAAAGCCAAAATCTATTTTAAACTCGATATTATTACGATTATTATTATGAACGGTTGATTCGACGACTTCACCACATTGCGCCAAATGGTATAATCTCTTTTCCCTTTGCTTGGCCGTAGTTGGTAGTTCTGGAGAAGTAATTGGACATTCTCATCCACTTGTTTCGTTTCTAGTAGACCATTCAATTTCCTCCATTGCCCAACCATCGTCACTCGAGGAGAGGATACTCTCTCGTAGGGATAGCCAAAATCAACACACTTGTTCATTATGCTTTCACCTCTCTCTCTACTTTCATTATGAACCATCTCATCTAACTACTTGTTCGCTTAATGCAGTATGCAAGCGTTGTGTTTAAGCTTTAGTTTTCTCCACAGGAAGTTACATTTGTGTGCGGTGGGTATGCAAAATGAAACACCTCAAAGCAATTTCCATCACATTTTCATCATGAGAATGTGCGACAAGTTTGTATCTCAGGGTCTTCCTTCGTTCTATTGGGTAAACAGAGGAGCAAACAAGGAACAAACCATCCCTGCGTCACATTCCACACCTCATGTAATCATTTATGAATACAAATTGGAAACAGAGGCAGTTATCCACGACGAATTTGGTTCCTCATGTTTCTCTCCAGATTCTAAATTAGTATGTCGGTGTGGTAGGCAGGAGAGGAGTACAATGGACTTCATAATATATTGTACGGAGTGTGTGTGGAGGTTTCTGATGTCACAGGGAATGGAATTCGGAGATGGAGAGAAGAAACAAGCGGATATGAAAGAACATTACTTTCTCCGGTTAGGCAGGTGGTGGACTTTCCCATTTTACTTTGGCAGATTACGCAAATTCCCTAATGACGGCTTTAATGAAGTGAAAGTGATTACTTCACATATATACACACACATACAGAGAGCACATACAGTGAGAGTTAGAAAGCTACACACAACTTGCTCGTTGGGCTTACCTTCTCATCGTAGAATCCATAATCATCCTCAGTCCTGGTTTGCCCAAGGAGTCTGTCCGTCTCTTGATCCGTGTCAGCATCTGCATAACAATAATGAACACAGCTCGTGTAAGTAATGAACCGTAATCAACTTTTCCCCCAACCTACCCAGACCCACCCTAAGTGTTACTGTACACCATCTAATGAAACTAAATCCCACAACTTTAAATTCCATTTCACTTCTTCATTAGCTTCCCCACCCTTCTTCACAGAAACCTTTGAGTTTCGGTTACTTCGCAGTGTATTTTTTATTCCTACGCAAATGCTTAGAATATCTGGGCTTAATACTTAATTCCTCAGCTACGTATAAGCACCCATATGGGCCTAAAGAACTTAACTATGCTAGCAGAACTCATTTCATATTCCGAGAAATCTGCTGTTCTCTCTTCTTCTTCTACGTGCCATAATCGTTGTATGCACAATGAAGGCAAAGTTTTGTTAGCGAGAAAAACCCACAAATAAAACTCGACGAACTAACCAGAGTTTTAGCAGCAGTTGTGTGTTTTGTGAGCAAAGCTCACGGATAGCTCGTAGCTGAAACAGATCGAACTTTTTCGTAGAATTACTAAAGTGACCGGGAAAATCTGGACCCAATTCAGCGTATTTTATTGAGCGAGCTATACAATAAAACAGTAAATGCGAAGGAGCAAAACAAGATTTATACTCGGGAATGCAGTTTCTTTATTTCCTTCAGTCTTATCTAGAAATCAACGTGTGGTTCTAACAGCATCTAAAGCAATTTGGAAGTTGTGGGGATAAAGGCTGCTCTTATTCTAACTTTCACTTTCTCCCCAGGTATTTTATTTGAATGTATATGAAGAAGCAAACTTCCTTAGCTCTTATTCGTCGTTTACGCATAACAAATACGCACTACCAGCAGGTTGCTCCTTCATGGATTTTGAAATTTCCGTAGCTCACCAACTTTTAGAGCGATTTTCAGGAAAGAACTGGCATCCGGATTCACAGGCAGGCGTGAGTTGCCTGTTTTCTAACTAAACTTTTGCTTCAGTCAATTTCAACTATAGCGTGACGTGAGCCCGTTTCATGTGTTTGGTCTCTCGAAGGAAGTATAATTCGCTTACACAAAAGTACGTAGGCACAGTGAGAACTGTGAGAAGACGGTAGACGAGAGTCTTATAGTATTCGCTCTGGATTCTTCAGCAAATAAGAGATTCGTGGCATTCTTTTCTTTCTCATTCATTTTAAATCTGAGAGGTAAAGAAAGAAAGAAAAGACTACAGATACACAATGCGAAATAGGAATATTGCCAGTTGTAGTAATACAATTTTTCTTTTTTCATTTTCCACACACACAGACACTCGCGGATTCATGCAACTACGTACAACATACCTGGTTACCTATGTAATATGGACTAATCCTATAAATATATATTATATATATGTATATATATGTATTGTATTAACTTTTTCTACTTTCTCCACGATGATGATAAATGAAGAACCGAGTCTTGTCTAAACTTAGACCTGCTACTGCATTAAGAAAAACGCTTTTTTGGTAAAGAAAGGAGGGTGAAAGGACCTTATAAATTTGTATTTAGCCTTGTCTTCCTTTTCAACACACACACACACACCTCCATTGCAACTTCCAGGTCCAAACGATGCCAAAAAAGGACAAGTTTTCCCCTCAATTTGTGTAGCAAAAAGTTGAGCTCTTAGACTTTTTCCTGTAGAATTTGCTTTCTTTGGTTGATCTTTAAAGATTAGTTGGGGAGTTATTTTGGCAATGCGGAGCCAAGAAAGTAAACTGTGTGTTGTACTTGGAATGCCTACTTCCTCATTGAAAACTCGTCAAACGACTCTTTAACAACACTTGATATGCGGATAAGATGAATAAACGTAGCGCAAGGAGAGAGCATTCGATTGAATGTGAAATAGGGAATGGAATAGGAAAAAGCAATTGTTATAATACTAGTGGAAAGACGAGCTTTGCTGTTGGTGTTTTGGTGGTGGAGGATGAAATGAATTCATTCCTTCACCCAGATAAAAGAAAGCAGGGACATCAAAAGAAAGGAACATTAATGATTTGAGTAAACAAATGTGAGTCTGCCATCCATTCAAATACATTTATGGTGTTGCTGCGTGTATAGTGTGCTAGGCTAGTTGTAATGTCTTGAAGAGTCTTGAAACCTTCAGCCTAAACGTGATACACAACCAACGAGGACTTTCTTTGAAGAGACGGAATGGACATATGAACAACTCCACCTAAGCTATCCTTTTCACGATTTCCAGGAGAAAATCCGTCTTGCTTGTGGTTATTAGCCACACTCGAAATGTTTCTCTTTCTCTATTTTCTTAAGTGTGAATTTCTGCTCCGATGAGTTTCAAATAGAGAAGAAACAATAACATCAGGATGGAATGAACCATTTCTCTTCGTGTAATAATGCGATTTTCTGCCACCACCCTAAACTTAAATAAGCCTCTTACACATCTTACCAGTGGGAGGGTGCATTTCGTGTGAAGGTTCATCATTACGGAGTTCTCTCCCTCACTCCACTGTTCACCTTTATTCTTTCTTATAATTCTTTCTTTTCCGAGCTTTCCTACAGCACGAGCAGCTCAGTAGATTTAGGAGAAAGAGAAAACGATCTTCCAATTGTGTACAGTCACAAACCATCGCACTACACAGAAGCTGCTGGCCAACATTTCTATATTGCTTCTACGTTGTAGGTAGTCCACACTCATTCCGTTGGGAAAAGTATCAGCAGGCTTTTCACATTCTCAGAGCAAGAACTGATTTCTGTCAGTTTCCAATGGTCGTCTCATTTGTCTTACTGAGCATTATTTCGAATCTCCCTTAAGATGACCAACCAGGCTAATACCACCACAACCACAGAAGTACCATTACCAAGTGAAGAAACTACTTTCTCTACCACCGACCAACAATCTTTCCTTTCTTTTGTTCCCTCTATCTAACAGAGAGAAAAGTTACCTACCAATAAATGCTCTCACATTTACTTCATTAAATGAAAGAGCCTCGCACTAAACACGCTATGTACCTCTGTCAAGACAAAATGTAGCTCTGAGAGGAATGTTGCTGATAGAAGGTTGAAACTCTTGAAACCCGCAAGGCCAAAAACCAAAGACTACATAACAAGAACAACATAACCACTAAGCAACTTTCTCTCTGTACGAGTTTGTGTAAGAAAATAAATATTAACATTAATCTATAAGTTGTGATTGAAAGTTGGCCACGAAGAACGAACAAGAAGTGCATCCTGAGTTGAAGAAGAGGAACCAGTCCAAGGCTTAATCGTGTAATCGTGCAACTTGTGCTTTCTCCACGCTCTATTTCTTGCTACTTCCCGTCAATACTCCGAATCGGAATGTTGGGGAATTTTAGTGTAAAAAATCGGCCACAGTATGGCTTAGGAATCCGGTGGGTATGAGTATGAGCTACACAGACCAGACCTATGTGATGCTGATAAGAGAAATCCCTGGTTAGGTCATAAAGAGGAAAGCATTTTGAAATGTTTCAGAGAAAAATGGGAAATATACATTCCTTTCGTTTTCTGTGTGAAATTGTACATCCCTCCATAATAATCTATTTAATAGAAACTCATTTCACATTGAGCATTTCTCTACAGCTTTTCCATCCAACAACCAAATGTACTCTCGGTCTCTTTCACTCGTGCTCACATTTCACATTCACATATTTCTCTCACACGCCCCTCCTCTGTCTCTCAGCCAATTTGAACGGAATTTCTGTAAGTTAAGAGCTCGCTAAATTATTGCAAGGGAAAGTGAACTCATATTTCTCTGTGAGATATCATATTGAATATGACGATAGAATGGGAGAAAAGGATCGCATGGTTCGTATGACGTGATGAATGTACTGTAAAAGCACATCTCCACGTTATACACTACACACTCAGGTCATATGGAACTTCTCCCAGCCACCAGAAGGACTTTCTCTCTCTCTCTCTCTCTCATCCTTATGGAATTTCGCTAATGGTACACAATTTGTGGGGGAAGGGAGACTTGTTTCCCATATGTAGTCCTTTCTATCTCCTTCACACATTCTATTCTTTACACACTACAAAACTATGACAGCCCATCATTTCTCCTTATTCGTACTGGACCACCACCACCACTTCTACCACTTCTTCTATTCTTCTATAGCTTCCAGTCCCTCATTATTGCTCAGTCTAACACAGAAAACAACTGCCAGTTGTTCGCTACTAAAACTACTAACCTTTTACCACTTGTTTTTAACGAGTTTTGTTCATCTTTTTCACTCCCGGAGTTATGTGGAGTAATCTCATAAAATAGAATGAAATGAGGAAAATCATCCATACACACAGGAGAAACTTGAATGTGCACCTTATTTCATTCCATAGCAAAAGCACATTATTGATTACAACTGTACAATGTCATTCATCCATGTGAAAAACAGCTTTAAAGAAAATCGAAGGAGGAAATATAATTTAGGAAGCAGGAGGCACACAACCTTTCCATCCTTTCTTTCGGGTGCTTTCTGCTTTGAGTATTCGAAGAGATAGTTTTTTACTATCGAGAGTCATCCATGAATGATTGCACAACCAGAAGCAAAAACAATTTCATCTTTGGTTCCTCGAGAATATTTCTCTAGGCTCATCTAATCTCTGTTCTACACAGTCTGTTTAGAAGGATAAGAAGAAGAAGAAGAAGAGGAAGGAGAGAGAGAAGAGAGAGTCCTTTTGCCTTCTCGCTCTTTGCCATTTCCTTCTACTTAAATGCAAGATAACATCATATCATCTTAGCGAGAGAGAGACCGAGCAGAGACGTAGCCGAGAAGACAAACGTCGATAATATTCAATCTTTCAATTCCAACCTTCGTTTCTCCTTTCTCTCTTGTGTTATAAACAAGAAATGGGCCATGACTAGTCATTCATCCGAATATGAGCCTTTCTTCTTCTAAATGTCATGTGTAATGGAAGAATTAATGCATTGTGTTCATAATTCTATACGACGTGCCCTTTCATTTAATAAGGTTAGTTATCAGCAGACACACTCTCACAAGACAAGAAGACACGAGAGTCTCGCTCGCTCTTGTGCTTATCTCTATTTCTAGTGTAACCTGAACAATCCAATCTACAGACTGGACCACATTTAGTGTCAACCTTCGAAACGATTCACATTCACTTCATAAAACAGAAAGTAGGGCTCAATTATCAAAGGGTAAGATGAGCAATAAAGTATCAAATACACACTTGAAGAAGGAATGAGCTATTAATATGGAGAGCACACATAGTGAGCCAAAAGATCGCAGGTCATGAACTCTCATCGAATGATGATGTCTTATGAACTTTCATCGTCTATATTTTTCTATTATTTTATTTCTTATTCCCTGATGACGGTGATGATTAGAGGAGAGAGACAGTTCCTTTCTTTGCTTTTACATTCTTTTATCCGTTGCATAAAATATGACAGAAAAGACATTTTACTCAACAAAAAGGTATGAAATAAATGGGCGTCTGCAGTCTGCAAAGCTGATCTGCCACGCGATATTTGGGGAACTGCAAGGAGCAAGGAGACACATAGTGAAGAGACGAAGGAAGAAATGTCTTTTACTTCAGATTTGAGACCATTTTTAAGACCCCACCAACTCCAATTTCACATCATTGAAAGCTTAGATCCTTCTTATGTGCTAAACTACCTTCAACTATAGAAGAATTGGAGGTCTTATCATTTCTCGCTCTCTAAATGGACCCAAAATGAGATGCTTTCTCATCCTTCAAAACACAAAAAGGCTTTCTCCTTTACTTTTATTGATTAATATGAATGTGATCTTCAGTGTATGAATTTGAGATGTATTACACACACTACAGAATACACCTGCTCAAATTTATACACACTCACTATATATATATATATAATATATAGCTAGGTATTAAAAGAACCTAAGCTGAACTAAAAGGCACTCTACTATCTCTTTTTATACTTTCTCCAAGCCACCCCCGTTATTGTCAAGTGTCATCGTGATCATCCTCTTCATTCCTTCTTTATTCCGAAAATAAGATATTCGCTTCCATTTGAGCATTTCATCGAACTATTTCTTCGTATTATACGCTATCAGTATCACATTTCGACGGAAACTGTTAGTAGTTTCTTCTTGTCGCAATAGTCTCATCGTGGAGTTTTATTCTTCACCTAGCAGTGAAAGTGAGTGAGACCATTGCCTCCGTAACGGTGTACACATCCACATTTGATCCCAGTTATAAAGTACTAACGTACAGAATTACTTCTACTACTGTGAAGTCAAGTAGGTATTCTGTACTTACCATCATCACCAGTGTCATCATAACGTTGTTTTTTCAACAGAGGATCACGAACTCCTGAAGAGTTGTCTGATGATCGATGATCCAGCATTCTACCTGAGTTGCTGGCATGTCTAGCAGAAGAGAAATCAAGAAAGGTTTTCCATGAATACTCGTTTGGAGTGCGACAATTATTCAGGGAGAAAATGTAACAGGGAAAGTGACATGTCCCAGTTTTTGTGCGAGAGTTGTGGGTTCGATTTTTTACCTTGGGATCCAAACAGGGGAAGAATCACAGATAAGAGGGGCTGCTCGTTCTTGCGAAAGTGTGTGTTGGTATTGATGAGTAACCCTGGGGTTACTGTTATTATGGGTAGTTTGTGAAGATGCAGGTGGAAGGCTTGGAGCAGAAGTGGAGACAGAATTTGACGACGCCAAAGATGAATTCGTGCTTTGTTGGTGGTGAAGATGGTCAGGAGGCAGCCTTTGTTGAAGTGGCAGAGGCTTTGTCCGTTGAATAGCTTCTTTTATGTCTTGAATCGCAGCTGTCACGTTGACCGATGGGGGTGATGTGGACCCACCACATGTGACACTATTACTACTACTACTCGACATCTTTGACATTTCTCCCATTCTATCGAAACTCAGGCTCCCTGGTTGGTGGCTTGTTGAAGGTACGAGGAAACTTCCACCAGTTCTTCCCGAGTCTTGCGAAGGCTGCTGCTGCGTCTGCTGTCGTATAATGGACCCTGGAGCAGGTGAGGGAGGTGGAGTGGGTCCTGCAATTTATACACCACTGTGTTACCAGTCACCAAAACTCTGAAGAGACTTTGCTCTTTTCATCTAAAGAGATGTACGTGCAAATAAAGACGAATACAAATAGAAAGACAATGACTTACGCATGGGATCCAAAGCATCCAACTCGGGATCGTGAGGTACATAACTGGAAGGTGGTTGTTGGGCTTGGGATGATGTCGGAGGTGGCTGAGAAGATTGCGAATTGTCTCCCGTGGAACGTCCTCCTCCGGAAGAACAGTCTCCCACCACCACAACTTGATTACTGCTATTTTTACTCGTACAATTACTTCCTCCTACTAAAGGCCCTTTGTGACTTGGATTCGACACTCCACCATTTCCATTGGTGCTGAACCCATTTGTTCGAAATGAATTCTTCTGGTGAGACTCTCCTACACAAAAATTAATTTCCTCGTTCGTCTCTTCATTGTTCAAGTCTCCGACTACTCCTCCATCCATCTCCAGCCCACCAACACCACCTCCTCCGTCTGACTGACTAACGCGTCTCTGGCATTGCTGCTGCTGAGCCGTTGCTCGGAGTTGAATTTCCTTTTCTATCTCTGAGATCTGCTTTTTCATCAGCATTACCGTTGCATTTGATTCGTTATTTGAGTCAGAATTATTTGCATCTTCGATGAGGCCTCCTACTCCAACGATACTCCCAGAGTTACTCTTAATGACGAGGTCTTCGTTATTACCGATTCCAGAAATATTCCAATCTAACAAGTTGGAAGGAATTCCTTCGATGTTGAAGAAAGGGTTTCCATTGTTGGTGGGTTTGAATATTCCCTTGTTATTCTCCATTGGGAGTCCTCCTAGGCCACCACCCCCATTATTTTCCATCTTCCCTGATCCCGAGTTAGTGAAGGGATTATTCAGTATCATTTTAGTGTCATTATTCAAGTAAAAAGACGAGGGATCGTGATGGAGGTGGTGGTTGTGGTGCTGATGATGGTGGTGATTGTGAAGGTGGTGATGGTGGTGATGAGAGTAGCCGATGTCTACTTCTATGATGTCTTCATTCTCAGACTCATTTCCTGAACTGAGTCCATCTTCAACAACAGGCATTGTCACTCCCACTCGTGAAGACGAGTGAACCGAAGCCTCGTAGTCGAGTGAAAGTTCGCTTTCCAATTCATTCGAGTCGCAATCCGTAGTCTCAGGGGAAAGAGTGAAATTCCTGCTATGCCCGACCTGTGAAACATTCAAACAATACGCACTTTTGTAATAAGTAAAAAGCTCTCAGGACACAACAAACAGAGATTACATCCAACTTCCCATCAAATTCACCCAACAAGAACAACACAGAAGGAGATAAAATAATAAGGTTCCTTCCTCATCATGCGATGCAATAAGTCTGTCTATCTCACACACACAACTGAATGAACACACAACACGTAATACAATACTTTGAGCGAACACAAATGCATGCAAAAGTAACTGTGGATGAAATATAGTAGTTCACACTTTCTCAGAACAACGTAATAAATAAAAGTAAAAAGACACCCCCAAAACACCGGATTCGTGCATACGACCATACGAGAATGGGATTTAAATGGCAGGAGAGTAATCTCTTCCTTACTTGCATTCCGACTTCAGTATCACCGAGATCAGTTTCCGTATTTGTGGATGCCGTTTCAACATCAATATCATTATCATTTATATCCCTAGTGGGATCATGCGGCGGTGGAGATTGGGATTGGGACCGTGAATGAGATTTCACACTTCTAGGGGAACGAGATGATGGTTGTAGTTGGAGTTGGTGTTGCACTCCTCCAGAACATCTTCCTGGTTGAAGGTGGTGATTATGGTGGTGTGGGTGGTGGTGATTATGATGCTGCTGTTGTTGGTTGAGGCTGCTGTGGTGTGGAGGGGAGGAGGTGTGCATTATTTGACTTTGCTGCTGAGGCAATGAAATCTCCTGGAATGAAATCAACTTTGGGGAACCTTTCTCCAAATCTGAGCCGTCTTCGTCTCCATCACTCGTCGTTCCTGCGGAAAGAAGGAGGACTCCTCGTCTTGGAGGTTTCTTGGGAGATTCTTCAGAGCCACAAGGACCTGGTGGGTGAGATGATTCCCCACACACATCGCCTGCCAACCTCTGACCCACGTAGGAATTTCCTGCTTGCCTTTTCAGTGTGTAATCCAATTCGTCAAAAGTTGCTTTATCAGCGAGACTCATATCTCCAGTTGCATTAAAGAACTCTTCGAGCACTTTCCGAGTTTCTGAGAATTCGTACAGCAACATGTCTTGGTTTCTGGAGGAGGAGGTGGTGGTTGTTGAAGAAGAAGCAGCAGCAGTAGGAGTGACGGATTCGGATATACTCGATGGAGGACAAGTTTCACTATTACTTTCTACTAGAATCTCCCCTCCTAATGTCTTCATTCCACTACCACCACCACCACTGCGGTCTCCTCTGCTGCTCAAGTTGGTTTCAACTTCCACCGAGGAGTTGCAGGGCAAAGGCTTGATAAGCCCGTTTTCTTCTTCACGGTCTTTTCCGTTTGAATTAGCCTTAGCAGAAGAAGGATAATTGGAAGATATGCTTGTCGTGGAGTTAACCGTCACACATGGTTCTTCTCGTTGACATTTGCCATCACCCATGAATCCGCCATGTCCTCCACTTCCTGTCAGTTCATTAGAATGGCTTTGATGATGGTGATGCTGCGTCTGCTGCTGGTTGTGGTGGTGGTGGTGATGGTGATGGGAATGATAAGGTGCACTGGAAGCATTAGAAGTACTACTGACTCTTTGTGGAAAGCCTGGAAATCTGGAGGTAGGAGTTTGCTGATGCAGATGCTGCTGACTCGCTGGAGAAAGTGCTCTCGGACTAATTCGATTATTTGTCCGGCTACTTGAATTAGAACTTACATTTGTATTTGTATTATCAAGCGATGAGCTCGAACTAGAAGTCCCTGCAGCAGCTCCTACGATCGTTTGATCGATCAGACTCGTTCCTGAAGACGAGTCTTGACTTAAAAGTCCTCCGTTTCCACCGCCGTTACCATCGAGGATTTCATCTAACACGTCGAAATGAGATGAGGAGGATTGTTTAAGTCCGTAGCGTTTGGGAGACCCTTCGTAATCTGCTATGGGAATGGATCCGAGCCGTTTCATCCCGAAATTATTACATCCTTTACTAATTATCGTGTTTTCAGAGTTAACGACGATATTCGAAGAATTGGTATTTGGATTGGAACCATCGTCACTTTCGTATCCACTTGGGGTTGTGTTTCCGTCTCGATTGGAGGCACAAGGAGATCCTTCAATGAGTTGGATGGCTCCTCCGCCTGGGACAAAACCCCCGGAACCCCCACTACTGCAGATTCTGCTGGCATTATTAGAAATACTGCAGCACTCACCAACACCATCGTCGATTTGTCTTTTTCTCTGAACAGATTCATTAAGGTCATCATGATGGACTGCTAATTCATCTCCACCGTCATACCCACATTCCACTGGGTTGTCGTCTTCCTTCCACTCGACTACTCCGATGTCGTCGAAGACAACTTTACCATCTCCAACAACTGCCTCGTAAATAACGGGATCTACAGAAGGATTGGGTGTAGCAGTAGGGGATGTAGCAGGGACAACACTAGACGACGTTTCTTTTAACAACTCCTTCGTGTAGTTATTGACATGTACGAGTCCTCCTCCTCCTCCTAATCCCTTATTATTCTTTTCTTCACTTTTCTTCTCGACAACTGTGCGAACTTCAGAGGCAAACATGGTTTCCCTCATGGTCATCTGAGACTGAGATGCCGCAGAGTTACTAGAAGAGCAAGAAGTTGATGGGGGTCCGCCTCGACTGAACTCGTGTGGAGAAAAGAGAGGCGCAGTGTTAGGAGGCTGTCCAGGAACAGTAGGGGCATTGGAATATTCTTGGGGATAAGAATGATGTCCAGCACAACAACTGCATCCGCACGGATGAGGAGTGGACTTGACTCCGACAGTACAGTGATGGGAATGTGTGGGTAAGTATTGTCCAGCAGATCTCCTGGAACCACCACCAGAAGTACACGCAGGATGTGGATGATTAGGTTCCCATATAACTGCGGGAAGTCCCACTCCCACTTCTCCGGGAACGGAACAGCACGGCGGTGGTGGTGGTGGTTGTGGGTGTGGACCAGAGGAATGACAGCAGTGGTGATGCTGTTGAGTATACGAATGGGGGTGGGATGACATTCCTTGTGCTTGAGATTTCTTTCTGACTTTTCCTCCACCAGGAATTCCTTGGGACTCAGCCATCATGAGTTCACTTTGAGATGAAGCGGAGACAGAGTTACAACTACTGCTGCTCGCGTTGTGAGTGTGACCTGCTGAGGATGAGGAGGAAGACCCTCGGTGTCTCCGACTAGCTCTGATTCTATTTTGTGAGTAGACTTCCCTTCCTCCAGCTATTTCGATTCTGGAGTCCCTCAATGTTGTAGGAGTAGACGTGTTAATCGCAGTATTAGACGCTGCAGTAGGTGAAGTAATTGTAGACGAAGTATTTCGAAGGCTTTGAGTAGGGGAAACCAAGTTCTCCATTAAGTCACTGCTTTCACCACTACTCCGACTGCCTATGCCGTTGTCAAAGGTATCTTCAATAGCACTACTGATGCTGCATTCCATTCCTTTTGTAATACAATCCTTAGCAGTAGTTGCTGCTCTCACTTTGTCTCTCTTTGAGTGACTAGAAGAACTACCTGAGTTCCCAATAGGATGGTGATGGGGATGATGGGGACCACTCTGGGGGTGTTGTTGGTGGTGGTTGTGATGATGATGAATTCTGTGCTGGGATATTCCGTTTAGGTTATGATTCTGGTGAAGTTGACTTACTTTCCCCTTGTTGCTTTGATTTCTAGACACGTTTTTGTGACCGAAATTACTGTTACTTTCACACTTGTTCTTATGTCGTGCGGAAGAAATGGACGAAGTGTTGGTGGTGGTGGTTGTGTTGGAGGCGACGGTGGTGGTGGTGGATTGGTGGAGACTGTTGGAGTTGGAGATGATGCTGCTGCTTTCAGTTCCGGGGAAAGTTGTGCCAGAAGCGCTTTTACGAAGATTAGTGGAACCAACACAACGAGACGAGTGTAGTTGTAGTTCTGATGAGTTCTTTTGATGCTGATTATTATAATTGTGATGTGACTGATGTTTATTCACAACATTATTATTGTCATACGAAGAAGGAGATGAACTACAAAGAGAAGTTTGGTTGTTACAAATCTGTTCGAGGTGAAATGAGGGTAAACCTCGTTCTACTACCACACTGTGTTCACTGGGGTGATTATTCCAAGAAGAAGTCTTTAGGAGAGCATCGTTAGATGATGAGAAGTAGTGATGCTTTTGTTGATGCAAGTCATTAGTAAGCTGTTGACTCCGTCTGGGTGCGTTATCAAAGGTGTTCTTATTTTGGGCAGAGGTTCTGCAGAAGGTATTGTCATTATTTCTTGGTGTATTATTGGGAGATAGGAGAATGAGCGTGTTATTGGGAGGAGGGCTCTGACTCAGGAGGAGGAAGTCTGTTGCTGAAGAAGTTCTTGTAGTATTGAGACACAACTCTGACGTGGAAGAAGTTGTCGTGTTTGTAGTAGAAGTTGAGTCATAGTGGCTCATATGCTGCAGTGAGGGAGAAAGCGACAAAGACGACGCTCGTGGTTTACATTTGGGAAAGAGTCGGTTGATCTGGTCATCTTCATCTTCACTCCGATTGTTATCTAAAGCACTGAGAAGACTACTCATGGCGCAAACACTGTCTTGTCATGTATGGTCTCTGTCTCACTACGACGACTCACTTCGAACACGTATACGGGGTTTCATCATTACCAAAGTAATGAGAGAGTGTGTGTGTAAAGGGGAGAGAGGATCAGTTTACTTTTACTCGCAATGTGCAGAGATTAACTTTCACTCGATTATCAGAAGAAGTTTACACCACACTAAATGTCAATGGGTATCTTGAAATCACATCAAAGTTTATAGAATTCACCTATACGCGAATACTGTGTGTGGGGGTTGGGATTATTTTGCACACATTATCGCACTCAAGGGAGTAAAAATGTTTGGGTTAAAGTATCCTCATTTGGTTATCAACTCATTTTGATGAGATTCCTGAGGTTTAGAGATAAAAGTGAGTTAGTCTGGTTGGGTTATGTCCACTGACACTCGCGACGGAATGACTGAAGGACACACACACTTGTCGTAGTCGTAGGAAATATGTCAAATATTTGCTCGCTTTTACTCACTCGTCTTCTGTGTATTTTGTTGATGACGATGTGAGAGAGCGTGGTCAAGCACCCTTTCCTAATTTAAAATCAAAGGCAACCATCATTAGCACTTTCCCCGGTCTTGAGTTCGTTTCCTATCCAATTACAAGTTCTTTCCATTCTATTCGCAATCCTAGAGGGCTGGGCTAGAATAACTAGAATTCCTAGAATCTACTTAGCTCCTCATTTGTACTTTGTAGAGTTCGATTTTGCGAATCCGTTCTTCGGCTACTGGCAGGCTTTCACTGATATTCTTATTCGTTAGCATTTTAAATATTTGGTCATCTGAATACCCTTCCTACTTAATGAAGAGGAAGGACTGAAGAGATTGCTCTTGTTTTACCGACACGCTCCCATAATTTTTCTTTCTACATTAAGTTTCGCTGAAGATTCGTGGAAATAGATAATGAATCTCCGCTTTTGTACTGACAAGGAGTAAACTACGTTTACAGACACACCAGTTGAAGACTCATCATCACTTTATCGAAGGAAATATTGCGAATCTGGAATCTCCAATACACTGTGATCATCCATCTATTCCATCTGGTTCTACTCAGAAACTTATTTCAGCTTCACTAGTTTTCCTATCCGAAAGATGCGCTCATTTGGTCTTGTCAAGCTACGTTCATTCGCTTCTCTACTCTCTTCATCATCCGTTTCTGCTGATGATGAGAATAAGCAACGAAGCACACGAAACTACCAGAAAGACTTTTCTTCCCCGTCTTCCTTTTATGTCTTTCTCTTCTCATCATTTTGACTCATCATAAAGCCTCGTTACACTTCAAAGAAAGTCGCATCTGAAACAATGATAGCCTGTCCTTACAGAGTACTCCAGCCGTTCAGCACTCATCCCTTCTCATTTTGATTTGACGACGGGTGACCCTACTACGACATTCAACCATTCAACAAACTACTACTCATCCACCCATCCACTTTCAAGTATCTCTTTCTTACATTTGACATTACCTAACAGCAGTCTCTAAAATATTAATCCTGACTTTATACGACAGTAGAAGGCTGCTTGAGGCACTCACAATGCTGTGTAATTATCTTTCTCTTGTAAACAGATGGTATGACAGACAGTCCATCAGTATATAGTTCAGTAACAGAATATAAAACCTCCACCACGATTTATTGCTTTCATTCACGTAACCTTTGTTGCTGTATGTTTGTTGTACCACAACAGGCTAGCCTATTATAGCGATGATTGCTTTTGCACTGTCATGAGAAATATCTTTAAAAACAAACAATACGACGTAAATCTTTTCCCGGTACTCTTATTTATAACTACACATGGAAAATTTGATGTGTGCTGTAATAAGTATTTATAGCTACGATTTTCCAATTTTTTACATACTTTTTAAGATATTTGAAGATTCTGATACGATGTTTTCCATTTTCAAATTAAATACATGCATTTTAATATCATAATGATGAGGCAAGTGCACACTAAATATCAGAATCCCACGGTGTCTTTATCTCTCAAGAGGATTAAAGTGGTGAATATTTGCCGTTCGGGAAAGACTTTCACCCGAAGCGTAGACAATAAATAAAGTTGTATCCGAGAACAAACAAATCTACCGTTGAATTGGAAGCTGAAGTGCGTTGTTTTGAGAGCAAATTATCTAAAAAGCTCTTCTTCAATGATGAGATGAAACACATGGAGAAAAACTAACACATCAAATCTACTGAAGCATTACTCAGATGGGAAGGTGTTCTTTCGCCAGAAAATTAATGCAGACGACTGCGTTGGTGAATCTCTTGGTTTTCGTGAATCCACGCGCGTATCTTTTACCTGCCTAGTAGCATCGAAATACCTAGTCAGACTTAAGAGGAAGAGAAAAGTAAGTCTCTAAAGTAATTAAAATTACCGAACGTACTGGGAATGACTGGGAGACACTCCCCATCTTGGTGAGTATCATGCGTAGGAATCCACAATCAAAACTAAGTGCCAGAACATTTGTATTCACTTAGAAAAATTACCAAACCGACCACCTGTCCCACTTTCTAGTTTCGGAAACGGAGAAAAACGGTATATCTTGTGCATTAAAAGTAAAAGAATACAATATGGACGAAGGAGAGAGAAAGAGGAGGAAGAATCTCCAGGCAAAATCGTTCCCTCGAGAGACACGAGCACAAGACTTCTTCTACACTCAACAAACTAGTTCAACTTGTCCTGAATATATTTCAGTCAGAAACAACTTTTTCCTTATTCTTCCAGCCTACCACCTCCAACCGACTCTTTGCTTTGCCCTCACTGCTTCACTTCATACTCTCTCCCCGACACTAAATTAAACAACTTGTAGAAGGGAAAGCGACTCTTTCTACTCTCTCCCAGCTATGTCACCATCCTCATAGCGTCATCGTGATTCACCTCACCTCATCGACATATACAACCAGCTAGCAAACTAGTATTTCCGCAAAACAAATCTGAAGTGAGGTGCTTTCTCTTTTGTCGTCTTTCGCCTGATGATGATAAGGACGACGATTCTTTTATCAAAGCGTATCTACCCACCCAAACATACAGCCGGAAGGTGATCTTCACCGCAAAGCTAACTGGAGGACAAGTCATTATGTTATTTGTCCTTATGTGAGGAAAACGTCATGCATTCAAGTACTCCAAGTGACTTTCACCAACTTCTCCTTAGAACAAAACTTTCTTTGTGATCGCAGGTAAAAGGCTTGATGAAATTTCATAGAAAATCGCTTCCGTTGCACGTTCCCTGTTTTCTCATCACTCTAGCCAATCTCTCTATCATCAGACTTTCACTTGGCCCCAGACACACTTTCTCCTCAGACAAATACCTTTCGGGTCTACACGAGGAAAGTTCATTTGTCATTTACGTTTATGGCTGAAACTTTCATCAAATGCATACCAAACTTAAATTGCCTGTTTGCTCATTATGTTCACCCTAAAAACCAATTTGTCATTATTGTGCAAACACACAAGAAGTGAGAGAAAGTTCCTTGGAGCTTGTACAAGTTACCGCAGGGGCATACTAAATAGTAGAGCCAATGTTAGGAGGCACGTATAAATCTGACCCTGCATTAAGTAAATAATACTCTCAAATTATACCTCAGGAGACCTCGTACGTCTCCGAAGTCTCGATGTCTAAGCTGAAAAAGAAATAATAAACCAAGAAGCGACATGCAACAGGATCAGTCAACTCGGCATTGTACAGGCTTATTTATTTGTCTCTGTAGACTCAAGAGAAACAAGGGATCAGTGTATATATGTACACACCCAAGCACATCTAATAAGTCAAGTTTCTCGCAAGGCAAAGAATGTAAGCCAAGAAGGACACACACATATTATTCGTCTTGTCTAGTTATAGGAACCTACATGAGCTGGAGAAGAAAGAATACCCAGTGTACGAGTATGTATTGAAGAACTACGAACTCCCATCATCATCACACAGTGACAAAAAGTTTTTTGGAGAGTGACGCAGTCTACCAGCTCGTAAGAAAAAGAGTCTCCTTCCTGGTAGAAGAATTTTATTGAGGTGAAAGGATAAATAAAAGACCATATGGTAAAAAGTAGAAAGATAATGCTTTGGTCTGTAAACGCAAATTAGAGTTTGCTGCGATCGTCTTTGCCAGTCTCTTAGTAAAAAGTCAAGATTCCACAAGACTTACTTCAAGTTTACTTTCCTTAACACATTTTCCACCATATTCAATGAAAACTACAGTGGTTGGTGTGTGTACGTGTGTCTATATGGATTGTTGAGTGAAGGAAGAAAACCCAAGTTGATGGTGGTGTGCTCTGTAATATTGCTCATACAACGAACGAACTTTATCCATATCTTCCTTTCTTCACTCCAATGGCTTATTATTATTATACTTTCGTTCTTTCTTATATAGCGTATAGCCTCAGTGTGTGTAGTCTGGTGTGTTTGTACGGTAACCTTCACTCACTAGTGCATTCAATCACACGCTTTACTTTCCCTGCTTTCTCCCTACTTTCTCTACCCATGAAAGGTGTGGTTTGTGCATAGCTGTGTGTTGTAGCAGCAGTGATGGTCCGTAGGTAGTGTGTGAAATATCGAAAATCACAAAAGAAAACGAAATAGCGTCTTATGGGCAAAGTCTAAGCTCACTTAAGCCCAAGAGCTACAAAGAAAAATGGAAAGAGGGGTTAGGATCGACAAGTTACTCGTACAATTTGACTTTCTCTCACCTCGTCTCCATCCTCTTCTTTAAATTGTATTATTTTCCGTCTAACATAAACTATTTTCCTTTACATCACATCGTATGCTCTAGGAGATTTACACTCTGCTCATCAATGTGTATGGATCTCTGGATCTTTCTACACACGCCTTCCTTATTTTGATGGTACTTTCTCTTTCCTAAAGCGCTGGGCGGTGATAAGGAGCTAAATAAAATTCGAAAGACAAAAGTCAATAAGACTTATATACTATACGGTATATATCAATTCCAGGTAGGTGGTTGGTACTTGTAAAAACTAGTCTAGGAAGGTATTACTTCACACTACCTACGTGGTGAAGCACCAAGCACTATTACAACAAGTCCCAGAACTCACTGAAAGTACAGGACAGGACATAGTCTTGCACAGGAAGAAATGTGTTTGTGAATTTCATGTTAGTAAAGTAGATCCTTAATTCAATCTATTTCCCTTTTACGAGTCTAGCCAGTATACACTGTAGTGAAGCACCACCGAACAAAGCCAAGTACATTACTAACTGTACGGAGAGAAAGGCAAAGGAGAGATTTCATTCGATGAAATCACATTGAGTCATGGACAGTAAAATGGCACACTCACAGAAAACAAGACGAGGCATAAACTTACTGTACATGTATGTGCTGAAACAAGAGAAAGTTACTCAAACACAAGACAAGAGAAAGCACGGAAAAGTACGATTTACGAAACACTCGTCATCCCTAGTATTATTGAAGGCCGGAAACTATTAAAAAGTTCGAATGTTCGGAACTGCCAGCTAACTATTGTAGCCCGTGGGTAAAAGTCCTCCCATTAGTCGACAAGATACAACCAAAGCACATGTCCAACACAGTCTCAAGACCTCCAAACACTTTCTAAACGTATTTTCTAAATTTTCTCATCTTTCACTTGCACTGAAGAGTTCGTGGTGGAATCTGAGTCTGAAGCGACTGATGTAATGAAATCTTTTGAACCTTAAATGACCGGATTTCTTATGTGGGCGGTGATAACGCATTCCAGGAAACTGTAAGTGTCTTTACAGAACCGTAGGATAAAAGTGTTTGGAAAACATCATCCTCACAAGTTCTCAAATCCTAAAGGTATTAAAGTAGCACACCCTTCGATGATGCAAAGGCTATAGCTCCTCCCTTTCTATTGAATTTATTTAAGGGACGTCACAGAATATGTGATTTAATAAATTGCTTCCCTTACAAACTCAAATTCGACTCCGGCTTTGTTTACGACATTTCTTTTAGACTAGCTTATCGAAAAAGCAAAAGCAATTTTCTCTAATACATGTGGTGAACTGCAGCAACATCAGTGATTGCGCATTAATGAAAACATTGTGTGGGAAATAGTTCGTTTTTAATGTGTTCAAATATGCACCAGATAACATGAATAGCATAGCAGCATTCTTTCATCTATTTTTAGGAATTTCATTTTAAAAATTCGGAGATACAGTTCCATTTATCATGTCTTTTGTTCAGAGTTCAGGCCTGAGTAACTTATTGAAAATGATGAAAGTTCAGTATCAGTTGAAGCTTTCATTGATGTGTCATGTCATGTCTGGCATTCTGGGACTAATACATATATATGACATTACTTTTTCAATACTTTACGGGACGCTGTCTCGCCTCAACTGGGGTTATTGAGTTGAAGAATTAAAAATTAATTCACTGCTACCTGTTAAATTATCATACTACTAGCTGTATCTACTCACAAGTCACCGCAGCAGTTGGTTCAAAAACGATATTATTTAGGACGGAAAATGTCACGTAATCAGGGAAATCTTTGGTTTGAAGTTTCTTTATAATTCAAGAATCGCTTAAGGAATATCTCCACGAATGGAATGGTATTCGGATGGCGCTTTGTCCTTTGTCCTTTCTAGAATTGAGCCATCGTCAAAGGAATAAGATGACCGTTTTTCATACTGGGAGTGAATAGGATGATGTGTGGAGGAAAGAGCATTTGGAGCATGGAACAGGAAGAACAGAATGAACGAGTAAGCTCCGTAACTAAACCTAATTTTGTCCGATTTTCCAACAGAAGAGTTTACTAAAGGTAAAGTTAATCACATCACATTCGTTGGAAAGGCTCTACTGGGAAGAACAAGTTCGGGAGGCAATAAACCTCTCTTCGAAATCGATAGCAAGCAACTCAATCTGCCTCCTGCATATGTTGCAAGGGAGTTCTATACGACCACACGAGTGACTTCGACCTCGCAGCGTAACAAAAGCCACTCACGTAATCCACTATATGCGAGACACAAAAAATTCAACAAAAGCTGCAAATCTCTAAAATTCTTTCCGCAACAAAAGGCTATTTTCACAACTGACTACAGAGTTAATAGTACAGCGTTTCTGGCTTCCTTGTGGAAGTTTCCCTAAACTATTTGGAATTTTTCTAACTGAAAATATTCCTAAACTCAGCTCGCAACCTTTTCGGCAGGTTTACATTCTGTCTGCCCAGAATTGCTTTCAGCAGTCTTTCACGAATCGATATCGACGAGCAAAGGGATACACATACACACAAGATAGTTTTCCTGGAATCAAGAACAATGCACCACTATTCTCTATCTTGATGATCTTGGTGGATGGGTCGATCTCGAAAATTCTCAAATCTCGGTCAGTGTGTGCAAAGTAAAATATATAAACCCTGAGTCCTGTGACATTTCAACGCAGATGGTATCACTTAGCATCACTGTTCTTCCCAGTGACATATCCTTCAAGTTATAAACTCCTTGTCATTACCAAAAAGCGGAGACAGTGGAGCTGGAGTACAACTCCAGACTACAGACACGATTGTCAGAGACATTCTAACTTAATTGAATCATCTAATTCATTTCCGTTTCAAATTACAAACCAACTACAAAACTTATTACCTTTGACAATCCTTCTTCCTCCTAATTAATACACAAATCATGGAAAACTACTTCGCACTAAAAACTCCGTAGCCTGCTCTAGTTTTCCTTCATTAACATCCCTCTGAAAGTATAATTCGCTACTCTGTCTCCCTCATAGACTTTCTGGATAGCCGTTGTTCGTAGAGAATTTAATTATTGTACACTCCCTTCTACATTCCCTGTCAGCTCGTTTCACATTTCATTTAACACTCAAAAGAAAGTGAAAAAGAACTTACCCAACTTCGGAACTTCATCATCACAGTTTTGTATTTTGATTATATGACAGTGTACAGTCATATATTATTACGAATGATAGTGAAGTAAACGTAACATTTTGGAAAATCACTCATGTTCCGAACCAAATAATAAAGCCGAATTCAAGTTGACCTCTTATCCACCAAATATACGAAAGATGTTCTTTAGCGGTACACACTGCGATATAAAGTAATTAACTTCATTTAGGAGGAAAGTCTTGTTAGAAGTGATAACGGGAAATCCTCTTAGAATTAATCACGTGCCACTTAAAATTATTATTTCAATGTTTCTCCTGCAAGTACTTGTGCTTCTCTTATTACACAGGTTGTGGAGACTACGTCACTAATTTAAGTAATGGAATGTAAGTGGACCAGCAAACTGTGTGTGTGAGAGAGAGAGATGAAAGCACGATTTCGTCTTACTACTTTCAACTTTTGTTTTCTTAGAGAAGAATAGGAGAGAGAATAAGTAAGAACGGAATAGATTCCGAGATGATGATGCATAGAGATGGTCGAGTCAAGTTAGAGTGAAGGAGAGAAATGGTTGGGTCGTAAAAGCACTCGTATGTGGGAGCCAATGGGGGACTTTCTCTACACAGTCGCATTCGAATATCACTCTCCATGCGCTCTTATGCTCTGGACTCCCGTCTCCTGTGCTTTTACTCCGTTCCCTTGGAACAACAGAATAGAGTAGCCCAGCTAAGGAAAGAACGACCCTATATGGAAGTAGCAGCACAGCAGAACAAACCCTAGACTTCGGAACTCCATCGGTTGTGCCCGAACTTTCTTCATCCATCTGACTGCAATCTATAGTGTAACTCTTTCTACCACCCCAAGAGAGAGACCCAACGGTTTGGAGCTCAATCCTACAAGTAGGTACACCCCGTGTACATCCACTATATACATATACGTATATATCCACTCGTCATAATCATAGGAACAAAAGCTTACCTATATTTCTCTATATATCGATATGCAAGCAAGAAGCCTGGAGTGAAAGTCAACCAAAGGGTACTCTTCGGTAGTATATATTATATCCCTCCTGCTAGGCAATATCAAATAGTTGCTTCCTACTTCGCTACAATTTTTCAACTCTCTCCTTTGGCCTTCGTGTACCATTCACTACTGACTGAGTGAACCCTTCTTATTCCTCCTATAAGACAGCTCTAGAGGCTCAAAGCTACTGTCTGTGTATTCAGATGGATATGTGTGTGTGCTTCATCAAGACAGTTGAGGCTTTAGCATAAGAACACTTACATCACTCTACCTGCCTCAATTCTTCACCTACTTTCTAACACTACTTCGCTTTTCCCATAAGTATAAACTTTCAGTGGTCTCAAGTTATACTAGTGAATGCCAATAATGGTACTCCTATAGCTAACTACTATCATCGGTATTGGCTGTTGGGTTGATAGTGATCGTCAAAGAATCGAGAGACATGAGATGCCTCATTACCTAATCCAGCCACGATTCAATATCAAAAGATGAGTGTGTTCCGTCGTTCGTTCCCACCTCTTCAGCTACACTTTCTCTTTAAAGCCAAATGGGAAACAGATTAGGACAACTCGGTTACTCGTCTTGAGCGCTCTCCCTCAATCTTTCCCTTCCCTTTTGAGCAAGGAAAGTGAAATTTTCAAAGTATACACATACAAACCTCAGTCAGCAAGCACTAAAGACACACACACAAAACAGACCTTCCTATAAAGAAACTCAAACACACACAGAATAACGTAGAGTACACAGAAGACAGGAATTCGTCTTACGATCTCGGAGAGATCCTATTACACCATATTAGTTCCATACTGTATGAGTTAGCTTTCAGAGTTTCCTCTTGTATATTTCTGTATGCTTTTGCTCATCTATCCCTTGACTCTTGGTTTCTCGGTTCTCCTTCCTCTACTCTCTCTCCCTTTCGTCTTAAATGAAAACAAATTGCTCTCTGACATTTAAGCAACCATAATCATATCATGATGGCAAAGCACTTTCCTTTCCAAGACTTTCTCCTAATAGCTCAACACACTGATATACACAGGAAACAAATACAACATGCCTATCCTAGATGAGATGATGCATTTCCCATCTTTCTGAATCTTTCACTAACAAGGAATAAAAAATTATGGGCCATAGAACGTAGAACGAGCAAATTCTTGTGTGAACTACTCTGTTTAACACAACGTGAATTCAATTTGAATCCGCAAACCTGTCTTGTATATTTCTACTTTCCACACCACAACAACACTCTTCGTAACTCATTCTAGTTTTCCATTGTGCTGGGTATTATGCAGGACAAGTGAAAGGAAAAAATATCTTTCTGTATAAATGAAAACACTCGTAAACAAACACTCCCCCAGCAGACAACTAACTGCGGCAAAACTTTCTTTTTCATTCAGTGTGCTCATTCCTCGCTGCTGTGTGCATCTGATGGCAATAATAATGCTAAACGTGCATAGAGCAGCTCTCTCCGTTATTTTTATCAAATGAAACCCTCTCTATTCTTCACCCTTCTTACTTATTCCTCACTTCTTCATAAAAAGTATTCATTAAATGAAGCCACACACACAGCAACTATGTAAGATGTGAAAGGTTTTTCTTTCACTTTGTTGCCCTGCCTTATCCTTCCTTCCCCTGACATGTTTTTAAAATGATTTTGAAACATCTGGAAACTGAGCATAGTGACTTTAGAGAGCACATGACGAAGCCGCGTGTCTTTTTCATTTGCCTGTCTACATCAAAGGAACAAAGTTTGAGCATAGTAAAAAGAGCACACCTCGCACTCTTCCGAATTCCAAGTACCCTTCTCCACACCAACGTGATGTTGTTGGTATAGTTGGTGATCATGCGAATCCTGTGTTTCAGCTTCCTTCCCAACACGAAGGAGTACATAATGGAATTGTAATGTGACGACGAGATGAGATGAGGGGAATTAATGGTGACGCATATACTTTGCCAGACGACTACTTTTTCCTGAAGTGGAAGTTGAGTTAAAGTATGATGAGATCATCAAGATGATGCATACAGTACACTAACCTCACGAAGTAATGAACCATCAAGTATCGCATGGCTATAGATAATGGGCATTTACATGCAACAATGATTTACGGTGAATCTTTTTACTTCCCTGTGAATTATTCCCTCTAGACTTTACACTTCAATATAGGTTGCCTCATTTGATCGTTTTTAAGGGGAGAGGTGATACATCTCTCGGGGCATTTGCTTCAATATAGAAGCGCTGAGCGTACTGATCGAGACTCACGTACAAAGTAGTAGGATAAAGTGTTTGTGTATGAGAGAAAGCTCTCAATATGTTTCCAAATCACTTTCTATTCTAGAGTATTTTCGAGGATGTCCATCACTATCATTTCTCATGTCGAACTTTTCTTACGGTTGGAAAAACAAATAAGAACGGACACTCTAAGCTCGAATTCCGACATGTAAGGGATCATATACAACATACAGAATACCAAAAAGTGTAAGGACAGAGTTTCAATGTATCGGTTTCAGGCTAAAAACTTTCTCGAGTATTTGAAGTAGAACGTACTACCCACTATTGCATACTACTTCCTTCCTTCAGCTCACAACTAGTAAATTGTCCATACACGAATAATTTGTATGGACAAGTCATGACAATTTTCCATTTACGTTCCCCATAAAACATCAGCTTTCCTCGACCTTTTTCCCGTTCCATTCCAGTTCTTCTCTACTCGATTTCCTAGAAAGTACGAGTTTTCCTCAAACTTGAAACTATACTCTGACTCTCGAAAAACTACAATCATCATCGTATAGGATGTTGAAGGGACGTGTGTTTCCGAAGGACGAAAAACATGAAGTCAGACCACAAAGTGAAGTCCGCATGATAGTCAGAAATGAGTACATTTCACCACAGGCAGGAAGATCAATTACCTACGGGGTTGTAGTTTGGAGGAGTTGTGTAACTCTACACCATATCGACAATGAGTGTCGTATGTTGTACTTTACGAAACTCATGAAACCCCAGAAGACTAGAGGAGAATTCGTATGATAACTACAGCTCACCTAATTTTATCGTTTTATTACACAAATAGGTGTTGAGTCATATGTACTCTCGGGTAGTTTTATGTTATGATGTCTTGAAAGTTTCTTTCGGAATATATTCGAATGTTTAAAAATGAAAGAAAATGGATATCTAATGTCATGTACCCTCACAAGTCTTTTGTATTCATATAATGCGAATCTCCAACTACGAAAAGTAAGTGTAGTACTTGTAGCAGCAGTAGAGGCAAAGGGAGTGTGGAACGAGAACGCACACACAATCTACTCCGTTGGTAGTATTTGAGAATTCCCTTGGGAAATAAAAAATATCTCCATTTAGCGTAATGCAAGTGTAGTAGGAGTAGGAAAGTCGCCTAGTGGGGGAAAAAGAAAGCAAAGTCATGAACAATGGAAATCATGTAAATTGGATGGAACATGAGAGGAAACGAGAGAATGAAATCGTGTAATAAACCGTGTGTGCTGTGGTGGTCCTTCTTCAGTCTTCCCATCGAAATAGAAGGAGACTTGAAGAGAGGAAAGAGAGAGAGTTTCGACCATCGTCGACCGCAAAACTGTCTCTCTCACACAGGAGAAACATTCACCGTTATTGTGGTCAATTTCCTTCTTCAACTCTCCACCATTTGAACTATATGACGATGATGATTTGTCCTCCACGTTTCGACATATTATTATCGTCATCTCGCTTCAACTGTCCTTTTAACCATTTCCTGAATTGAAACTTTTATTATTGGCTCACTCAAGAGAACCAAATTAGGTGGTTTTACGTCATTTTCTTTTCTCTTTACATAACCTCTGAGAAAATATTATTTGGTTGAGCTTGTCCTTCACATTTCAAAGAGAAAGTCATCTGATGGGGACTTCAAGACTTATTATCCATTTTCGATCAAGTGAAGACTTTCTCTTGGCTCCCATATACAAAGAAATAAAGTATAGCAACGCGGTTGACTGTGTCACAGGCTCATAATTGAACTCGTGTGTCTAGAAGAGCAAAGAGACGGAGAGAGACGAGCCTTTTTACCAGTACAGCCAAAAATTGTAAGGTATTTATTCCCTTCACATGAAAGAATCGGTAGTAGAGAGTTGGTAGCCACTGTGCAAAAATCACTCGCCTCGTAACACGATAAATGTTCTATTTTGAGAGAAAGACATACACACACAGAGAGAGGGAAAGAGAAAACAGAGCCAATCGATACACATAGTTTGTGCCTTATATTTGACTCTTATTTCCAACCAACTGAGCTCCCCATACCACTCCAAATTGTTTTCCTCCGATTACATGACCATTTCTTAAAATTTTATAAACCCTCTCGCTTTAATCCAGTGTGTAGTCTCACAAGTGTTCCTTTCTACACCGCAGAGACTTTTTACGCAATTCCACGTCCTCGGTAGTAAATAAATAACTCTGCCTTCTCTATCGCCTTTCCTATCGTCTCGTCATTCACCCATTCACTTGAATGCTACAATTGCTACACATTTATTTCTCTCGTTTGCCAAGAATAAAAGGAGTTTTGGAAGAGACAACTCAGAAGAAAGTATTCGAGCTCCTTCTTCTTCTTCTTCAGTAGGAGCAAACACCCAAAGATTAATTAGCAAGATGTGGGTGCTCTACACGAGAGAAATGGTGGCCAATATTTTAAACAAGGAAGAATATAAAAACTGCTTTGGTGAAAGACTCTTCTTTTACACATTCAACACAATCTCATGTCATAAATGGCATGTTCCTTGCACTACTCCTTAGTATTTATTCAGCAGCACACACATACTAAACACACACACATACAAGGAAGATAAGAAGTGAGCGATACAACGGAAGTAGAAGAATGGCATAACGAAGTTTTTATTCATGCATACCACCACCACTGCCATCACTACTTACACTCCGGATTCAAGTCTTCAACCGACCACCACCATCACTACTGCTCCTCGTTTCTCTCCACCAGATATTGTTCGCATTCTACTTTTGCCCTGGTCTTTTCTACACTTGCCATTACTACTTTAATATCGCCGTACATCTTGCGTCTACCATAATTCTTAGACTTCTTCCAGACGCAAGTCTTGGTGGAATCCGCCACCCATTGTATACAATCACCTAGGCTAAAGAACAAGAACTTAAAGTAGACTACTGAATGCATAAGTAAGAATGTAAAAATCATTGAGTTTTCACAGACTACCAAATACACACATGGAGCAGAGAAACACCCGAATACAACGGACTTTTCAACTTTTTTCATCTGGAGATGGGCAAAAGGGGAACATTCGAACGCAATACACTAGAATTTCGTTGTACTTTTTGTAGACTTGCACTTTCACCGTGTGTTGAGAATTTTCATGCAATGTACAACGGAGTATGGAGAAGATTTTCGTAGTCTCTGTAGGACGTATATGGTATCCATATATGCATGTTAAGTACTTTTTCCATCTCTCTCCTCTCTTCATCTTTCTTCTTTTGTCTTTCCCCTTCATTTGTATGTTGTCTTATTTCTGTCATTCCACGACTTTTCCCTGAACTCAACTTTTTTAAACTAAACTTGAGGAAGATCTCCGCTTAACTACACAAAACTCTCTCCTGTGTCACTCTTTCACTTTAATTCACCTCTTTCTCAGACTCTCTTATATTAAAGGAGGGTTGATTCTCCTATTTCTGCGGGTGACTTCGACTAGAACACAGACGAAGGTATTCCGTTCCAAGCTAGCTTATAGGAAGGCAAAATATATTAAACATTATGCGAACATGAATTGATGTCAAATCATTCTTCTTTCTTATCATCTTCTTATCCTTTCTTTCCCACAGAGATTTAAGTCAAATATTCTAAGCATACTGCCTTGGTTTTTCGTATTATATAACCCACATCGTGATTATTCTACTCAACGTGCAATCATCATCTTATTACTGCTATCGAGAATTCGAGAATCAAGGACATCAAGGTTAAATGCCATTGGAGGTTGGTTGGTTCGATTTTGTCCTGACTCACGTCACTAAAATACTTCGTTTACGATTCAACTTCCACATGTTGAGCGATAAAATCACAGCAGCCTACTCTTTACTACACACATAATAACATTCTAGCGAAGTTCTCAAAAACCTCAGAATATTCAATACAGTAAACCAATTTATCACTCCTACTTCTCCCTAAAATCAATACACAGCACATGTGTATGGATTTCCCCGATTGTTTCCAAGTTGTACAGCAGAGAATAATATGATAACACCTAAGTCAATAAAGAAACTTGTACATGGAGTGCAGCTCGAAGTAAAATGCAAGGTCGTAATAATATTATAGTATTTGATAGCTGTGAGAGTGGGCGATTAGTTTTGAAGCTCAATAATAATAGCAGAATACTAACACAATGCATTCTGGAAAAGTGCAAAACAAACTTTGAAATGCCAAAGGCAATCAGATAGAAAATCCCTAGTAAATAAATAGGAGAGAATGAAAATAAGATTGTTATACAGTTGTAGAGATGTGCACCCCATCCACCGCAATACTGACTGCATGATTCATTCACATCGACCAGGTTATAAAATAGGATCCATTGAAGGAAATATTAGATTGGTAGTGAGGAACTAGGAACTCCCTTGACTCATTCGCAGAACTGAGCGTACGTAGTGATATAATATTCCTCCTTCTTGTTCTTCTAATCCACACCCCAAGGGTTCCCTTTTGCTCTCACCAGAATTACTCCAGTAACTTATTAGACAGCTCCTCACTCTTAAACCCTTCTACTGCCCCATTATATTGACGCAATAAATAAGAACGGTCCCCTACGATCTGATACTCGTGCATTTTTAAGCACACGGGAGGCAGCTAGAGCTACAACGAAGAACGAAGTACATGGTGGAGGTTAGTTCCGTAGTAAGCCCACCAACCCATAGTTGTGTCATGCAGCACTTACTCCAAGTTAGAATTGAAAAAAATAAGAAGAAGGGGATCTCCCTATCATCTCTTCAGCTTCCTTTTCCTGTTCGACACCACTGCTACTGCTGCTCCTGGTAGTAGAGACGGTGGTGGTGGTGGGAGTGGGAGTGTTGGTACTGGTTAGTCAGGGAAGACAATGTAATGGGACAATATGCCATTGTATTTGGACCACTAAAAGAAGGGGAGAAAGTGACAATGGAAATACACAGGAGAGAGTAGGAACTGGCTTCTCTATCAAACTTCCTTCGTGGAGGAGACATAAGGGAAGTGTCATTTTATTTCAATTCAGCGGAATAAGAACTCGCAGTCTTTCGCCTACGGACTATGTGAGGCTTTATATACACTCTGCTTTCTCCTTGTCTCTTCATTTCATATCCTACATCAAGTAACTAGTGACTAAACTGTTTGGAACTGGCTAAGAAGAGAAGTTTAGGAGAAGAAGTGCAGATGATGATAGAGAGAGCAAAAGAGTGAAGAACCCTCTACTTTCGTGTGTGTCACATACTTTCATACTTTCATACTTTCATCCTACACGAGGATATTATTGCTCCCTGCACTTTTCTTCTCGTAGAGAAAGTATATAAGGGAGGCAAGTGAACAGGATGAATTCCAATTGAAACAAGGAGAGAAGACGACGAGCAGTGGAGAAAGAAAGAAAGGAGGAAGATGGCACATTATATATAAAGTCTGGAGAGAAGTCTGGTGGTGGATGTGTCTTCACCAGAGGACACACAGCAAAGCATCGTTTAATACACAATACATAAAAGATCTAATTTTATCTTCTAGTAGTCTTTGTCTCTCTCTTCCTTCTCTCTCTTCAACATTTTAGCAAACCATTTTGAACATCAGCAACTAAATAACTTCATTATACTTTGAATAACGGAGAGATACAGACGTAGACAAAATGGTAGAGAGGATCATGTTGTTCTAAAAACCAATGAGCAGTGTGCATGAGAGTGTATCAGCAGTAGTTGAGGACATTTCTCTATTCTTCCTACATTATCTTCTTCATAATTTTTTCCACATGTATCCTCCGTGTCTGGATTTTTTTAACTTTCTTCAAGAAAAGCTCGAGAGAGTTACAAGTGTATGAAACGCATTGCACAAACCGGAAAGTATCAGGAGAGGGAGGGAGGCTGAACACGCTACAGAAATGACAGTTCTGTGTAATGTAACCTGAGATCAAAATCGAGGTCAACTTTGCAATTTCTGTCATGTCTTCTCATGCAATTATTAAGGAGGAAAGGAAGGAACCATTCCGACTTCTTTTCTTTCTGAGAACACAGCAATTACCACACTGTTAGGGATCTCACACAACATCCCTACTTACTTTTATCCCATCCCGTGTCTTCCATCTCCAAACATGGAGAGTTCTTTTTAGACAGTTTTCTTTCATTTTACGAGATAACTTTTAGTGGAAAAGGGAAGACGAGACCCTTAACTACTTCAATTAGAAATGTAAGGTCAATTCCAACTTTCTCCTGTCGTTCCCAAATGGTTGGAAAGGGACACAAATTCTTTTTCTCATTTTACACTAATTTGCTCATACTTGATCGTGTCGTGTGTCGTAATTCTATCTGTGCAATTTACGCAAATGCTTCTCACTCACCATATCATACATAAAATACTCGCTTGATCCAGCATTTCTAAAATCCAATTGCATGCAGTCTTAGGGAATTGTGAGTCCCGATGGGCCCGATAGACTTTCAAACTAACCTTGAATCAACCCTTCGTTCCTTCCCCATTCTTTAATCACACACGAATGAACCAGTTCTTTTTTTCTAATGAACGAATATGTCCTCCCTGTCTGACTTCCAGTCTCAATAGAAACTCAAAGAGTGAAATAAGGAAAGTTTTACTGCATTTCGATGGAACGGATAGCTACACAGGAATTCAACTTTTCCAACTCTTTCAGTTTTTAGCACAAACGTGATTCTGGATTTCACACAAATTCTACTCGTAACCTTTTAGTACTGCAGAGTCACGCAAATCATCCTGGGTACATTAGAAGGTATATAAACTACACACCTACAGGGCTACCTCTAAACTCTAAACCTACCTTGACAGGATAGAATGGTACACATTACCAGTAACAACAGACCATGCCATATATTTTGTATCGTGAGTATAGCCTCCACTGCAAGGGTTGTTTATCTGCAATCCATATTCGTATTCCACTTTTGTGATTTGCATGCAACGGTAAATAATAGCAATTTTGCACCTTTTACAGAATTCGGTAGATAGTTGTATAGTGAGGAAGCATTCTTAAGTGTTTTGGCTTTTCACACACAATGATTTCTCCGATGCATTAATGTCATCATTCCATTGATCGTACAGTAGCAGCTTTCAGCAATATTTATGGAATTTGTTTTATGCTTTCATTCAGTTGTGGTTATTTTGTTTAGTAAAATATTAATGCAGTGCAGTGAACGAGAAATAAAATAATAAAAGTAAGTTGTACAGCCAAATGGAATAGTTTATCCGATTCCCAATTTTGCATACAAATAAAAAACTCGGTGACTTGGTGAAGTTGTATTTTACGATTCACGGAGTCAGGTGATTTACTTGCGATGTTTCGTGTATTATCTTCTTTCATAAACTATGGAGTAGTTTCTCGAGTCGAAGATAAACGAGTATATTTCTAATATGATAACAATGTCATACACTTGGGTCGATGCCAACACACAGATAAGTTATTTGTTTAGTGTGTTAATTAAAAAAAGATAAGAGTATGCTTACCACAACAGACTTCAGTCTGGATTCCTTCGACTCCTTCAGGGTCCTCTCTGGTTGGGGACGCATCTTCAAAGACGCAAGTGCCACTGTTGCTGCTGCAACTGCTTGTTGACGGTCCTACTCCACTGTCTTCACCTCTACTTTCGCTGTCACTTCCGATATTCATTTATAGTTGTAATTGCATTGCACAAAACTAGAAGATAACTGCAGGAAATGTCCAATATTTAGCGCAGCCGGTCGCGGCTACAACAGCTCACTCAATCTCCATAACATATCCTTCCATTTAATTGCCCTCCTGTATTGAAATTGCAGCACTGACTCGATTTCAGTTATCACCCTCTCTGCAATTATTCCTGCAATAAAACACACACAAAAAACTCGTTAATCCTTGATAGAAACACAAATGAAGTACACTACCATATCCAGCCACAAGTAAATCACCTCTTACGTATCGAATCTCAAAAAAGAGCAATTCTCATGACAGTACTACAGAGCTGACAGACAGAGAACAACAATTCCCGCAGGAAAAACTTCCAATTCGAGCCTTTTAATGCGAATGCAACTGCCTCAACGTCTGTCAGCCTGTCTTCCACCCAAAAAACACCTTTGTGAATGAACAAAACAGCAACAAAACAGACGGGCAGACTGGACATCCCCTGAGGGTATTTTTATGATAATCATCGCCCACGCAAACTACACTTCCTCTACGTCTGCTTACTGTCTACTGTCTACACACTCCCTCACTCTGCATCTTCATGAAAACTGACAACACCACTACACTTAAATTATTTTTGCAAATAAGTCCAACCTGTAGCCCTGCAGGGTCCTTCGCAGTCCTCCCAGGGAGCCAACAGCTTCTTCGTATGATTTCCCCAAAGTCGCAGGGGAGTAACAAAACAATTGCAATAACAGTGAATACAAATATTACAAATTGGGATTTCATAGACAGGAGAAATTGGAGGTTGAATTTCGCGCTCCGGTTTTTCTCTTTTGGAAGGAACGGCTGTCTCCTTTCTCTATGAGGAATGTCATTTTGGAGATGAATCGTGTTGAATCTTCTACATATAATAATCTTCTATTGAAAGCACTTTAATCGACGTGTAACGTAATTTGGTTCTTCAAAAGTTATTTCATTTCGTGAAGATCACAATTCACAAGTATCGGTTGAGATGAAAAAGACCAGTCGCATCATGAAATGAGGTGCATATAATACCATGAGATTCAGAGTTTTGAAAAACCGAAACAGGATTGCAGGCAGGAACCACGTTTTAATGGGAAAGTTTTGAGGAAGGAGTTCGTATTGAGGTTGCATGGTGGAGGGTGTGTTAGAAAGGTTTGAGTGGAGTAGTGAGAGAAAGCTAGTGGAAGTTGCTGTAAAGAGGGAAAGTTGGAGTGGTTTGCGTGAGATGGAGAAAGTATAAGCGATTTGGTTTTAAGGATTCCTTGCAAGCACGATTCATGACTTACAGTTTATCTGCTTCAACCGGAAATTGAGAAGTAGGTTGGGCAACTTTGATATTATACTACCGTACAGAAGTTATGCAACTTTAACACGGTTGTTAATTAATAAGTATTGGTTCCTGGTTGGAAGACAAGCGGTTGATTATTTAGGGAAAGTGAAAGATGGTTTCTTGATGGTATTAAGTCAGATTTATCACAGAGAAAATGGTGATAAATAGACTACAGGTTTTGAAGGGAACCATACTGTTGTACAACACAGTCATAATGACGTAAAAGAGTGGAACTCGCGATAGGTCAATTAATATCCTTGTAAATTTTAAATGACGCAAATGACTTTTATAAGGGCTTTTCTCATTGGGAGCTGTCTGATGTTTTGGACTTGCACGCATCATTACATGTAACAGGCATTTATTTTACGTATAGCAGTACATATACACAAACACGTAATATTTTGGAAAGCACCACCAAATGAGTATAAAGCTTTGCTTTATTCATTTCCCCTTAACGAGGAGAGTTGTAAAGGGTTTTGTAAATGCAATTCATTTCCCGTGTAGACGACAAGGAAATGTGTTAGCCATATAAAGCATCGGTTTAAATGTCACCTCATACAAATGTGATTTTTACTTCCCACTTCTGCTTCTGCTTAGGACATCGTATATGTTTTTTCCTTTAGCAATCTCGCTGGCCTAAATATCTTGTTCTATTCTCAATAAATGAAAAAGTGGTGGTGTCGCTGACTTCCTTATTTCTCGGTGGTGGTGGTGGTGAGTATACTTCACGATAAGAAAGGGTTCATCATGATGGGTGTATAAAATTTATTACCACGTTCACTTCGCCGTACGGATCGAAGAGATTGACCTTTTCTCCCAGCATTTTATTCCAAGAGGCAATTTGTAAATGTGGAATGTATGCAAGAAGAACGCAACCGTGTTTTCGGATATTTTTCACCCACCCAATCTTCTTCCGATTTCACTTTTTTACCAGCAAACCACAACATTGTGTGTGTCCTACACTTTAATACTTTCACCATGCAATATGCATCGCATCACTTGCTTCCCATTTTCTCCGCCTCCCTTCTTATAGATGTATCATTTTCTTATATTTATTCTTATATCATCTTCTGCTTCCTCTTTTTCTCAGAGAGGAAATGCCATTAAACGGAAAGTAAAGCGTTTCTCAACTACCAAACGGGATCTGCTTTGTGAGATCCAATAATCTTCTAATATTATATACGAGTAAATTCCTGATGCGAAATATATTATGAAATGCATGATACCAACCGTGTGACTAGAGCGATGAGAATCGCACACAAAGGAACGTAAGACAACCCAGTTGCGTCAAGCATAGTGTCCTACAGAATGCAATAATGTTTTCAAGATCTGGATCACAGGCGCATATGCTTTCGTAGTAAATAAATTGATTTGATTGTAAAGTTTATTGTTGCTCGTGTGTGTTTTACTACTTCAGCAGCATCTCATTTTGCATACGTACGGGACAGAGGAAGAATGGAAATTCTACCACATGACTTTATGCCTTATGCATCTCCAGTAGCTTTGTGAAATTGGGCCAAAATTGGCGTGAGAATGTGGAAGAAACTCCGTCTAACTGCAAAGTAGTGCAAAGTACGGACGTGAAAGAACACTTTGAATGTGAGTTTCCTGGCAAAGTATCTCTTGCATTAATGTAACTCTATCGCTACCTGGTAATGCGATTGTTCACCCTCCAGAAGCTATTAGAAATTGGAGACTTTAAGAGTTTAAGATCATCCACTTTACTTTACTCCGCTGCGTACTTCCTTATAAACTCGTCACCGTCACCGTAGACGACTGCTGCTGCTGCTGCTGCCACTTGCTGAAAAGACCTTCAACCTTTTCGGTGCCCTGAGAAATCTTCCACTTGAAATGATTTTTATAGACCCACACAGAAGCTGCCTGTCTTTCTACCTTGTTTCATAGGGTGTTCGAGCCATACGCTTGGAAGGTAGGAAGTCTTGGTGTATCTAATATCCTCGTTGGAAGTCTTGGAAGAAGGAAGTGATGAAATGAAAGTGTGTGTGGATAGAAGAGAGGAAGGATGAGGCTATAGTTTTAGTTTGTGTATAGTTGCAGTGTGGAGGACATTCATTGTCTCTTTCTGTGAAGATCAGGTTGTTATCTCAGCACCCATGGCACTACCGTAACCTACTGCGAGGATGTTCTTGCTTCCTATCTCAATGAATGTAACTTGAAGCAAGTTGTAGTAAGTCTGTAAGTCTGTTCCTCCGGATTCCGGACCTGTGCTCTTTCATATCTACAAGTACAACTACTGCAGTGTGGTGCAGAAAGAGTTTTCTCCAGGAAGGAGCAAACTTCCCAGCCACTCTTACTCTTTGTACCAACTCTACCAACTTGCAAGTTACCAAGTACCGTAGTAGGTAAAACAGAGCGAGACGAGATTGGGAATTGGTTCAGTTCTTCAGTTATAAAAGGCAAGTCCCAAAGCTGAAAGAGAAGAACACGGAGCGAGTATCGTGTGAAGTCTGAACCTCTGAACCAACGTTGAGAGTTTGAGTACCACAGAAAAAGAAATAATGTTCCGTCTCTTGCCATAAGTTCCTTGAATGCAATCATTGTGTATTATTATGAACAGTCTCTCATGTGAAATTCCAGTTACACACTCAGATTCGGCACTACTGCAATTTGCATTCCCAGGCTATACACTCATAGCCTTCTATATCGTGTATCGTATTTAGCTTGAATATACGCAAAAATAGGGAATGAGCATTCTTAACACTCTCTTAATGCTTTTCCCCTCTCCTCTGTCTCTCTCTGATGCAATGTAAGCTACAAGCAATACACTGTGTGTGTGTATGTGTGTGTGTGCAAAATATTGATCAACTTGTTCTTCGCCCTACATTGCAAAAATATGGAGTGTGGAAACAAGGAGAGTGAGCGTGTCTATCTCCCCTATTCATTTAGGTATTTTTGCTTGCATTGCATTATCCTTCATTTCCTCGTGGCATGACTCCGTATCTCAGATTACCTCTCATTCAGTCTCTCGTCTACGTGGGTTAATCTCCCTCCGGTACATTTACACGTTACACTACTCCTAAACTCTTAATGCAGAGATGAATTACCTTTTCCATACAATTAATCCGTCAAAGCGTCTCACTCTCCTTGCTCTCTCCTTTCCTGAGGAATTTTAATTGAAGTTATTTCATAGACGGACTTGTAGATCAGTAAGTTAGGTTCTAAGATAAGAAAGAGGGAAAGAGAGAGAGAGAGAGAGAGAGAAAGTGGGTTTTGTGGTGATCGATGACGAAAAGTTTTGTGTCTGTTGTGACGTCAATGGAGTGAGTATATAGTAGAGTGAAAGGCATCTGCTACACTACAACTACTACTACAGCTAATACTGCTACTACACTACTGACTCAGCTCTCTCTTAGTGTGTGTATGTGTGTGTGTATTACTCGAGACTCGACTTTTCCGAAGTTGAAGGTGGAGTTCTCGAGTAAAACCTCTGGTGCTGGTGTTCTTCTGTGGGTATTTTCCATATAGGCTGGCTGAATTAGCCTGAATGAGATAGGAGGAACTCGAAGGAACCCCGGTTGCTGGAACTTTTGGAGTAAAAGCACCGTGTAGAATAGTTGGGCAGAGACTGGTTATTCCGTGTGTGCCTGTAGCCCATGTGCCTTTCTCTATGGAGGGACAACCAACATTGTGTGTAAGACCTTTCTCCAGTTGTGCAGATGTGGATGACGACACTGTATGGTACGGAGACTACTAGTTCTACTCGTGTTTGTATGCGGTACTTTCCACAGTGTGTAGGTCTGTAGTTTTGTTATATGAGGACGATGGGGGAAAGCCGAGTAAACTGTGTGAGAGAGTAAGGCAGTTCAGCAGTTGTGTGTCTCACATGGACCTCTATGACTACACCACGACTATTACTACGGGTAGAAGTAACTACACTTTCTCCAGTATAGAAAAACCATGAGACGGAGAACACCGAATGTTCTCGGTACTGAGGAACCTTTCCTTCGGAGCGAAAGCCAAAATCTCACAATTAATCTATGAACGATACCAGGGCAGAGTGAGTGCTTTTATCAAAAAGTTTCAAGTTCAACACAACCTGAGAACTGAAACACAAGGGACAGACCATCACAGTCTCAGTCAGTCACAGCACCACTCGTCTCTACTCGTGTCTCTTGTGTATAAATTATCTCTCCTTGTTGTGACTCTCGTTAATTGAAGGAATTTAACGAAGGTTTTCTCCACACAAACTTAAACTATGCAGGTGATTTGTGACAGAAGGAAAACCAGCCCATTGTTGATACGTTTTACGTGAGTGTGTGTACTTTCTCTGGTGTCTCCAGCCATGGGTAATCAATTTATATTCAATTATATTGTCAGAGTCTATCGATAAAGGTGTAGTTAATTAAACCAGTTAGAAGTGCAATTGAAATTTCACACTGTAAATATTGCAATCATTTAGAAACCCGTTTTTAAGTCAGTTTAATTTATTTTGATACTCTCCAGCAGATTTGTGTTGACGTAATCTGAGTTGATTTTATTGATTGTTTTGTATTGTTTTGCAAACAGCAGGTTTAGGATGAAAGTCTATAAGAAGGGAAATGATGATGATGAGTCGGTAGAGATAATATTAATATTCTGCTCTCTATTGCTCCTTTGAGTAGTACTGTTTATATTCGACTGATGTGAGTAAGGTAGAAGCAATCAGCGTGTTATTTACTTTGTTGTTAACTTTCTCTGTTGTAAACAAGAAGCATTCTGAGAATTGGAATTGGAGTATAAATCTCGTAGGACGTCAGATGAAGGAAGATAGAAGATAGTGGGAGGATAGATAGTAGATTGTGTGTAGGTAGAAAGGTTTGTGCTTCATGAACTCATGAACTTAATATGGATTTTGAAGGAGGATAATGAGGAGAAGAGAGAGTGAGTGGATCGATAGCTGCATATAATTCACACTTTATCGATGTCTCTGACTTTATAATTGATGTATTATTACTACAGGAGAACTGCAATGGAGGAGGAAACCTTGATGAACACGAGTGTATTGTGTCATAATAATAATTAATGAACACCTGTATTCACCGGTGCAATGCTGATTATTCAGATTATTCATCATTATTACTTTGTCGATGGAACGATTTGTATTCCGCCTAAGGATAAAGTAATATAATTCGAGTGGAAGAAAGTGTGTGTGTGTGTGATTGTGGATTACTGTGGATGTATTGAAGCCTAATTAATTACTCTGTGAATCATTATAATTACTCTCAGTGGTGGTGAAGGAAAAGTGCATGCTAAGCTGCACAATTAACCCAGATGTGGTGGTTAACTGATGAGACAGGTCCACCGCTGTTGATTGGAGTACAACAAGGACATTGTTATGGATGTTGTGTGAGGAGGACTTAATCTTACACACGTACATCCATACTTTCACAGGCTAATACATTTTGTAGTGTCGTGAACAATTACCTCAGTGTGTGCTTGGATGTCATGTAGAAAGTTGTACTAATCAGTCACACAACAAATTGCTGAGGAGCGATGTGCTTCCTATGCAATGAATCTTTATCAGTGTACTTCTACTGCTGCTATGCATTTTCCTCCAGTTGTTCCCATAGTCTGATACGCACGGAGTGAACTAAGAGGAGACAAATAATGTCATTACTTAGTGTCACAGGTAAGCTGGATCAATTTTCAATATGCTTTGAATGTAAGATGCATATAGCATGTGTGTGTGTGTGCAGGGTTATGTAAACCGAGGAAAGGCAATTACCAGCTCTCTTATATTTGTGAAAGATCATATCGGTTCCTTTCTATGCATTAGGATTAAATGAATAGCAGCTATGTGACCCTGAGCTGTTGAATTTGATGGTATCCTGCCGAATTTTTAAAAATAAACACTACAATGTTGCAGTAGTTTGCAGAATAAACTCGTTTTAACCTCAAATAGCCATCCATGAAATATGCAAAGTTGTTAATTGGCGCTGGTAGCGAATCAATACAAGAATTTGTGGAGATGAGGCCGAATTGGCTGGAGAAAGGGTTTGTTGGCTTTTGGCAATTTTGGCATAGCACACAGGTTTGCATTTTGTCAAAGAAGGAAACTTCGGACAATGAAAGGCTACACAAGAGGAAATAATAAAAGATGAATGCTCGTGGAATAATACTAACATGCTGTCTTTTGTTGTTCGGTTTACAGTCAAGAAAGCCCAGTTTGTTGGAGCTCAAGGTAAGTTTCACAAGTAGAGAAAGCCAAAGCGAAAGTAATTTTTGACATATCCGACCACGACTGACCACACAACGTTGAACGTGCCACCCTGGTGGAAATGACCCATGACATTTTGCTTATCACATGCAGACCTGTCCATCAGTTGTCACTGGACGATGATTTCAATAATAATAATAATCAGGCAGAGAAAGGAATAATTGTAATTTCCTTTTGCAGAAAAACTTGCTTGTATGTGTAGCTACGTAGGTAATTTAAATGTAAAGGTAGTTTTTATTCCTTTACTGGTCATTTTTTCATTTTTTTGTACCCAAAGTTAAATTTTTCAAAGAGTTGTTATTCTTCCTTGGTTCTGCTCGCTATGAGTTAAATCAATTGTCAGGATAGGTAGAAAGTTAGAAAGAGAAAGCTGAAGCCTCAGTAGGGAGATATTATGGGAGAAACTAGGAGTTCCTATCCTATTAAACTAAATTGAGCAAAAATCGTTTGAGGCTGTTTACCTTCTTTTGGAACGTATACGTGAACTTAAGTGCAAATAAATTTTGTTAAGTTATATAAGTCGTAAATCAGGGCAATGGAGTTGATGAAGGAAAAATAGGGTAAATATCCTTTACTCTCCATTTACAATATTATTGTCTCAGGGTTGAATTAATCTTATCTAGGAATCTAGACTCTAGACTCTAGACTAGAAATAGTCGAATGAACGCCGTACCGTACTCACACACGTAATGACGAGTCAAACACTTACGACTCACAAGGACTTTTACTTTTGCGATGCATGCGACAAACTGGACTTTTACACTCGACGACCACAATCAAATGAATTAGGTCAGAAAGCAATCAAGTAACAACATTGGTTTTGGTGTGGATGTACAGCAGCTGTTCAATGGAATTCTTATGTCACTCTGAAGTTACAACATGTGAAATCAACAACAGTGCCTGTGAAGGGTGCAACACCAAGTTGGGAGCAGGACTTTCTATTGTAAGCAACCAATCTCTTTACTCAAGTAGAAGCCTATCAATGTCAAACTCTAGTGCTTTCCCTGTGTATGTGTACTCGCATCCCAAAAAACGCCGCAAATCATTCCTCTTTCTCTTCTTTCTTCTTCTTCCTCTTGGCCATTTCCATTTCAAGATCGAATTCCCTGCAAAAAAGGAGAACTTCTTCCTTGAATTCTTTGGCTTCTCTAGAAGCTTCCTTAATTCTTTCTTATTGACAGCGAGCTTTACACTTCTTGACTTTTTTCAAGGCTTGACATGGCAGTGTGGAATCTACTGCTGGACCAACATGAAGGCTTCTATTCAAAATTGATATTGAAGGAGGTTGTCTGTCTGTAGGGTTCCACTGTTATTTTATTATTTCATGGTTAAAAAGATAAAGCCTCAAGCTATCGAGATATCGAGATATCAAGATGCATCATTCGTCCTTCAGGGACTCAGTTTCTTTTGATAATAATTAGGAACTCTGCTGGGAAGTGTGTCTTACTAGGCTGAGTACGTACCAAAAAGTAATCTTTAATTTGTGTGAGGTCTGTAATTTAGGAGCGCCACCAGTTACTCAAGGCATTCGTGAAGAAAGACCTTTAGAAGGAATTTGTAATTTGGACCGAAACCGATGATACTTTTATAAGGTTGCCTTACTCTCCTTCTAATTGACCCATTTATTTGTATAGAACTTCGTGAAAGCAAGTCTTATTGGGGTAGGAGAGAACAATTCTACTACTGGTCCTACTTTCCTAGTTTAGAAACACACAGCCTCACACAGGATAAAGTTTTGGCTTGCTTATAAGCCTCCCATCTTTAATGAAAGTCTCGTTGGCTTATCTGCATTCATCTCATCAAACCTGTTCACGATCGCGGCCTACATTCGCATTACTTGGTGCAGTTTCTCTTTCGCGAACGAGTGTGTCTTTCCCGTTCATTAATAAAAGGAAGGAATTCGAACTTCAAACCAGTGAGAGATCTCCAACACCCCGTGGAGGTCATTTTAACGTTCATTACATTCTTTCCCCGTTATCTCCCAAAGGTCTATCACATCTTAACTGTGGTCATTACTAATTTGGTTGTAAAAGAACTCTCTCTCTCCTCTCTCCTAACAGCATCGCTCAACGTACATTTACTTCCTGCTATTTCATTGCACAGCCACCACTCAACCACAACTTTCATCGCATACTTTCTCCCCGTAACTAAGCCCTTAAGTATTTTATTACATTTTATTTAGGATGTATGTGTATGTGTCTGTGTGTGTGTGTGTGTGTTCGTCCTAACTGAAATAGAATGTTGAAATGTTTGTTACGCAAAAGTTGTTAGAGTTTTGCTCATAGCTGGAAGCGTTGTTATACTTGGGTACATTTGGTGATCTCATTAGGACAAAGCAAATGATGGGATGAATGAGAAACATTTCACGAGGATAGTGAAATAATATCAACAAGGTACTTTTATTTTACACCTACAGAGCAAATGATTTGTTTGTGGTTTGGTGAATGCACGCTCGTAATTAATCCCACCGTATCCTATTAATTAGTTGACTTCATTGGGCTTTGGTGGATTTTATTATTAGCCTTTTGTATTCTACGAACTACGAACTACGAGGCGGGGTTTATCACGTAGCTTTGCGAAATCATTCATCCATGTCTACTATTGTTGTTTTAAATTTGTTTTGGTAATTTATAGTCCAATGAGTTTTACCTACACGCGAGTTTATCCCAAACGTGACTGTGTCACATACGTAAATTTTGCAACTTGTATTTGTAGTTACTTTGACATGGTACACTCGTTATGTTATGTATGCTTGTAATACATAAAAATAAAATCCAAGTATCAAAATTGTATAAAGTGAACTTAGTAAATCAAGTTTTACGTGGGCCTGTGGGAAGTCTAGGTGATCTAAAAAATTCTGTCGAATGTCCAATATCGCAGAATTATGCAATATGCAAATCAAATGTCTTGAGTATCATCTCTCTGTTTCATTCACCGGGGGCGACTATCGCAAGAAGATTGAGAGAGACAGTATATAGAAGATCTCCATGTTCAATTCGCATTACGTAGACACAGGGCTTTGGCCGAATGCAAATACAATACGCGTATTCTACAGTATGTAAAGGGATCAGGGAGAAATGAACGAGAGAGTGAAAGTAATAAAGTTTATACACCGCCACTTGGGGGATATTTTAGCTTATGCCTACAAGATGAAAAGGCACTCAACCTGATAGAATAACAGTCACGTACTTTTCCACGAAAGGTCACGCTAATTGGAATATTTTTAGACACCGCTGCACCTCCTAATTGTCACTGTGACCTTAAGTCATACGACATACAGCGGTACAGCTCCTTGCTTGTTTGTCGCGGTAGTATCTTAATCCCTAATGTTTTTCCCTGTTCAAAACGATCATCCCTCTTATTACATCTTGTCAGTTAGTTTTTGACTTGTGGAAAAGTTCTGCATGGAAATGTCGTAGAATATTAAATAAGTTGGGGGAGAATATGATACAGAAATATCAAGTTTACTCCAGGAATTATAATTGGTAACTCGATCAACTTTATACCGAACGTGTATAGCAATTTATTCCGTAGTTATTTAGTTTTATTATTAGGTATGGTATAAAAAACGTATTGCTTATAAAATGTGAATGACTAGATTTCTTTTATCCTTAGAGGAAATAGTACAATTTGAATATTGATTTTGTCCAAAAATACTTCTGGTGTGGCTCGCCTTTAACCTAAAAAGTAGGAGGTTTCTTATTAAATCAATTTCAATTTGGGAACACTGCGAATTCTGAGAGTGAGGTGGATTGGTGGATGCATGCGATGTAGTAGGATAATGAATAAGGTGCTTAGGTTGTGGAGTTAGTTGTAATTGAAGTAGCTGAAGAAGAAAATCATTTAGGGTGATAAGAGTAGAAGAGAAGCCCTCGTGTGTGTGTGTGGAAAGATGGGAGAGATATAAAGGAAAGTCTCACTTTCTCTTGGGGAGAAAGTAGGGCACTTGAGAATCACGAAACTTGGCTGTAGTAACACAAAAACCAGACGTTTGTCAAGATGAGTACGAAAGTACGAAGTGAAACCGCACGGCTTTCTTGAGGGAACCTTCTTCACATTTCCACATTAGGTTGTGAGAGGCTGATTGAATAATTCATACTCTCAATTCTTCAACTCTCTCTTTCTCTCTCTAAAGAGATTTTATTCATAAGTACGGACACTGTGGGATACACCTCTGAAATTCTACTCTTGGCTATCCTCCATCCTTTACTATATATAGTAATTCCTTCAGCTACACTGAAACTAGAGGATATATAATCTAGAATATCCTAGAATGGTCCGCTACCAACCAACCTCTTGTGTGTGGTAATCACCAGTTGACTTTTACTGACTTTGAAGGCTGTGAAGACGAGAGAGGAAACCTTTTGCACACTTTTCCAGCACGTTTTCTCCTTGTTTACCTTGTTTTACAGGTTGACTTCTCGGAATTACATGACCTCATGCTTCATCTTTTAAATTAAATCTGATTCCGTGTAGTTGTCGGACGGAGAACCTTTGTTCCCGATTAGGTTTTCTCTTAGAACCTTTTCTTGGAATCCATAAAGGCGGTGCGGTGGTTGGTGGTGGACGTTGCAGTTGGATAATAAAGACTTCCTTCGAGCCTTTTATTTCGGGATCTCTTTCAAACAGAACCTTCATTATTTAAAAAATTTTTGACACTACGATGATTCCATAAGATTTAGCGGAGTTTAGGGTCAAATTGTTTCTATTTCGGGAATCCAGTGAGCTTTGCAGATGGTTCTATAGATTGTTTGTTTTCATGCATCAGTCAACATTCAACACTTTTTGTATTCTGGGAAAATACATTAGGAAAGTAGCGAGTGTGTGTCACACATCGAAAAGTGGATTTAGACGTTATGGATTATGAGAGGATGTTTGTAAGCTGAGGACCAAAGCAGAGAAAGTGAGGAAGATTGCCTTTCACACACTGAGCACATGTGTGTGTAATTCCCCACTTACTTTCACTACGGGAGAAAGTGTGTTACTGTCAGACTGGACGTTTCATTTATTCAGGCGTGAAATTACTTTCACCGAGTTATGAGAAGAAGAGAAGCAACGGAGGAAATAGGGAGGAGACACTTAGCACTAAATACCGAAAGAGATGTTGGATGTTGTAGCAGCACAACTTCTAATCTAATATTTGGTCATATCTTAATCATATTATGTTTTGTGTTACTGACACTTTCCCTTCTTCCTTCCCCTACAGCCTCTGCAGTGACTGAGAGAGATTCCTACTCAGACGACTACAATAGCTATGGCCTTCTGTAATGAGGACCGAATCAATGCAGATGTAATATTATGACAGTTTTGCAATGTAATATCCTCTTTGAACTAATTACATCCTTTTGCGCGTAAAATTCACCTGGCTGTTGTGATGCTGTGAACAGTCTCTGTATAAGTATTTCCTTTGAGAGAGAAATATAATTAACTTTTACTTGTATGGAGAATGGAGAGTCACTTCTGGTGTATAGAAAATAGAAAGCGGAGTGGAGGAAGGAAGTTAACGTGCCTACACAGTCTCCTCCAGTTTCTGCATTGTGTGTTAGGATGGAGAGTTTTTTCCCTTTTGAAGGTACTTTTGGAATGAACCAAAATAGTAGAATAAATTATGTGTGTAGGCAGATGAAAAGAGACAGAGCGAAGACAAAAAAACCCGTAAGTTCGTTCTTAGTGAATGTATAACGGCATTTTGAAAGAAGGAAATGAAAGGAGAGAGAGAGAGAAGCTGTCGATGGAGAGATTCATTTGAATCATTTGAATAAAATTGTAAAAGGCAAATGAGAGTTGGAGTTGGAGGATGAGAGAGTGGGTGAAAGGATGGTGTAATTTGATTTTGATTTTGAACTTGTGTCACTTTATCTTTATCATCGTTGATGGCATCAGAAAGAGAAATGGTCTTATGGAGGAGGAATAGCAGGAGAGAGTGTCTCTGTGGATGAATTGATGACGCTATTCCTCTTGTTTGAGTAACAAAGAGAACTCTGCTCCAAGTCCAAATTGATGTCTGATGATGAGGCGCGCAGCACTGTTGGCTGTTAGTGATGGTAGTAAGGCTGCTGGTACTAAAATGGCTTTTACTCGAAGCCTATCGTCATCAAAATAATGGTGATTGGTGACTGGCCTGGCCATATATGCTGCTGTTTGTAGTGAAAGCACGTAGGCATACAGACGACGTAGAATTAAAATGAATTGTACATAAATCATGTGTTGTTCCATGTGAACATTGTGAAGAGAAGAATATCGCAAATTCCTGTGAACCTGCGATTTATTTTGGTTTGATTTCTGAGAGTAATTTCATGAGTAGGCGCTGTTTGTGTTTTGTGGTGGTGTTCTTTGTGTGAAATGTAAAGTAGTACTCTCCAGGTTATTTATTTTATTCTTGGAAGTGTCATTTTATAATGATGAATGAGTAGGAAGTCATCAAGAGAGCTGTTTGAATAAAACTCGCTAGGTTGGGTTGGGTTGGTTTCACACATCAATCGAATTTACTTTACACGTGAGATGACGCATTTCAGTTTGAGATGATGATGATACTCTTAGGAATTGTGTTCTTAAAATGTACAAACACACATTTTGTGCAATTGTGCTTTCAACTAGTTTTGTTTTTAGCTGCGTGGGTTAATCATAAGCAAAATACGCAGATATTATTATTAGTGTTCTTCTTGAGCACTCTCTGTTGTAAATTCGTCATTGTGTAAGCCTTGGCAATCACCTTGGATTGAAGCGTATATCTGGCGGATGTTTAATGCTCCTGGGATTATTAGCAATAAAAAGCATACACACTTGTTTGTAACTCATTATATGATACTCGTGTGTGCTTCCTTTCCAGAAACCACACATCTGCAAACAAACACTTGGCATTTGAATTCATGACCAAACCTCAAAACACATTTAGTTTGTTTAGGAGATAGAATAGTATTAGTAATACTGTTAGGCTGTTTACTTTCCCTCGAGTTGCTACAATTGCTACTGCTGAATACTCTTGTGAGTTTATTAGTCGAGAAGGAACCCGTAGTAAGTCTGGTTGTGGCTGTTTTCCTCGTCTGTCTTGTACAATCTAATCACCTCGAACTTCATCACGCAATCAAATTATTCAAGTTCAATGAAGAATGCTAACTGTGAGAGTCTCCCTGAGTTTCACGTCAAGTTTAATCATCACTTGAACAAATAGAGAACCCGGTAAAGCGTTATGATGAAAAGTTTGGTTATTGTGAAACCTCTGGAAAGAATCTGTCGAGGGATATCCTCCATTCTATTTTCTAAACACTAACCGCACATCCATTTGTACTTTCGTTAATTTGCATAAAGGACAGTCAGTCAACTTTGGAATATACATTTAGTATTCAACAGTTTAGATATCCTCCGAGTTACTTCCTCTTCCTTCTTCTCGTCCTTGATGAAAAGCTACCTACTAAACGTAAAACAAATTCGAACCATATTTGTGGTGTGGTCTCGTGGAAGGTGGCCTACAAACTTTTCCATTACTGGAATACATGAGAAAGCCTTCGTAGGAAACCTTGAGTCTATACTTTATAAGTGTAAAACACAAAGGGAGAAAGTTTGAAAGATGAACAACTGAATGAATAATGTCTTCGAGTTGGGATTCGTTCAAAATATTCAAATCAAAGTTGTCGAGAACTTCGAGAGTCACATTCGCTTTAGAAGGTTGACGAGATTAACTGAACATGAATTCTGGCAACTACATTCGGGGCCTTGTGTCTAAACTATTTAGTGCTTTCGCTTCTCCTATGTACGGTTGATATTCGAAGCTTTTCGAAGTAGAGCAAACCTTCAATTTTTGAACATTTTAAGACCTTGTAAAGCTCTGATAAGTCCCTACAGCCTACAAGTCAAGTTTGATTGTATAAAACTTGGTGAGAGAGTCTTTGGATGATCGCCACTTCTGTCTCACTCACCGAATGCTGTCGAAAGTCGAAATTACTTTTCACTTGTACATTCCATGTTATATGTATGTATGTATGTGTTGTTTGTCGCTCTGTCTCTTGAGATTTGATAATAGTGAGAATTCCATTCAAAGCTTTGTTTTACCGTAAGTAGAAAATAAACGTGGAGCGACGAGCGACCAACTTTTCCAATTTCATCGGTCGAACGTCCAACTAGTTTTTGTAAAGACACAAAGATGCTTCATACTTGAGGACGCTTCCTACTGGGACTACTTTTAACATTTCAACAAACTGAAGTTGTGACTTTCACTTGGCTGTGTGCTGTGTACAATGTACCTGTGTCTCTTCTTGAGGTTTGAGGACTCTCTTTTTCCCTCTTCTTCTCTCTGACTTATATTTGTGAAGTGAACCATTATTTTCCACTCACGTTAGGCCAAACCGTTAGTTTATTATCTGTCTGCGACATCAAAGACACTATAAACATCTAGACAGGCTAGGTATATAAATATGAGGAGCATTCATTTGTAGTAATTTGTACATGTACGCTCCTCAATTCATATCTTTACGTGCAATCATTTCACACTTCCAGTCTCGTCCCTCACGCCGTACGTAATCATTGAGACAAATCATAACTCAAAAAGTTTGTAAGCCTTGAGCACGTCATCACACGTAAGAGAAAGCGAAAGAGGATGTAGTTATTTACACATCTACGCGAATAACGGAAGGTTCTGAGTTGGATGCAAAAAGTTGTCTGACTGGCTTTGTACTCTCTACTGACGATGACTTAACTGTGGTACAGTTTCACATGTATTGCATACTTCTAGTTAGAAAGCCACAGCATCGTTGGTGGTTGTGTGAAAGTAGAACTTGTGTTGGAGTAAGTAATCTACTGAAATGCATATACGTGTATATTCCTGCACAGCAATACTTATATTTATGTACCTACGACAAACCGAGCTTTCTCTTATTGAGACATTCACTCCCTTAGAAAGTGGCACACTTAAGTAACTTTCTCCAGCTTTCTCCATTCACCACTGTTACGGGTATAATTCATTGTGCATCGTTAAGAATTTGAGAGACGATACACAAAAACACACATACAGGGACACACAGATTGCAGCTTGTTGTGTTCTGTGAGCATAACAAACTCCCTACACACTTCATAGTTTCCATTCTACGAAGTGGAAAAAAGCTAAAGAATCCTATCCAACTTTACTTGATCTTTCTTTGTGAATGGAAAGGAGCTGGAGGAGGAGGAGGACTATTACTTTAGCTCTATACTTTTTATACTTATAGCGTGGAGAAAGTCGTGGTGACTTCTGAATGTATGAGAAAGCAAATAGAATGGGAGAGGGTTGAGCACACAGAAAAGATTTAAGTTATAACTTTTGTGAACAATAGTGTGTGACGGAGGCTACGGATCGTTGAGCCCTTCATTTTCAGAATCGTTCCATTTGCTTTCCCTATCCCTGAAATGTAGTTTGTATTGTGTGTGTGTGTGTGTGTGTGTCTTTCCTTTATAGTTCCGTACTTTTTGGCTCTAGCTCTCCCTTCCACATTGTTCCTGTCCTCTGCTATTCATTTATTTGTACCAGAGTTCAGAGCAGCAGTCGTTAGTGGGGACGACTTTCTCCTGGTGCTTCTAACCTAATATGTATGAAATCACGGACCAGATGTACTTTTGAGTCTGAGAGATGAGATTAAAATTCCTTTGATGCGGGAACAAGTATCTTTCGGGAGTTATAATCTTAATAAAATAAATCACAGAGGTAACGATGTTCGACCAGTGAAGAGTATTCAGTGTGTGTGGGATGCATAATGTGGAATTCTGACTTTCTTTCCATATTCCATGCGAATTTGGAGCTTTGACATATTTTTTGTTTCGGGTGGAATTGGCCAGCAACAAGAGAAGTGGAAATCTGGTTTTGTAAAAAAAATACTTGTGCGAAAATGGATAGTATGATGGTTGGTGGTAACCGATGCACCGAGCAGCAGCAGCTCAGGAATATTTAAAGCGATGCACAAATCATGTAACTGTGGTTGGAGGTTGGGCGGTTGGGTGGATTGCCTACTTGTTTGGCACACTTTTACTTGCTCAATTTATTGGAACTGTGTGACATGAGAGTGTGTAGCGTTGCCGTTGCAAGTGCAATTTTTATGTGAGTGTGTGGCTTTGCGAACCTTGCAAAAAAGACAATAGATAGATTATTCATTCTCTTTGCTTGAAGCTTAACGTCATCCTTAAATCGCTCAAAGAGCTTATCGGCAAAAGCCTTTCTCTCTCTCTCTGAGGTTTAAATGTCCAATGCTAATGTCAGGCATTGTGTGTGTAAAAAGTGGCAGTGGGGCATTTGAAGTGAAACCAGCGGACCACAAAGCAGGCAAAAAATAGGAGATTGGACAGGATTTGCTGAGGGTTTATTTTCACGGTATAAATATTTATGTACCAACAAAGCGAAAAGTTATTAAAATCAGTTGGACCGAGTCCCACTTTCTGTTTTCAACGTTTGAAAAGGTCATAATATGCATAGAAAAGTGTGTGTGGGCAAACAAAATGGGAACTTTTAATGTGACAAATCACGGTGAGAGAGCTGAGTGGGGTGAAATTTCGAGAGTGGGAATTGCGAGTGCAGGAGAAATTGGAGTAAACCTGAGATTGAACATTCAATCTGTGCCAGAAAAGATTCCGAAATGGGTGATGCTCAGCTTTTACAGTTTAATTCATACGTGTTTTAATAAATCTCTCTGTGGAGAGAATATGGGAAGTCCTGTTGTGTTTCTCTTTTTGTATTTAAAATCTCGGGTGGTGACAAAAGGCAGGAGAGTGTTTAAAGCAGAAAGAATGGGTTGAAATGGCCTTCAAAATGACCTAGACCTGTTTTATGAGACGAATAAATTTTTGTATTTGACAGGAATTATTGCGATAGCCACTCATGGCTCGTTCCTTTATGTAATTTTTCAATGAGGGAAGTCGTTATACAAAATTTGGAGTTGGGTAATGTTTAATGTTAGAAATGGAGAGGAAGTCTGCAGATTTCGAACATCCCTCTGACACAGAATTCGAGAATTCGAATAAGTTATCTCAGAAAACTAACTTAAATGTCAATCTTATTGGGATGTTATGTGGATTTAAAATGTCAAAATGTATTTAAATATTTTGTAACAGCGCAGTTTACGGGTAGGAAAGTACAGAGGGAAAGTTAGCCGTGTTAAATAGCTCACATCGCACTTTCTAGTAAAAGCACTTTTGTTTGTTCCTAGTTCTCCTCGGTTTTTATTTTTAGAAATCATGCGTCACTCCTTTAATGGTTGCTTTATGTTTTAAGTTAATTTTGTTATTTATAGAGTAGAAAATTGAGAGTGGGTCCTAATGAAAGTAGAAATATAAAATAGAAGTAGCGTGAGTAAAAAACAAAGCTGTAATTTCATTATCCGTAGGGAAAGAATTTGGAAGCGTGTCTGTAGGCGTCCTTGGAGAAGACGGACTTTTTGAAGTTTTACAGTGAAAGTGGCAGAAGAAATGAGCAAGATTGTAGTTTTGTGGTTGAAGACGAAATATTTTGTTCACAGATAAATGTATTGTCAGAGAATACTAAAGAATACGTAGCAGCGGCAGGAGGAACAGTTGAAGAGGAAGTTGTATAATGGACCGAGAGTTCCTTCCCAAGTTTCATCGGTGGGAATCGATCGTTATAAAACCACTTTTCCCAGATTCGATTTAGAAATGTGTGTGTCTGTGAGTTTCATCTGAGGTTGAATCTGAGAGGCAGACTTTCATTTCATATTGTGTGGAGAGAAAGAATGACCTGCACTGTCACTGTATCTCTGTAATACTCTGTATTTTCATTCTCACTGGTATGGTGGTGGTGGTCTACAGAAGAACGGATATTACGGTTTCCCTTCAAACCACCAGTCATAAGGCTAACCTGAGCTCTATAGAAAATCCAGTGAGAAAAGACCTGGTGGAATATTTTAACAAAGAGTATCCTCCGAGGCAAATCTTGTATTCATCCGTGTATTTAAGTGGCCACAATAAGCGTAAGACGGTGAATGTAGAACAATGTCTTTGCTCCACTTTACTCGGTGAGGAGAATACTGAAATTGGCCGGGAATTGGTCTACTGATACACATTTTTGGGATTTGGGTGCATATGAAATGACTCTTGGTTAGAAAGTTAGAATTTGGATGGTAACGAGATGAGACGAGGCTCTTTTTACTTTAGTTTAGTATTTACTTCTGAGAAGGAATACTAAGAAAGTGTGTATATAAGGCGAATGGGTAAATTGCAAGAGATACTCAGGAGATAATAAAAACCTGTTATTAGGAAGGAGAAAGTCTCCCTCTTCCCGAAATGTCACTGTCAGTGTCAGCATTCCACGGAGAAAGTAATCAAATCGGGATTTCGGGAAAATCTCATCTTCCTTGTGTGTTGTGGCATAATTCAAAATCTAAATTACCTTTGGCTACTTTTACTCAGACTGTGTCTGGTTCTCTTTAGTCTTTCCCTGAGGATGTCTACTTTGCAGTTTCCCTAATGCTTTAAGCATGGAGCGAGAGTATTGGATGTAAACTATAATGTAAAGTAACTTTATACCCTCTTTACAAATAAGCTTAAAAATCTCAAGGATACATTTTTCTCAGTTTCCTTACTTACGTGAGTTGTATTTAATATCAGAAACAGTGAGTTTAATCTCTTCTTCTGATCTTGTACAGTGGAGAGAGAGGAGTGAGTCAATAATACAAAACTAGTTGCTGCCTTCTTTTCTCCGAAAACCTGAGCACACGTGAACTAATGAGGTTTCTAATAGGATGAGCGCAAGGAAGTATCTTCCAGCATTAAAATGAATGCGTAGGATGTCTTCTTGATACTTCATCCTTATTAAGGAAAGCTGTGTGTTCTTCTGTTCGATCTTCCGTGAGGAGGGAAATGTTCAATCATATGTAATTAGATCACTACTGGTGCAATTTAAAGGTTCGTGACGCTAACACGTTCCTTTCATGTTAAATTGTTGAATTATTTGAGTGCATAAGGCATAAACACTCGTACTTGTCTCGCTCTCCTTTCTCTCCTGTTTCAATTCCAATCTGAAAGTAATAAAGACCGAGAGGCTGTGAGGCGACATAGGTGGGTTGTTTTGAAACCCACGCAGCATTCTTCTTGATCGAAATTCAAAAGCAAACCTCATTTTGATTAGTTTAACAAGTGGGAGAGAATTGGAGATAAGGGTTGGTTGAGTAATGAAATGAAACTATCGTCTCGGAAGTGACACCACTCAGAAGAAGATGATACTGACAATACACCGTGTAATGAGGTTTACTAGGTTTACTTCATTACGGCGTGGATGGAGAGGCTTGTGTACTTTCACCGACAAGGAGGAAAGCTGTCTCACTCAGCTTTATTAATGTCTATGATGATTACCATGTACTTTAGTCCGTTGATTGCTCTCGAAAGTTGGTTAAAACCGAACAACAAGAAGGAGAAGGAGTTGAAGGAGACCATTGGAGCGAATACATGAAAGGAAGTATGTAAGGTGCTTAGGTAAACTTCAACGGACTCTTTGTAATCCGGTTAAGGGTTAAAACATTTCTCGTGTCGAGAATCAAAGCATTCTTCCCACTACTTGTGTCCTGCACATACATTCTTCGTAATACCAATAACAACAACTTTTCTTAAGCCTATCAAGGGAATTGTAATGTTGGGAAATGGGAATCCAGTATTCTATTTTCTATTACGACATTATGGGTCCAGTTCTCCAGTTAGTTAAGGGGGTTTCTTACGAGGATCTCTGTGTGTACAACTTAAGCTTCTCTCAATGGAACTTACAGACAGCAAGTGACCGAAATCTTATTAAATTAATAGCCATTTTAAAAGCTGAGAAACTGGGTCAATGCTACAGCCCCCGTCAACGTAATCTTGGATTTGAGTGACGGAAATTGAGTCCAATTTTAAGGGTGAAAGCTCGGAGCTACAAAACCAAGAGACATGTACTTTCTTCCCATTTTTATTGGTAATCTTTTAAGATGAATGACAAACCACTTGAGTTTAAAGTTCAACCTACGGACATGTACAAGTCAGACGTTCATCATAGTCAGAGGTAATTTGATAATAAAGTCCCCCTGAGCATAAAAATGAAGAAAGTTATGTGGATAGCAAGAGCCCAAGAAGAACTCAGACAGTTTAGTTTTGAAGGAGACGTGGAAGGCACAAAAGTAGATTATAACAAAGCAAAGTTCTCGTTCACTATCGTCAGCTTCGCTTTTTAGTGGCTTTGTTTTATCTTACACAAGTGAAGTAAATGAAGGCAGATTTAAGAATGGAAATCTTTTTCCTTTTGCTTTATTATCCAAGTTTGAAAATTCGATATTAAGTTTTGTCCTTCAATTAAATTATTATGTTTATCAAAAGTGAAAAGATGTTTACAATAGAATAAACTTAATTTTGTTGAAGAAGCACTTCGTAACTTATTAAGTTAATTAACTCATTAGTAGAACTGAAGATAGTGAAGCTCGTATAATGATAAAGAACAATATATTGCAATATGACCATCGTCAGAATGTGATTAAACACTTTGCTAAACTTAATATGACAAGTATGGGCGTCTTACACAATTCTTTCGTAAAGTTTCTTTGGTGAGTATGAATACTTAAACTGTGTCGATTGCTAGAAACAAACATGCGAAATAATTGTAAACAAATATGCAAACTTCAAAACAACACGAGCAATTGATTTACCTCATTTAGGGCAAAAAGAAGAAGTAGGTCAATAAAACTGCATCTAAGGAAGAACTACGCAAAGTAATGAAATCATAACATACTTAGCTTAACATCTTTGTCTGTGAAAAGGACTTTTTCATCTCACTCATTCCTTCTTCCCTGCTGAGAGAGCCTTTTCATTTTTTCCTGTGTCGTAGGCATTTGGTAGAGTGTGAGTATTGTTGAAAGTTGGAGGTGGTGATGTGTGCAATGCATTCTAATAATCTCTCCTTTGGAGAAAGCGAATCTGTGTGTCTGTGTGTCTGCATGGAAAATGCAACTCGCAGTCTTGTTAATGTAATCTGAAATGGTTATACGGAGGAAGCCATTTTGCCATTTAATAGCGACTTATTTTGCAACACAACTTTGTGGCTGATTGCATTGCACATCTCAAGTTTCAAAGGTCACAGTGTGAATTAGCAGTTGTAGGTTTCTTCTGTGTGCGGACCTGAGAAATACGTAGGATGGATGGAAGCTCCGCATGAAGTGAATTTCTGGCAAGACTATTTCTGGTGCAACTCGTAACAGTCGTAACGTCGTAAGGAGGCAAATCTCTCTCCTTCCAAGTTCCAAGAGTCTTTCACATCAAATCAATATCTTTCCCTTTCATTCGCCACTTTTGTGTTGAAGCAGTTGAGGATGATACAATCTTAGACCACATGCAACTGAGTAACTTCTGTTGAGTCGGTAGTCGGTGCTCATCTGCTTCTACTCGATCGTATGTCCCAAGGCAGAGTGAAAGAGACTTAGGAATGAGGAGAAAGCTCTTTCATTCGTCGAGGGACTTTTCGAGGGATCGCAATGATGTGTATCAAAGGAAAAAGAGAGTTTTGCTTTCACTCCGGGCGACTGGAGAAATGAGACTCTTGTTAAGTCATATCGGAAACTTGTATCTCTCGCCAGTGGAATCGATGCTTTCCCACGGCCTACTTGTGTAGTTGTGTGTGTGCAGTCCTTTTTGAAGGCTCGATAAATGATACTTTCTCCTGATCCACACACTCACATGAGCTTAGTGGGAATCACACTTTTCCATAGGAAAAAGAAGGTCACCAAAGAATAAAGATGTTCTTTTGCTCTTTCACTTTTGAATTGAAAGATTTCGACGGGAGAAATGATGGATTCCACTGTTGACTACTACAACTACAGGACACCCTGCAGTATTTGGTTTTTTGTCCTACTTTAATATCCGTACTTCCCTGTGTGTGTGTGTGTGTGTAAGTTCCCATGAATTTATTGGAATATAATCAAACTTTTAACTTCCTTCGGGAAGAAAAGTTGAAATACGGAAATAGTTATTTATACGTGGGAGGAAAGTTACTTCCTTTTTGGGCGACTGTATTTTATTTTGTGTCCACATGCAGTCAGTAGACTGTACAGAGTATACAGAGTCACTTAATAAATTTGAAATACACTTTGGGTAAAAGTGAAAAGTACGTCGGATGATTTCACCCCACCCTGTGTAACACATAAAGAGTCTCTAAGTGTTTGAGCCTTTTAAAGAACCATAAAAATGTTTTTCTTTTGTCTAAAAATGTTTGTTCTGGTTTCTCATGCGTTACGAATTTTACTGTCTTTCTTTTTTGTACCTTTAAAAACGTCAACATAACTCTTGAGTTTTTACTGCCCTGTAACATTCATCAAGGGTTAGGAATCTTAGGAACACATGAAATAGGCTTTCTCCAAACAAATGGCAACTCTCAGTCGGAAGAATGTCGGCCAGAGGAATCAAAAAGTACTTCATTACTTTTAAAACAGTCTGTTTGAACTGCTGAACTCCTGCGTAGTTGTGCTGATGGAGACAAACGTTGAAGTTGAATGTGGAGTTCTTGATCTCTGCTAAAACTTCCGGAAAGAGGCTGCAAATGCAATAAAACATTTGTGCACAATTATTGCTGTGTTTTTTGTGATGAGGAAGCTTTAAAAAATAATATTAGGCTGGGAATGTGTGGAGGGTGACCTCGTAGTAAAAAAATATTTTTGTCTTTTTACATTAAGTTTCTAGGAGCTAGGAGCGTGATAAATACCTTTTATCATGCTCATTCGTCCTTAGAATAACAGTGTATTTCATTAAGACTAATGTGACGCACTGAATACTGCTGAATTGTAAAAAATAACTTGTTTGTAGAAAAAACACTAAAAGCTTTCTACAATCAACACGAGTGTAAGAAGTAAGAAGTACGAAAGGCAACCAGAGACATGTGTGCTCTCGTCACGGTTGGTAGAGATTTCCAGATTTCTTGCCATTTTCTACAACTTGAGATTTTGGCTTTGAGAATAAAAAGAAATCGAAGGAAAGTGTGAATAAGTTGATGCAACAACCAATCGCAGATTTGTTATTATGGTTTACTTTGTGTTTAAATTGATCGGGAAAATGTGAAAGTGAACATCAATTTCTTAGAAGCCCAAAAGTCCTTGAGATTGAAGAAGCTGATCATATCTTTCTGAGTATTTCAATTACTTCTTTTTCTAGTTTAGGTGTCAGATGCAGAGCTTCTTGTTTCACAATCAATTTTATAAGAATCATATTTACCTGGAAAGTTGTTGTGAGCCTGTGAAACTGAAAAGTATTATTAATACAAAATGTTTCGCAGGTTACTTTACAAAATTGCTTACAGGCAGGAAAGACACAGAGAGATCTGCTTTGTATGTCATGCGATCTTCTTTGGCTTTCTCCGGATAAACGATTCTGTGTGGTATCAATCATAATAATTTGGTTTTTGCACTTCTCAAGCCTCTTCTTGTGTGTTTCATAACAAAATTCACGTGTTTTTTCTTGGAAGCTGGGAAAGAAAATCCTCAAGAGAAATAAATTGGAAGAGCTAAACCTACGATACATGTTTGCGTTGGTGCTATTTTCTCTGAGGACTTAAAAGTCCCTGTTGAAAGAAAAGGTCAGGGTTGACGTAACTGTAGCTTTTGTGTTGTTGGCGCACGAAGGACATGTGAGTGAGCAATGAAGCAATGTGGTATTTGGAGCCTGAGGTAATTTCCACACCGAGTTGTGGATCCATCCACACACACACACACACACCGTTGATTAAAGCTAACATTGACGTTCTTGAGAATGAGAAACAACGATGGAAATCAAATCACTGTGACACACATAACACACACACACACACACACACAAAAGTGTCTCAAAGCTTTCCCTTGACAGAATCATCTTCTCTGATATTCCGTTTACTTTCACCAGACAGACGCATCCATAAAAAGGCTTAGCCGTTTGTGTTCGTCAACTTCGACTTGATAAACTCTCAGTTTTGTTGCTTATTATGTAACTTTGTGAAAGTAACGAAGTTGTAAAGGACGAAACGAGATGGTTTGTGTAACGGCCTTCATCATTACACGAAAGCTACTTCGTTGTTGGTGGTCTTGCTTCGTAGCTTTCACCGCAACTCGGTCTTACCTTTGCTCGTTGTAGTTTGTAGTGTAGAAGAGTGTTCATTAACTTTGAAGTCTGAGTCCTTTTTAACTAGATGCTCTGGTTGGCTAGTATGAAACTAATTAATATGAATTTATGGAGACTCTGGAGACTCCGTGTGATACATTTTGGGAATTGTTGGCCACAATATCTGCAGACCCTTTGAATAAACATGTTTTCGTGTTTTAGTATTTTAGTGGAGCTTACACAACCTGTTAACATGCTTTGAGTCTCGTTCCCTGCTTGCTTGGGAGCTTACATATTAACTGTGTTAGTGTTATGGCAGCTGTGCTCTCCTGATGCTCCTGACTGCTTCCGCTGTGTTAGACGTTAGAGTTTAAGTGAAAGTAATTTGAATTGTATTAATCATGTGAATGTGTGTGTGCTCTCTTTTTGATGCAGTGAGGTGAACAATTTAGACGCTGGACTGCTCATCGAAGTATGGAACAAGGGGATGATTTGGGACAAGGCCGCTGGCTATCACTGGTTACATTTGAGGGACATTCAGCACTCGAACGTCGTAAGTACCTGCAACACTATTTCATTGTGTGTGCTCATGAAGAAACATTGAAACTACGAGCGACGTTTCCGGCGACATGCCAATTTCTCTTTCATCCTGTAGAGAAGCGAGAAGGGAGAGAGAGAGTTTTATTGGAAGGATTTCAATGGAACAAGGAACAAGTTGTGTTAGATGTATTACTGTACATTGTTAATATAGGAAGAGACAGGGAAGGAGTCAAGTTGATGGCGTAGGGACATTGAATAAGTCTTTTGAAGAAATAACACACACATATATCTGCAGATATCGTTTCTCTGTGACTTCTTCATGAGCACAATTGTGGGACGCAATGAACGGGAAAGAAGTGTCAGATAGCTAAACATCTTTTGTTGAAGTTGAGTAATTGGGGGAAATAAAAATCTCTACTCAATCATACTTCTGCTCGCTGGTTTACAGTGAAAGTATAGAAAGTATAGAAAGAAGAGGAAAGTGTTTTTCTAGCTGAGTAGGTTGTTAGTGATGTGATTTATCATCACTCATTCGTAAGGCTGAAACATTTGAATAGATGGGATGGAATAAGCTGAAGGATTCATTTAAAGGAGTGTGTAGGATAAAACGAATTGTGTGTGGGAGGGTTAAAATCAAAATCTGTAAATACATAAATAAATACACACGGATTCTTGAGTCTAGAATAGACAGTTAGAAGTGTAGTGAAGGCCGTTTAATTCAAAACCTTCCGTACAAAAGGGAAGATTGTAAATAGAAAAGGAAGAAATCAGTAGAGCATGCGGATATTGTGGATCTCCTTGAGAAAATAAATACAAGAAGTGAATAAAGCAGTTTTCTTTGGTCTAATGACTCCGAAGGCTATGAAATAACGTGAAAAACTTTTTGCTTTCAAAAAATCGATGCAGAATGGTACGGGCCAGTGGCTGCCATTGGAAGCGGAACTGGTGATGCGGGATGGAGAAGTAGTGGGGACCAAAACTGCGACAGGACATGCGATCCTCATCGATGCCAGATTCGAATTGCCCTATGGTAAGAGAGACAGATGTAAAAACAATTAGTGTGTAGTGAAATAACAAACTTCAAAATGTGTGTGTGTGTGTGACTAACTGAGTGTTGTGTATGTGTGTGTGGATGGGAATTATTGATGTGAATGAGGATGTGTGGGTGTTGGGGATGGAGAAAGTAGGAAATGGGGAAAAGGAAAGAGACAAGCCAATATCTTTTTGTAGTTGATGCAAAAGTTAATGTGATACGCCCAGTTAGTACCTACTGAAGTACGTGAACGGAGGTATTTATGGGAAATAGGAGAAAGTGGAATTGCTTGCGAACTGTCTTCGTCTTTTCGGGGTAAAAAATTCGCAAAACTGGAGTTTCAATGACTTTCTCCAAAATAGAAAGTGACTGAGAAGGAATAAAGAAATTGTAATACGCTTTGTTGCTCTTCCTGGTAGTTTGAGCAGGAAGAAGAGAAAGTTGTTTCGTAGTCACTAGTCGCATACGTACATTCACAGGCAAGCAGTGTATTCCATAGCAGTTCTTATTGTTAGTAAAGTACAACACACACTGTACAGAATGCTGTACAGACTGTAGGCGAGTGTTGTTCTGCACAATGAAGTGCCAAAAGATAGACTGCAGAGAGTAACTTGGAAGATACTTATAGGTGGAAAAAGAAAGTTGAATTGTTCTTGAAAGATTCATGACTCCTCGGAGATCTCTTGAAAAGTAGCCGGTCCCAGATTTCCTATTGACTGTTTCGGTCTTCCGACTTTCACTTTATGAGCCAGTTATATAATATGTACCTACCCTTCTAACTTGATTACCACGAACAAAGCTACGTTTAAGGGAGAGCAATGGTCCAGTCATGTTATTACGCGAAGACTAGAGCTAGAGGAAACTTTTCCACACATCCGACATCCTTTGTACGTCCTTAGGTAACCTTCAATCTGAGCGTAAATTGTTCTCTCCTAAAATATTTCGTAAAATAAGTAGTAAATTAATCTTTGTACAGAACTTTCCCAATAATGTGAGTAGAAATGGAGGAAACTTGGATATTAGTTTGGTGGTGGTGCTGGTTATGAAATAACTTAACTCAGGGAAATAGCCCGTTATTAAATAATAATGGGGAGATTAACAATTCATTATATAAATGGAAGATGCAATATCTTACTCAATCTATTGCGTTCTCTTTCTTTTTATTAATCGCAACACATTGGCAAAGACTTTTCCAATTAGTGTCAGCAAGAAGGACAGGCTGGAAATGTGCGATTTGAAGTCATTTTTTACCCAACCATCCAACATCCAAGCTAGTGTGTATTTGGGGCTGGTCCACTTACCATGAAAGTGCATAAATGAGTAGTGAAGTAAAGTTGGTTCTTGGAACTCATTCTGATGGTCTCCGCTGTAGCACAGTTGACTTGGAGAAAGCAAAAGAAAGCCTTGAAGTCCACACAGTCTAGGCTGGGTTGGGTGACCCACTCTTTCGTATTTTTAGACGCAATTCAACCACTTTCTTTTGGAGTGGTACACTACAAAAGTTGGTGCTTAAACAACGTGCAAATGCAAGTATGTTATAATACGGGAGAAAGCCATAAATGTAAAAGGGAGAAAGTGCAACGACGTTGAGACAAAAATGATGACGACACTACATCATAAAGGAAATGGAAACCGGGTGTTTTATCAACGCTAGCCAAAAGCCAAAAGACATAAGAATCTTGTAAAATTCAAAAGAGTTGGAAAGCCAAAGCAGTAGGGGCTTAGGTGAATAAGGAAGGAAGGCGAAGTTGGAAGTTGGAAGGTTGCGGGTTGTTCACGAGTCACGACTCACGAGAGCTCATTTCACCATTCCACATAAAGTCCATTTCGAAAAGTATCGTTCTAAAATGGATTCAAACACTTTGGACTACTCTGTAGAGTCATAACTAAGCTACCACATGAAATCAACTACCACTTGAGACTTCCTCTTAGACTTTGTTGACGTACAGAAACCCTCCACCACCTAATTTACTAACTTACACACAGACGTAAACAATCATATCGTAAGGTAGTCGTAGCGTGTTTCCCCATGTGTGTTTGCATTTCATTTAAAACGCCTCTTAACTCCGTACGAATGTGAGTAGGGAAGGAAGTGTATTAAGAATTATTCCGGGTAGGAATGGTAGGATTGAAAATACAATACTTTCCCTTGTGTCTTGTGTGGTTCTGTTGTGAGGTACTACGGCGGAATAATATCGCCCATATACGGTACTGCATTTACATCTGCCATTTGTGGAGAAAGTTACCAAAGAGTCACAGGCAGTCGTGAGCAGTGAGCTCCATTTCCCCAATGACTTTTTCATCCAGAAGGTAGCCTTGAAAAACACTGTTATTTTAGTAATTTCGCACATGCTAAAAATAATTGCAAGTTAAACTGTAGTGCTAAATGCACCTGAGAAATAAATGTCTGCTTAGTTTCTTCGTATGTTCTTTCCTTGCATATACCTACTGCAGACTTGGAACTTGGAAGCACACATGTGCATTCGAAGCATTTGAAGATTCAATCGAAGTAGAACTGCAAAAAGCAAGTAACATTCATGCATGCGTGATAGAGTTAAATTTTTTGCTGAACAATGATTCTTCTGTGGAATAAAACAAAACATAGAAGGGAGAGAAAAGGTTGTTCCAGTGCATCACTGAAGTTGTAGTTGGTTGGCAGTGTTTCTGTCTGTGTTTGGTGAGGCTCTCTCTAAAGACATAATCACACAGAAAGAAGAGAGACACAAGAAATGACGCAAGACTAGCCTTTTTGTGTATACTCATACTGCCTACGACGGCGAGTTTTAGGAGAGGAGAGAAAGGGATAGGAGAGAGACACACGGATAACGGAGGAGTACACTTAAGGAAAGGCAGATCTATACGGAAGAAGCCTGTAGCTGAATTTAAAATGCTTTGTGAATCTCACAATAACGAAGGAAGGAAGTAGAGAAATAAGTAGGTGAATAGGAGTTAGTGGTGGTGGTTGTATGGAGACCGGACAGATTATTATTATGTATTTGAGTCACGCAAAACAGTCCCATGTTATGTACAAAGCCCATCTGATTTCCTTCCATTTCTTCCGGCGTCTCTTACACGAGATGAAGTTGAAACCAACTGAGTGCAAAATTGGTGTTTGTGACAGGAAGTTGGGAAGGAAAGAGCCGATTATCATATAAAATGTGTCTCTGCATACACACATACACACAGTAATAAGGCCGGATCTTCCATTAACACGACGACGAGTACAGATCCTCAAACTTCTTATTCTTCGTCTTAACAAGTTGTGAGTAGTTTGAGTGAAAGTGTACAGATTATTCAGTCATGGAGTGCAAATTAAGAAATACCGTAGTCATGTACTCTTTTAGTGAAATCATTTTCTCTTGTGTACAAAGTGCATCTTAAGGAGGAGGGTGGCTGTTTTGTTCTAAGAATAGAAGATATGACATAGTCTCGCTCCGTGTGTTTGTATGAGGAAGTGGAAAAGTCATTTAGAACGTGTCTTCGGGTTAAGTGTTCCGTTGACAAAGGCATGAGAAGGGAATGTAATGGTGCTTGAGGAGAGAGGAGCTCTCCAACCCTCAAAGGATATTGGACGACGGTTGACGGTGAAAGTGGTGAAAGTAAAGACTAGCCCAGTCTAATAAACGTGTTATACAGAGAGGAGACTGAGGAGAGATCCCTTAGTCATTCAGCATATATTGGCTTTCTCCTCATGTGTGAACTCAAGTAGTAAGAGCGTATGGAATGTTGGTACACTTACACAACTCACGATAAACTCTCTAATAAGATGATGAGGGAAGAATAAGCTGTGCCGGTTTAGACTTAGTCTTAATAAGAACCTCATCGCTTACAGTTAGACTGAGTGTTGATATTAAGTGTAGAGGTTTATAGTTTATACGTACATATACATTATACTTAAATTGGTGGTGACTAACTTTCACTCTCTTCTTTCTCTTTTGACCGACGTGCTTGCCCGTTGTTTCTTGACGTGGTGGGAAACTCTACTCACCTGACTTTGCACAACACTCACCTGCCGTATTTCCTTCCGGTGATGGTCGTCTTCGTCTGACCTCCCCAACACTCTCCTCTCGTGCCCGTCAATGTAATTTGGCTCGTCCAACTCGTGACCTACTGACTTACTGACACAGCAAACGACTTGGAAGGAGACGAAGCCGTGGAATTGCAACGGAAGTTGGAAATGCTCAATTCAATGCTGGACCAAGAAGCCAGAGCCGAACAAGCACGCAAGCAGCATCAATACTACATCCAATGTGAGTGTGAGTAACGACTCTTTCACTCTCTCTATCTTCTTTCTTTCTTTAAACACTTTCTCATTAGTTAGTTCATCTTCTGATGATCTTTCCATATATTAAAATTTATACAGTGAAGGAAAATGTGGAGAAGATTTGTTTATCGGGTGGTCGAGATTTCATCTATCTATTCATGTGTGTGTGGTGGTGGTATAATGTTGTTGTTGAAAAAGTAAACCCATTTCCATTCATGTAAGCACAGCTCAGCCACTGCTACCTGTGTGATAACAAAATCCTTGTGAAGTAGAGAGCCTCGTAATATGTTGTACACATGAAAGAGAAACCTTCTCTCGTGTTGGAAGTGGATTGGAGGCAAGTGTGGCTCTGTGGCTCTGTGCTGTCTTTCCGTGTATTTTTGAAAATGAAAGGAGACTACTTGATCTTGTTTGGAATTTGGATTTGACATGTGGGATTTATTGCTTAGAAGAAATTCCATTACCTTCAAAATTGATTATGAAGGAGGAGTCTCTCTCTCTCTCTCTCTCTCGATTTCGATTGATTTTCTAGTCCCTACTCGCTGCTACGCTATTATACTTCATACTTTATTCTGTGTGGAGGCTCTAGTTCAGTTACACTCTTGAAATCAGTTAGTTTAGTTAATAAGAGGGATTAGCATTTCAATTTGCCTAGGCAAACACACACGACACACACACACACACATGTAGTAGGACACGTTGGGAGAAGAGCTTCTCCGCAAGGGAATAAATTGTACTTAACTCTGCACTTCTTGCAGACTTGCGATACTTGCTGGTAGTGTGTAGACTGTAGCTGTGTGTATGTCTCCATTTTACTTTCTCTGTGACATTTATTCGAATCTATCTACTTCAGCAGAGGATCGTAGGGCATAAATTATTCACTTGTTGGTTATTTTATGCCATGTGCAGTTCAATTTGCAGCTCTAATCTCCAGTTAGTAAATTTCCTGCTCGGTGCTTCCGCCTGTGCAAGAAAGTCTGAGTGTGTCATCGTGTCATTATTTTGGCATGAGTTTAATTGCACTGTGAAGAAGAAGGAAGGGGGAAGAGGGAAGGAGAAATGTAGGTGAGTAGGTGGGGAGTGAAAAAGAAGGAAAGAAGCCATGGGCCGTGGTGCTTTATCTTCCCCAGGTTTGTAAAAAGGTTCGTGTAGACCTTTTCATTGGTGGAGAGGAAGTAAATTTTCCATCTGATTAAGTACTTCAAAGGTGCCATGCATTATTTCAGGGTGTCATTGATGGATTGCATTTCACTTGGGTGCAGTGTGCACCCTGAAAAAGTAGTTTGTAGACATGTAGACTTGTAGACAACAAATAAATGCGTCTATTGGCTGGTTCACTGCTCACCTGTCACCCTTTTCTTTGCCAAACATTTCTTTCGTAATCGAATGGAAGTGACTGTTCATTTCACCTTTGTATTTAAACCGTGTAGTAGTGGGAGACTCTTGTAGAGCAAACATGTCGATTGTGATGTGTGTGCAAAGATACGTCTCCCACTTTTCTTCACTTGTCAACTTTCGTTTCCTCCCACACAAAAGCTGAAAAGAAGGTGAGCAGTGAAAAGGAGCAAAAAATGTCATCCCAGCACGTAAAGTTCAGAGAGCATTGAAATGCAAACTCCACCTAAGTTGACGTTGTTGTGTGTAGGATTCTTAAGTAGTTTCTCTTGCTTGTGTGTGTATTTGTGTGTCAACTTTCTTTTTGTAAAGTGTAAAGCTCACATTTGCTACTCTTACATTTAAAGGCAGACAGAGTCAGTGAGTATCGTATTCATAACTCCTGTGAACAATTAAAAGCCTTTTTTAGACACTTTAGAGATGATGAATGCACTTCGCGAGCTGTAACAATAATAAAAGACTTCTTGTCTGTTACACTGGGCTCTTGAGTTTCCTTGAACTTTCTTTTTGGTATTTTGGTTGTGGGTTTTGTGTCATAATACTCCACAGAGTCAGGTTAGGTTGGACGGTTGTGGAGGTGGAGTTGCATTCCCATTTCCATACAAATGAGCTCAAGAGCAAACACCAAATGTCCATGAACGAGCATGTGTATTTATCCAAAGGATTTAATCGGAACAAAGTGTTCTTGTCTCCTCGTTTGGTTAGGACACAGGAACTGGGAGTGTACATAGTTTAGTTAGTTCTCATTCATTTACACAACTTGAATTTTGTTCTTTTAGCGAAGGCCATCTCTCTCCCCTGTTGCCTATTGTGTGATTGTGTGTGTGTGATTGTGTGTGTGTGTGAGGAGTGTGGAGAGGTTTAACTGGGAAGATACCAATGGTCCAAATTGTTATTTTATTCTCAAGCTCCACTCGAGATTTACTAGTGATGTTATAAACGCTGAATGTCCGAGTTATTTATGCTTTCTCCTTCCCATCTTTCCCTGATGTTCTGTTTGGCGAGAATTTAGTAAGGAACGCCCATTTCTTCCGTCTCTCCTCTCGAGCTTGTCCCTATTTTTTGTATTCCTGTAATTAATTGAAATAGCTGGATAATTTCCACTTCCCTCTGGCTCCTTTATCCTTTCTCCAATACTTACTGTAGTTGTTGAGTCAGCAGTAGAGAGAAGAAGAGCAGACACACAGACCTTCTCACTAAATTCTAAATGGAGTCAAACACAAGACAAATTACGAGTGTACAATAGACCGTATCTAGCATATCTGAAGAAGCTTACGAATCGGCTCATTAATCCAGAGAAAGCAGAGAATTGCATTGTGAGAACGGAGTGCACTTCTCATGGCATTGAAAGTTATAACACCCATAATTCTTTGGTGAATTGAGAGACGTGCTCCCTGGCTGCTTCTTGTGTATTCAATAAATGCAAAAGTTCCCTATTCAGAAAAGCAACAATAAATGATTTCACTTCGTTAACCTCGAATGCCAAATGTCGCTGCTTGGGAGGATTTTTTGTTGTACAGCAAGTAACTTTCATTTCCGTTCGATAGAAGTCTCATCATGCTGCGAGTTGACGAGACTTCTAACTTCTACTACAAAGAAGTGCATATGCGAAAACTACTAAAGAACTACGAGAACTACAAACCAAATCCATAAAAGAGTCTTGGCACAGCAGACAGCAGATCATTCCTGGGAAAAGAAGGAGGACAAGAAATGGCTGTGATGCATGTGGAATTGCATGCAGTGTCGTGTTATTTGGTGTAGTTGCCTACTAAGCTAGTTATCTTTTAAATCGATCTGCTTTCTCTTCTGTACTCTGTACTCTGTACCAGCAGTTTTGCAATAATTTTGGAAGTTTTAAACGACAGAAATGAATGGAGAGTTGCTTTCAATGGATTTCTCGACTTATTGGGACTCCAACCGCCGACTGTGTATTTGTTTTATTAGTTACACGGTGAAAGTATGTTTCTCCAAGGTTGTCTACTCTCTATTGCTTTCCTCCTACAGAAATAGTTTGTGTCTGGTGTGTCGAGAATGTCGAGAAAAAAGTTGGCGTCACAATATTCCAGCACATTTAAGTGTTCACGTCTCTACACATTTTCTGTGATGTGGTGAACGTGGTCAAGAAATGGAGGAGAGAAAGTAGAAAGTAGAAAGTCAGAAAGTAGGCCTCCAGGACTGCTGGAGGAAGGAGAAGGAAGGGAGAGAGACAGAGAAGCGTAATGTGTGCCAGTTAGTGTACACATGGATGGATGTCAGTGTTACAAATCCCTAGACACGTATTACTGCTGCACTGTACAAACACAGGAACAAATGAAACAATCAGTACAAGTCAGATCTTCCTAAATATGTTTTGGCCTATCAGGGAATTCTCTTATCGTTTACACAGAGACACTCATTTCTTGGCTTTCTCCAGTGTGTGCATTCATTCATATTGGATACAACACCTCGTGTACGTTACTTATAGTTAGATGAATTGTGTGAGGGAAAGTAAACGAGGACGTGATTGAAATTGGGTGAGAATAGAAAAGGCCTCGTCGTTTATTATTGCATAAATTTTGTGGAGAGCAAACAACAAGAACAAGGGGAATGGATGGAGTCAATGTTGAGTGAAGAAGAAGAAGAAGAATATCTTCTTGAGCTTAAACGGCGACTTAGTGTGTGTGTTGAAAAGAAAAAGAGAGTCTCGCTGTGTTCTTTCATCTCGATGGAAGTCATGAGAGACAAGGTGTTGAATTATGGATGAATTCATATTGTTATGGAACAACACTTTGAGTCGACACACGCCAAAGTGTAATGCATTTATATATCCATGTTCTTGAGAGGAGGGAAGAAGAAGATACCATCATAATAATTGTGTGTGCCAAGAGCCAACTTGTTAATGCGGCTTTGGAAGTTGGTGGAGAGGTGCTGACTTGCTGACTTGCTGACTGGGCAGCTTGGAAATGGGATACATACAAAAGCAAAAGCTCATAACATCATGCGAGATCATAACGGAAGTTTAAATGGGGCTTGTTTATGGAGACGTTGCTTAAGAGTGTGTGTAGGAGTTTGTATTGATAGGACTAAAGGGGAAGTGTGGATTGGAGATAGAGAGTTCTTTATGGACAAGTGATTGCGAGGGTGTCAATTATTATTGGTGTGTGGAAATTGGGAGTCTTTAGGCTTCATGATGTCATTCCAGGAACGGTGCTGTGAGTGAATGGGCAATTCAGAGATAAGTAGGGAGAAGGAGAGTTATTTATGACGAGGAGGCTGGTGCAGCAGGGAACATGTGGAAATGTGCATCAGGGCGAATGGAAGTGACGATGAATGTCAATGAGAAGAAAGCCTTGAAAGACGAATTATTATGGGACGACGGGCCAAGCTGCAGTTTGAGGTTGTTTTCTCCAGCAAATGAGGCGTAACAAGTGTGACACTTCTCCGTTTATTTGGGTGAATTACTGTGAGTTCCTTCCTTCCCAAATGCTGAATCGCTAATTTACTTAGACTTTCTAATTTATTTTGTCAGCAGATTTAATCGACTTTCTCCATTGTAGACGGTTACAAAAGTGTCTGGCTGTTTTAAAGGAATTGGAACTTTCACTGGAAGAGTTGATCTTCCATTAGAATATTTTGTTGGGATTTAATTTGTATTGAGTCTAAGAGGATTTTTCACAAGGTTAAATTTCAGTTCACAAGGTTATTCTCAAGTATCTCAAGATTTTGAAAGGAACTTAATTGATTTCTGATGTACGCGTGAACCTTCGTAAACACTCAGTTGTTCGTTGAGGTAGAGAAACAACAGAGAACTTGACGGTTCTGTTTTTAGCATTTAATTTGGCGTATCCAGATCAGATCCAGATGTGTTCTTACGTCATGTTCATCCTTTCCATGTCAGGAATCTTCTTTTAATCTTGTGATGGCATCCACCTGTTTAGGTCGAAATTGATCTTTTAAAAGAACCTTGGCTGTTGAGTAGATGAAAGATGGAAGCGTGTAGTATTTATTGCTGTTTTGGCACCTGCAAGTTCACAAACGCATTTCTGGCCTAATAAAAAGTAGAGAGTTGTAATGGTTTCTTTGAAATTGAGTAGATGAATCATGTGAAAAAATCTGTTCCGGATGGAAAGCTCAAATCCTAAGTGCTCAGTTGTTGTGAGAGTGTCAAATTTCATAACCTCCGGTGACAGATAAATTGACTTTTGTGTTTGATACGACTCGTCATGTTTTAGTGACTGGCCGGATCAATTGAGCGGATTTAGAGAGTGAGGCGGAAAAAACTGTCTCCACGCAATTCTTCCGTTTGCACAAACAATTCTCGGGAATTATTCAACTGCGAAGGGGTTCTTTTGAATAATTCCTATTTTCTCCCGCAAGATCCGTTTAGGTACTTTTATGGAATTGGAAGATGTGAAATTGGGAACTCGGTTTGGTTCAGGTGAATTGTAATAGCAACAAATATAAATGGACTTGTAGGATTTCATCACGTTTTGAAAAGCCTTAGATCCTTAGCCCTATTGTTGTAGACTTTCTCTAGTTTCTCGTAAACATCAAAAGATCATATTACAGTATCAACTCTAGTGATTCACGTATAGATCAATAGGAAGGAGACACATGAAAGCAGAGGAGTCAGCAAAGGAGAAAGTCTTTAACGTGGGTAGCTCAGTGGGAGTCTGTGACTGGCTGAAATTACACGGGGTAAAGTGAGACACGTGCTTTCTGCTGGCGATTCTGTGAAAGTAGAAACCTAAGATGCAACTTTGCCCTTTGGAGTTTGGCCACAAAAAGTCAGTTTTGACTTTGATATGCATACAGAGTTTCTTGTCAAAGACCCAATCTGGGTGAATTAAGTCTCCTTTCCATTACACGAGGTTTGGTGTATGTGGGAGTGTGGGAGAAGAACATGAAGAAGTAGTAGTGGTTTAAGTGGAGGGATCAGTCTACATCCTTCCTCATCCTGTCGAACACCAAGTCTCTCTTTCTCCCATGGCCTTCTCAATTACTGACGGGGAAAGCCTCTTTCTTCATCCTCTTTCATGCAAGTGTTTCTCCCACGCTCATATCTCCCCAGTTATCTTCTTTCTTCTTCTGTGTGTGTATACCTTGTTTGCTCGCATCATCAGCCCATATCAAGCATGAATGGTAAAGGCCAAGAAGTCAAATAGACTCTCATCCACTTATCTTTTTCCAGAAATCCAATGTTCAATGTGGTTTTTGACGAAATCACATCATCACAAGGAGACTCTCTGGGGATTTTGCTTTCAACATTTCCTAAAGGATAATTTTCGATCGTTGTGGTTTCGTATTTATAGGGATACATTCTAGGGGATTATTCTGGTTACATAAGGAACTGCATGGCTGCTCAGAAATGGCTGAGGTTAAAAGAGATGAAGTTTCTCAAGATTAAGTGGGCCATGCTTGTAAAGTTAGACTCATTTAGTGCAGCTTGTCTCTCTTTCTTCTTCATCGTAACTTTCACTTTGGGCAGTAGAAACATTATTAAGTTGTAAGTTGCATAGGAAGAGTGTATACAGTTTGGCGTCATTTGTAGGTACATGGTACATTCATGTCTTACATTGTTATGGAAGAATATCACGGATGAGAGGAATAAGAAAGTGTAGGAAGACATATGATTTTACTCACAATAGAATTATTAGCAATATGATTTTATATTCTTTCGGGTCTTTCCATGTAACAAGTCTCAGCATGTGTGTGTAGGCGTAGTTTAAAGAGCTCTTCAAAGAGATTCGAAGTTATTGTGAAGCTCAAAGGAGAAAGAGGGCAACATATGGTGTTCAGTACTTAAGCTATTTTACTTTCGGAAACCTTAATCATCCGTGTAAGTATTAAGCAGGGCAGGGGTTCTAAGAAGAGCGAGGGGAGTCGTTTGAACAGATTTGAGTGCATAAATTGTTAATTGAACGAGAGAATGATGGGAATAGAAGTTCTAGAGATCATTTTTCAAATATTAATGGGCAGATTTTAAAATTATAGTTGTTTCTTCCTTGCTTGTAGTGCAGTAAGTGACTGCAAATTTAATTCTTTCCATGTGAAGAAACTGTAACTCGTGAAGTGAATGAACAAACAACGAAGAACGGAGTGAGTTTTAAGTAGGTTGAAAGTTATTTCCTGTGTAGTTTTGTTTGAGTACATTCTCAGGAGTTTTAGATTCTCTAGTCACCTCATTATGTCTCCAGTGTGTCTTTTTTATAACTTGATGCCTATTAAAGTCAATACTCCGAATCTAACTAGGCGTTTTGACTACATTTTGTTTTGTGTATGTATGGTAAAGATTGCCTGTATTGACTTTCTTTCAAATTATGAGATTTATTTATACCCTGTTTATTAATAAAATCCATAATCACTTTTTCAACGAAGGAGAAAGTAAGTAAGTATTCCTGGAAATGTCATTAGGCAACTTCCACGGCACACAGACTGTGACAGCCTACGAGTTGTGCATGCTGGCACCTCCGGATAATCTTGCTAGAAATAAATCATAGATCACAGTTTGGGGAATCATTAGGCTCCTAGTAAACACCTAGTTCCACGTGTAATTAAAAGTTTTCGTGAGATTCGACATCCCGGAAGATAATCAAAAACTTTCTCTTCTTCTTCTTCACTAAGGAGGACAGCGAGAAGGACGAGATGGATAACAATAAAATCTTCGAAAGCCGAGCTCTTAAGTCTTTTTCAGAAGATCTCTTATTAAGAACTTATAATGGGGAAGACGTCAGAGAAAGGAGAGGGATCATGAAGCAGAAGAGAAAGTCTTTCCACGTGTAAATTAGCATTAATTCCAAAGGTTGAGTGCCTCATTATTCGACTATCGCGTGTCTACTTGGCCTTAATAAGCAGTTTCTTAAGTTTAAGTGTACACACAGCGCTTAATCCAGGAATAAAGGAGTCCATGGAATCCACTTGACAAGCCTCCTGTCTTCTCCATTCAAATCAAATCACCGTGTGTGTGCCTATTAAATCAAATCGAAATTACATAACTTCTTGTACGTCATGCAGGTTCAATCTAATTCCCTTGAAGGAATTCTGTCTCAAGTAAAACATTTATACAGAACTGCAGTTATGGGGAATGAAGTTATTTTTACTTCTTAAATCTCTCGTCCATTACCATTTCTAAGTTGTAATCTTTATTTCCTCAGAACTCTTGAGATTTTGTGTGTGAATATTTTGAATATGGATAGCATAAGATTCTTAAGACGCGCAACGATTTTTTCCAAATGTAAAAATGAGTACTTGACTACGGAGAAAGTCTGAGAGAAAGCTTTCCGAACTGAAATGTCTCTCTAAAAGATTTCTCAATTGCTTTTGCATGTGTACTCAAACATTTGATATGATAATGTCCATCATATCAGAATCTCTAAATGGGTCTCAGCTTTGTGGAAAGAGTGAAAGCTGAACTTTCCCATACATTACTGCGGTGATTCGCTTGTCAGTCCGCAAATGCGAGTCTTGTTCTTCTTCAAGTCTCTCAAGTTTGGAAGGAAATGCAGAGTTATTCGTGTCGGGTGAACATTTGGAGAGTCCCAGTTTGCTCCCAATATGTATCTCATAATAAGATAGTGTGATTACCCACTTTCACCATCATCGTCCCTCTCTCTCTCTTTGTGTCTCTCGTGTATGACATGTGGGGCTAAGAATCACCACTACACATTACACACATGAATATATATATAATATATATGAGCAGAACTACGGAGAAACATTCATGGAGATGATCGTAAAAACTTCACTGCTGTGTTTGAAATAAAAAGTGCATTTTTACAGCTTTCTCTTTGGTAGTAGTATCATATGCGAAATGAGAATGAACGAGAGTTTCGCCTTTCTCTCCTCTCTTTGCACAGCCTTTCATACGTTCATACGTTCATACTTTCATACGTTCATACTTTCATACGTTCATACCGAGTTCGAGTTGAAGTTTAACTTATTGTTATGTTATGTTCAACTGTTATTGGGTTGGCCTTGGACTAAAACTGAGTGTGAATATTTGTGAATGCAGCTGGAGTATCGGAAGATAGCGATTACACATCCGACATCAACTACCCCATAGGACAGCACGCGAATTCATCTGCATCCCAGTTCCTCTCCGTGGCTAACCAGCTGAGTACGCCCCAAAGATCTTTGAATTCTTCGCGAGAGAATTCATACGAGAAAGATGACAGTGGCGAACATTACGGACACTACCACCGGAGTAATGGTGGACACTCGGTATCTCCATATTCGTATCACCATCATTCGCACCACCAACATCAACAGCATCAGCACCACCAGCCTTCTTCATACTCTTCGCAATCTTCGCACAGAAAACAGCTTCCTACAATCCCAACGCAACAACAACAGCAGCAGCAGCAGCAGCAGCGACGTCCCAGTGGTAATCACAGGGGAGTAGGTGGAGGCTACTGGGACGACCCTAGAGAATCTGAGACTGATCCTCTCTACTACAACAGCAGGCCTCAATCTGACTACAAATCCTATCGGTACACACACTTGAACACAAATGAATATAAATGATCTTTCATACTTGTCTCGTAATGTCCTCTTGTCAACGGGAATGTGCAGGCTGCAGTGTAACATGGAGTCCATACACTTAAAATTCAAAGAGCTTTTTCATGCCTCTTCATTACTTTTTCATTGCTCATCTCTCTCTTCTGTATTAATACGTAATAAAGAGCTTGCTACATTTTTTTACTTTTTTAGGCACTTTCTACAATGGACCGGGCTGTATATATTCACTGTAGTATCTCTAAAAATTAATATTATGAGCTTTCTCCTGTGTATGCCTGTTTTCTGTAACAGTAACAGTGTAGATTTGTACTTGTTCTTGTTCTTGTGTATCTTCTGTGGGTGAATGCTTATGTACGTGTGCCTTCTCTGTGTGTTGCAGTTCGTATCGCCGGAGAAACTCGTGGGAAGATGAGTAAGTAGATTTAGAATAATAATAATTAATGCTTTCCCTGTAATTTCGTATGTGAAAGAGGCGTGGCTACCTCACGTAGATTTATGGGAGAAAGTATTGTTCGTACGTATTTGTTTGAAAGTGTGTGGAGTGTGTTCAGTTAGTTGTTTTCTTTTGTATTGTTTGTGTGTGAGATAGTTATGTGTTGTGTATATATATTGTGTTGTATTGTGCTTTCTCTTTTAGAGTAGTAGGGCCGACTTGGGTTATATAAATAAGAAGTCGTGTACATACACTCAAAATGATTTGATCTTTGCGTGTGGATATTTTCTTAGAGAGAAAGTTCATTTATTTCCTAATGGTTTCTTTTTTGAGCGATGCGAAGGGTTTTTCACGAAGGAGAGTTGGGAGGATAGAAGGATGGGACTTGCGTTTGCGTTTGTTTCACAATTCTAGAATGTAGGTTGGTAAATTCTTGATGTTTTGTTTGCAGATACAATCAAAAAAGACCCGAAGATGCTTCACTTACCGCACGCCAGTACTCTGAGGACTACGAAGATGCCCAAGAATACTCTCAACCTCCGCATAACTACGCAAAACGACTAAGTACTTATTGTAGTTTGTAGTATTTAGTATTTCGTCAAAGTTTGGGCCGAAGTTCTCAGTTTTGTACATTTGCACATTTGTACATTTGAACAAGAGAGGAGCGAGTGAAGGAAGAAGGAAGGAACCAAAGTGAAAGTCTCTCTGTTCGAATGTTTGAAAGGATTAGCAAAAAGTCAAAGAGTATTTGTTTGGAGAAATGTTTCTCCCGTTTCGTCTTATGTAGCAATCAATTATTATTGGGAGTTTGGGAGACTTGTGCCGGAGAGATAAGAAGACTATGGGCCCCGACTTCCTGTCACTCACTCCATTACTTCGGTCCTTTCTCCGTTTCTAATGATGATGCGATGTTGTAATGGGAATGTTTCTTTGGTGTGTTTGTCCTTGTAGAAAACAGTCGTCGCGGAACGCCAAGTCTCGAAAGACAATATACTCTGTACGACCACGATGACGGGACAGGAGATTACGGTCAAACGGATGTGGTACAAGATTCATCTGTTCCTACGAACAATTCCCATAATTACCACCATCACAGGGGTGGAACTCAGTCTGCGTATGCAAACGATCCCTACAGCCATCAGCGAGGAAGTTATGGTGGTCAAAATGCTCACAATAAAGATTCGGTCTATGATGAATACGGTCAGCCATACAGGTATTAGTAGTCAACACTTTAAGGAGAAAGTGACGATGATACGGAGTAGTAAGTAATCACAGTGAAAGTACGAGGAGAAAGTTCCGTTCAATAAAAGTGTATTAATATTGAATGTGCTGTCATTGTCATTAGATTAAGCTTTGTTTTGTACAACGGGGAGATGACTGTCGACAGACACACACAGAGAGACTATTACTACACACTTGCTTTCCCTATAGGTTCATTATCATTGTTCTGTGTTTGATGAAACTCTTACAAAGACTCTCACTTAAGGAGAGAAGTCTTTGATGTTCTCATTCTATTCTTAACTTGGTTATAGTAGTAAAAGTAATGATCATTTTGGAGAACTACTTGAAGTGGCAGTTTTGTAGCTCAATGTGCCTTTCTCCAACGATGAACGAGAGTAAATCCCTTCGGCTAAAGACGTCCTTGGGTTTTTTCAGTTTTATTGGATGCTAAGAGTGATGATGTTTTTGTGTGTGTAAAAGTACGTTTAGTTTGAAGATGAATGATAAGGCAAGGACAAGCTTACTGGTGTATGAATATGAAAGAGTTGGCTTGTGTTGTGTTGTGTTTGTTTAAATCTGGAAGTGATTATGTAAGGTTCTTTAGTGGTAGACTTATTGTGAGTCCTTTCTTGTCCTGTTGGCGGACATTAGAGAAAAACTAGACAGACAGACACGTTGTTTTGTAATTTAATGATTTATGGAGTAGTTGGAATGCTTAAGTAAAAGTTATTCTTAGATTCGTAGCCTTTCCGTTGATAAGTGGAGAGAGTTTGTTAAGGAATCCACACTGAAGTAACAGCCACTAAAACAACATAGTAAAAATTTCTCAAGGCTTGTATAAGACTAATGTTACAAGACTACGGCTGCAGTATAAGTAAGTTAACGTCAATGTAAGTTAGGATATCTTGTATGCATGCATGTCAAACTGTAATTCTAATAACACAGGGATTATTACAACATAGGAAAGTCGTATACATTAATTTTATGCTTTTGTGTCACAAAAGATGACAAGTCAACTCCACTTGTGTCTCTCCCTATAAGAATACTAATGTTGAGTGTACACACAAGGAGGCAGTTCAAGAACTTCTAATATGCTAATACACCCAATTTGTCATCTTTCAACTTTCTTTCACAACTCCACACAGTCAGTGTAAGAAAAGTTTCAAGTACTTTTCCATGTAGTTTTCACCCTAGCCAGAGGAAAGAGGCAAGTTGCGACAGTTGGTAAATTTTACTAAGCTCTAGTCTTGTTTAGAGCTGTTCTAAAGTTCTAAATTCTAAACAAGTCTAACGCCTAGACTCCCAGACTCCTAGAGTCTCTGTAGAGGGTCAGCTTATTTATCGAGGCCAGGCAGGTCGTAGTTCATTGTATATCATGACATCAGAACAATTCATTTGATTCTATTTCAATCGACGCCTATAATTATTATGAAACAAGAGTATTAAAGAGTAACCCACACACAGTGGGAAAGATTCGGACTGGATGAACTGCATTCAGTTCACGAAAATCATTAAAGAGTCTTGATGGAAATATCGCGTGTTATTGTGCAACAATTCATTCTCATATTAACAGGAGACGTGAAAGGAGCATTCCAACGCAATTCGAGTTTGTTGTGTAATTCGACTCTTATCCCATTGTGTGTGTGTTAAACTGTCAACTCAACTCTCAGGGCAAATGTGGGTTTCTTCTTTCTCCCCGAATTGTCCTTTGTTTTTGTTATGACTTTTCATGTGTTCTCAACTTCTCACCTGGAATTTCGGGACTCTCTGTAACATGTTGCATTTATAAGAGTAACACGACCAAACTGACTGATAATGATGATAAGGAATTCTTTACAGCCCTTCAAGGTTCAAGGTAGTCTTGAGTCTTGTGCCCTTGAAACTGGGAAATCCAATTAGTTTGCACTTAAAACTCAGCATATTGAAAGGTAATGGAGTTTGCCAAAAACAATTTACACAACATGCGAAACTTGTGTTGTAACTTTGTAAACGTACCGCAGGGCAATTGTATTACCTTAGGTCATTTTGTTAGGAGATCATGTTGTTTTGAGTTTTGATGAACTGAAGATGAGGATAGTTTGTTATATAGACTTGTTGGGTACTTAATTAGTTTACTTTTACGTCTTTCAAGACACTAAGTGACTTGATAGTTGAAGTCTCTCTCTGTGTGTGTGTATGTAGGTGAAGTATCAATTTCACATGGTAATTAGTGAAAGTTCCTTCTTTCTCTCGTACTTTCTCCGTGATTGAGGAATAAATGGGTTTTTGTGAGTCAAAGGAAATTAAACTGAGATGTGTGAAATGTCTTTCAGTGATTATGTCCATGATGAGACGGCCTACGACGACGGGTATGGAGACACGACAGGGACGAAGTCTGGAGTAATTAGTTCTACGTATGACGACCAATATGCTAATGACACTAGGTAATCACCGGTGATTTTTAAAGAGCTATAATTAAAATATGAAGGACGTCACTAATAATGTGTTCTTTGTCTGTAGGTACTTGTACGACTCTTGGAGCCACGACCAAGAGGCGTCGACACCGAGGGACCACCAAGCAACGTCCAATAATACGTCGAAAGAGCTTCCGTTGAATTCCAGTGGCTACAACAACCGACCCCCTTCCGTGTCTCCGTATGCTTCTCAGTCGACAGTAAAGGAAGTCTCCGTCTCGTCCTCCGCCGTCCCTTCAGTCATCGTCAACTCTTCGGAGTACCACCACCAGCAAACCTCCGCAGCTTCCATCATCGCTCCCCCAGATTCCTCGTACCCTTCGCAACTTTACGGAGACGCGAATTCTCTGGGAGACACGCCGTTCTACGAAGAAGACTCCCAGCCTGTCTACGGAGGAGCTATTGAAGACAAATCGTCTCAGAGTCATCTCGTCCCTGCGTCCACAGATCAGCCGTACGAAGCCTACGAGACTTCCTACGACGACTGGAGTGCCTACGGCTACTACGATGACTCCGGAAATTACGTCCAGTACGAATCCTACTACGATGAGAAAGGGAATCTCATCGAGGCTTCTGCAGCAGCAGGAACAGAGTATCCTTCTTCGTCGTACCCTTCCGCAAGTTCTTATGGAACTGCAAGCGTCTACACAACCGCTGCAGTCACCACAACCACAACTACGACGTCAATCTATGCAACCACTTCTTCTGGGAGTGGATTAAAGACAAAGACAACTTCTGCTTCTGCAGTTGTCACTGCTGCGGCTGTAGTTGCAGCAGCTCCGCCTAAGAATAAAGACACCACACACAACCACAGCCACCCTGAGCAATATGATGATGGGAGTTATTATGGAGGTGAATTGGGAGGGACTGACTTACAATTAGAAGATCCGTATGCAGGAACATACGGAGGAGAAGGTGGAGAGTACGGAGGCCAAGAAGATTCCTACGGAAATTATGAAACAGACGCGTATTGGTATGAAGGACAGGAAGATGCCTTTTCTAAGCCTCTTGCGAACCACCTCGAGGGTCAGTCCAGTGTGGAGTACAACTATGCATATCAAAGTGCCGAGAATCTGTCGTTTGAGCCAAAGTCAGAGAGTCTGTCGAGGAAGGCGAGTTTCAGAAGACAGATGTCAACGAGAGGAGATTTCGATGGAGGTCATCACGGTGGTGCGTTTGTGGAGACTGGAACTGGGAGCAATACAGCAACTGCAGCAGCATCAGTTGCAGCAGTTGGAGCGACTGTTACGACTTCACAACCAATGACAGCTCCCACGTCAACTTCAACAACAACAAATGCAGCAGCAGCTGCAGCGAATAAATTAACGTCGGAGATAAAATCAGCCTTACCGCAGTTAACTTCGTTGACGAAGTCGAAAGGAGGAGATTTGTTTTCCTCTGGGTTTTCTAAGTTGGGCTCTTTCATGTCTTCAGCTGCAGCAAAGACTGGAGTAAATGTGCCGTTGCCTTCTCTTCACAAAGAACCTGTGTCTGTCACAACGTCTGCTCCGGTTGTGACCTCACTCACAACTACAACAGCAACAGGAGCTGCTGCTTCAGGAGTTCCTGTGACAATTACAACCACCGCAGGAGGAGGACCAAGTCTGATGGACGGAGGAATGGGGTATTCTATGGATGAGCCTAATGGACCTCAGTATGATTCCTGGAATGGCCATTCGTACGAAGACTCCTATGGTTATGTGGATGAGCACGGTGTCCGCCACCACGACGATGATCGGGAGTTTGAAGAAGACGAGCTTAAGTCGAGGAGGAAGAATGGGGAGCCTGGAGTGCAGCACATGGATTCTTTGGAATCTGGAGCGTCTGCAGAAGGTCTGGGGAAGGACGGAGAAGCAGACTTGGACTTGGAGGCTGAGTATTGGCAGCGTCAGAAGGAGAGGATTGCTAAACAAGCTTCACTAGCTACACAGGAGAGTACGGAGTATTATGGTCACTACGACCCGTATTCGGATACAAAGAACGCTGGAGCACAACACCCGACAGATTCTACAGATGACAGAGGACCGATTTCGTCGTCAGTTCCTTTTGAGAGAGACGAGTACACCCGGCAGAACTCACTTGACCGGGATGAATGGCTGAGAGAACTGGAGAAGCAGAGTGGCGGGAGAATTCGACCGATCCTCTCGAAGAAGGACACGATGAGTATGAGTCTGGATGAGAGGAGCGAGAGTATTGACCAGGAAGGGACGGAATACGGGGATGAGTACGACTTGAGGGAACACGGAATGAGGCAGGAATCACTGGAATCGGGAGATTACCCGATGTCACCGCCACCTTCGCAGAAGCCGCCGCATTTGGAGGGGATTCTGTTGGATGAATTGGGTCCGGATGGGTTGGGGAGGAAGGCGTCTGGGGAGAAGGAAAGCAAAAGCGTTTCGTTCGAAGAAGAACCTCCCAAAGCTGCCCCACCAGTTCCGGAAAGGATCACCAAAGGAATGACGCCCAGGGAGAAATGGCTGTGGGCGATGAATCGCATTTGTGCTCAACTTGCGGTAAGTTCTGCTGCTTTCGGGGATTTAATGGGCTTGGGCTTGCTTTGCGTGTTTTTGCTGTTTTGCTGCTGTTGCAGGAGGAGGAGGGGAAAACCCGTGTGAGGTCTGCAGATGCAATTTTGGAAATCGGGGGAAGTGGGAGGTGTTTGGAAATGTCACAGAGTGTTCAGTGTATTTTGGGATCTCATCTCTTTTATAGTAATTGAATTTGAGTTGAGATATTATGGATTAGTGGAAGGAGACTGTTGACTGTTTAGTTGTGTGGTGATCTAATTACTGGAGAATGATTGGAAGTTTGGAAGTAGAGAAGTGTTTCTTCTTGTTCTTAGTTCTTGGTGGTCAGGCACATTTTGTTTTACTGCATTTATTCAGTGGACATCTATCTCTCTGCATGCAGGAAGTTAGGAGGAAGTGTTGGAAACCTTATGACCTCGGGAGTCTCTACGGGAAGCTGACTGTGTGTAGTACTAGTTAATAGGTTTCTTCGCAGCGGACGTTATTAGTTTGGTAAAAGCTTTTTCGCCTTCACAAGACAAGCGAATGATTGTACAGTGATGCTTATGGAGTGTTGACGTCTACAATGGAAGGAATGGATGATGATGATGATGTGTTTGTGGTGAGATGTAAGTAATAATGTGTAATGTTGATTGTGTAATCATACTGTTGGATTTGTGAGGATCCGTCATAAAAGTGGGGACACAAGATCCTCGCGAAATTACTTGCAAAACTGTCAGTGTCTGAGTGTCTACTTGTCTACGTGCATGTGCAGATTCTTCTTGTTCTTCCCTATCGTAAAACCTTCTCTTAGTTTACGGATTTCTGGGACTGGGAAGTCCTTAGTAGTGAGAGATTCAATCAGAGAAATTGTCGTTTAATTACAGGTTTAAAGGTTTGAGGGTCCTCCTCACTCTTCCAAACTGCACACACAATTCTACTCGGCTAATGAACTAAAGTTAGCTTATTTAGGAGAGTTGAGATATAATGAGCAAGTTGAAGTGTTGTTGAGTGTAACTGTGGTCGAGTTTTGTGGTTTCCATTGAAGGTCTCCTCACTCTCCCGTGTTGTTTTGTACGGGTGAAGTTGTACGTTGTACCATCATCCTCACATGCACCGTCCTTTGGATTTCCAGACCTTCTTCAATTCTACGAAAGCCTAGTCAACTTGATGTGTGTCTGTGTATGCTGGTGTGGTTGGACTACTTTCATTACACTTTGTCCCTCTATTAGTTTCATCCACACATATTTATTATATGGGTTTTATTAATAAAGCCTTTCTGGAAGATTCACATTCGCTTATCTAACTTCATACTTTTCTGTGGTTAGTTATTAGTTAACTAGGAGAGAGAGCTTCTGTGTTAATCTAATTTAGGATATATTTGTGCAGTATAGTAGCTCACTCGTCGTACGTAAGTACCTTATCACCTTGTGTTTACATTTACATTTACACACACAGTCATAGGAGAAGGATATCCTTGTAGGAATTAGATTAGATCATTCTGTTGTTGCAATTTTTTTTTGTACGTACGTACATACGTGGGCTGTGGAAAGTGGAAGGATTTTTTCATAAGGTTTTATTCGTGAATCTTCGTCTCTGTGCTGTCAGATTGGATTTTGGATGAGAGTTAAAAAGTTGGTAAAATATTGCAGAGAGAAATGAAAGACTGGAGATGGAAAAAGAGTGAATAGTGGAATACAATATAAAGTGAAGGTGAAGGTGTGGGTGTGTGTGTGAAGTGAAGGAAATTCTTGGAGTCTGTGTGGAAGGAAAGACACACACACACGGTGAAAGTACTGTGAGAATTGAGAAGGAAGATTGAAGTATTTGAGAATTTCTGTGAGAAGAATTCCTTGAGGGATAAACGTGTGAATGTGTGGCAGTGGCAGTTATTGTAAAACTCATAAAAATATCATTGGTCTTTTTGCTGGTGGAATTGAGACAGATTGGATGGAATTCCTTAGGAAATATTTGACATGTTCGCTTTCCAATTCTAATAAGATTGGGTTGGTTGTGTTCATGAATAAGAGAGGCACGTAGTGAAGTGGTATCATCAAAAGGAATAAAATATGGAGGAAGAGGATAACAAAGGGAAAGGAGAAGAAACGAGGTCAGAAGAAGATGCAGTGTCAGACAAATACAGACTGGACTTTGCTCTCCTCGCTCCATTGAAATTGTCACTTTTCCCAGCTAAATCGTTTCCTTCGGTCTTTCCAAACTGGAGCTGTGGCAATAAAGACGTAATTCTGCATGCTGAAGAAGTGGGAGAAGGTGGTGATGAAGGAAGAGTGATGACTTTGCAGGGGACGGAGGTGGAAACGAAAGCGTCGGGTTTAGCTTTAGGAGACTCGGCAAGTAACCTGGTTTCTTCAAATGACGGGATGAGTTTCACTTCAACGAGCAAGCCTTTGTCCTTTCCAATCCAAAGAATTAAACAGCAAGGCTCTCTTCTTCGAAGGAGATCAAGCAGCTTACCTGATATCGATCGGATTAATCTCTCTTCAGACGAAGGAATCGAAGTGGAGTCTACGTTTGCAGTGTTGTCTCCCTCAGATCTCCAGCCCATTAGGGCTAGTTCTTCTTCACACACTTTGTATAAGTGTAGTAATGACTCTGAAGGTGATGAAACAGCGTCTGCTGCCATTTCTCCCGGGTTCTCTTCGTACCATGCAGACCTCAAGTCGAAGACGTTGTGTGGAAAGACGTATTCTTGTTCTGCTACGAGTCTGTCAACAGTTGGAGGAGGTAGGAAGCCTCAAGGTGGAGATCTCCTTCAAGGCCAGCCGTTACAGGCGATTCGATCGTTACCTAAAATGGACGATCCTCACAGGAAAAGTCCAGTTAACTTGGCAATGTCAACTGTTGAATGTGCAGGGAGTTTTGGAGATCTTATGAACCTTATGAAGTTCCCTTTGAGAAATTCCCCTACGAATTCAGAAATCTTGGCAGCTGCTGTGCCATTGGAGACTGTGTGTAGAAGTCCAAGTAAGACAAATACATTAACTTCGTATGGGTCGTCTGTAGGGTCATCGAAGAGTGACTTTGTTCTTAATAAGCCTGTGGTTCCTCAACTGAACGTTCATTCGGTGGATGACGACCACCACGTTTTCTGGAGGAGAGATGGAGGAGATGTGAGGAGATCTAATCGATCTCTCAATAGACTTTATGTGATTCACGGACTTGATGATAACAACGGACAACTTATGATTTCCACTCCGGAATCTTTGTCTCGTACTTCTTCTCCTCAGTCTCAGAGACTCTCACAGTCTCAGTCCTTGTCTCATTCATCATGTGAGTCTATTCCTGGTGAAGGAGCTACGGAGTCTATTCGACTTCATTCTCGGGAGTCTTCTATCGCTGGACTTGATCCAAGAACAAGTAGAACTCCCAGTTGCTGTGGAATGAATTTAAGTCGATCATCTTACAACTCCTCAGATGGTGCGATATCTCCTCAGAGTCCGCCGTATTTGGAAGGTTTCTCATCATCAAGTCCAGTTCTGGTGGAGAGTAAAATTACACAAGGAACTTCAAGAGTTGCAAGTCCAGCGGCGTCTTCTCAATTGAACAGTGGTGGAAGCTTGAGTAAAGCTTGTAGGTTGTTGGGTGAGAGAAGGTCGGTAATATCCGAGCCTGAGGCTTCTACTTCCAACAGCAACATCATCCAAGTCAGTTCCAATAAGGCTGAGAAGAGTCCCAAGAGTCTCCCTGTGAGGATTGATCATCGTCAAGTGACAAGAAAGAATGGTGTAGCGAATAATAACTTTGAGAGTGGAGTAATTTTGTCGAAAGATTTTGGAACAAGTTTATCATCGTCTCCTCAAAGCCAAACAAAACGGGGAAATGGGAAGAAGCCGAAGCAGAAGTTGTGGGAACGGATGGGAAACAAGAGTGGGAAAAGTCATGAGGAAAAAGGTGTGGAATTAAGTGGAGGAGGGCAGCTGCAGACAAGTCAGCATCATCAGCAGACTGAAGATTATTGGAAGCGACATGGAGGCGTTGTGATACTGCCCACTGTTGAAAGAGCAAAGAGACTCTCCCGATTAATTCAACAGAGACAACACACACAACTCCAGTTCTCACTGAATATCGTGATGGTTGGTGGAGATAGACGGAAGCTTTAAAGCATTAAAGCTTTTCTCATTATTGTTTCAAATGCAAATCGCTCCCTGGTTTCTGTTATCAAAGCTTTGTGCTTGTGTCTGTGAGTCTGTGTGGGTCGTGGGAAACTCACCAAACAAAGAAGAGTCTTTTAGGTTCTTAAAAGATTTTCATAAATTAGTGGAAGCTGTTCCAAAAAAGGTATTTATTTTATAAGGTACAATAGAAATGGTATGATACTCTCGTGGAAATCCGGGATTTCTTGGGTGGTCTTCCGGTTCATGGGAAATGTTAAATGTCAAACAGTCAAGGAGAATTAAATAAGTAGTGTTTGATTTCCGGGGAGATTTTGTTTCCTAAAGGAATAAGTTCAGGTGGCCAAGATGGCCAATTGCAATTTGGTGGTGGTGATAAGCCTTGAGGATTTATTGGGTCCTTTTTAAGTGTTGGTAATTTGAGTTACAGCTTTTTCCAAAGAATTCGTTAAGGAGAAAGGCGAGTGGGATTATCTTGTGTGTTTCTTTTAATTTAGTTTTAGTCTCACATATTCGTTTATTTGTGTGTGTGTGCTTAAATATTGTTAGTTGTTAGTTTGGTATTATCTGAGTTGAGTTTGTATTCACAACAATAAAGGGAGATTTTTATTGGGAAATGTTACGCCTTTTTAACTAAAGCAATTTGAAAGCTGGGAATGGAGTTGGACTTGGAGTGTATTTCGTTTCTTCAAGATTATTATTTTTGTTTCGCGAGATTTTATTAGTAAAGAGTTGTGTTCCATTTTCCATGCACCGCTGGGCGTGTATAGGGATTTTTTCAAATTAAGGGAAACTCGTAAAAAGCATTTTATATGGGGAAAGTTTTTTCTGATATGAGTTTATTGCAAATCTCCCCCGGTGGACAGATTAGCTTTATCAGTTACCGACTTTGGGTTGAATTGTTGCACAATGAAGGAGAGTTTTCTTAGAGTAATTCCATCTAACAACTCCCACACGTCTTGTTGGTGTCTTTCGTCTGGTTTCTTTTTGTGTAATTCCTCCGGCTAGCGAGATTCCTTGTCTGTGTTCTTCTTCTTGTGGCTTTGCTGTTGTCCGCAATTACGTAAAGTATGCAACTTGAGAATAATAATGCAACCTCGTTTGTGGTTGAGTGTTTGTATAACTAATTTTATGTTTTTGAACATTCCAGGTAAGAGAATTTCTGGAATTTGGTACCTTTTCAAGGTAACGCTTGAACTGCAGCAAAGGCAAAAGCAAAAGGCAAATTGCGAGCTTTCTATTTATGAAAATATATGCGCAGAGAGATGGCGATTAAGTTAAGATACTGTGCTTGCGAAAATTCTAGCTTTGCCAGCGCTTTTAGACTAACTAGATTCCTCCGTCACCTTCTCGAAGGTCAACAAGTTGCATTTACCCTTAAATTCCATCATCAATCAATCCGTGTGAAAGCTGAGGACTGAGGAAAGAAAGTCTCGGTGTTTAATGATGAACCAGAATGGAAAGCAAAGGCTCAAATCACTCGAGGAGATCTAAAATAAGGTGAGAGTTTTGCTTTTGCTTCTCTTCATCACCTTCAAGGCATTTGTAAGCGACAAGTCACAAGATGTCAAACACCGTGACCATGACCTTAAAAGGTGGCTTGTGGTAATCCCCTCATAACTTATCCATATGTACGTACAAACCCATCTGAGCGTATTAAGCGGAGTCATTCATTACATTACACCGCTGCTGCTGTTCGCTGTTGCAGGCTCCGCAGTCCGCATTGTGGAGATCTGATCTTCCATACGAAAGGAATGTGACGGCCAAACTGGAAAGCAGGGACAAAAGAAAAAAATGTGTGTGTGAGGATGACGGATGTCTTTAGTTGGGACAAAAGAGTGGTGAACTGTGTGTGAGATGTGTGTGTGTGTGTGTGTGTGTTCTTATTCCATACAGTCTTGTGTCTTTAATAGTCTCCTACATGTCTAACTTATATAGGAGGAGAGGAGAGGAGAAAGAAAGGACTGAAAAAACTCCAAATGATCACAAAAAGTCGTTTGCTGGGGCTGCTTGCTTTCACCTTACCCTTCGTAACTTCTTGCTCCTTTTGTGTTACAACAGATGTGTGTTTTACACTCCATCTGAATCACTTCGAGCAGAGAAAGAGAGAGAAGATATGCTACAAAGTATAGGGAACTTAGTGTAGTGTGTCTTTTGTTCACGTGTGTGTGTGTGTGGGAAAGATCGCTTCCTTGAATGCGACAGGAGAAAGTAAACTCTCTCCTCTTATTACGCCGATTACTTGCCCCGTGTTTTTTATCCTTAAATCTCTCTCATTCATGGGCTTAGGGAGAAATGTCATATTAATCGAACAATGGTGAATATAAACTAAAGTAATCTGGGAATCTGGTTGCCCGGTTGCCCGGTTGCCCTCACACAGATACGGTGGGCTGTATTTATACAGGAGGTTTTATGCTTTTATGGTTTGTGGGGAAGATACGGGAAAAGGATGGAAGTAGTTGTAAAAAAGTCTTTTACGCCTGGACCAAACTTCTCTTTCTTTTTGACAAGGAGAAAGGCTTGAGTGAAAGTGGAAGGCACTAGAACACTAAGAAGGTCGTGTGTGTGTGTAGTTTTTTTCTCAGTTTTTGTAGTGTTTTATTTTTTGTAGCTGAATATGTGTAGTGCGTAGTGTGGTCCACGTGCGCATCTGTAGTAATGTTGTAATGTGAATCAGGCAGGCGTGTTGCGATAGGAAGCAGGGAACTGTGAGGGTCACATCACATATACCATAGCATCACGCTATTTGAAGAGCTGAGGAATTTCGAAGGTTTAACACTTGTCAAGCTGTACCTTGACAGTGTGGGATGAGTTCTGGACAAATAAGTCAGAGGAATGTAAATCCCTTAAGGTACGGGTGGATAAATAAGTAGAATTTTGGTGTTGAGTGTTGAGTGGCACAACTCATCCACCCACCTTGGTGCTGCTGCTGCTACTGATGGTACGAACGATGGAGATGTATTATGTGAGTGTAGCCAAATTTCCAATTCCACGTGTGACAGTTCCTGTGAGAAAGCAGGACAGAGATACGGAGTTGTTGAGGATGAATGTGTAAAAGGAAAGTCGTCTAACGTCTGTAGGTAGCCTGAGAGAGTTTCCTTCTCTTTTAACAACTATTTATAGCTGAAGACAGTTTTACTTCCCTGTCTGTTACAACTTGGAGAGAGAAATAACGGAAAATTCCGATGGGGAAAATATTTCTCTGCTCCTTCGCAGACAGAGTGAACTTTCTCTTTGAATTTCTGTTGTACGTCTTCGTATTTCTCGTATAGATGTACTCAGATGATAGCCTCGTGCAGGAAACCTAATAAGACTTCCAGTTGAGAGAGAAAGGAGGTCTATTAAGTGCGTAGACTTTCACTACTTTCGCTGCAGAGCTTATCGATTCTTGAGAAAGTTTTTGACATGTGTGTGTGTGTGTGTGCAGAGAATGGACTGGGAGTAAACTCCAACAATGTCTTTTTACCTTTCACCCTTTGAGGTTACAACTTTCAACGTTACAGTTTCATTTTATTAGTCTAATTAGTTGAGTTGTCATTTGTAACGCGGTTTTTCTGTTTTTCGTCTATTGATGTAACAAGGATGTTTGTGTGCATTTAGTTAGATTCGTTTGAAAATTCAGCAGATCTTTGAAGTGAGAAATGCAGATGGTTTCTTTGGGTTTTGAAATGTCTCTCTAGACAGTTCAAACAGTTTAGATAATATAATAATGCTATGTGTTTTATGAGTCTAGTGTGTGTACGTGGTGGTTAGTTTCCTCACTTTGGTGCAGTGCATCGCTGCCTTTCCATAACATCACAATTCCCTGTGTGCTTTATCGTTCCTTTTCCATTTCAATTTGTGTGTTCGTCTAAGAACATTCATTTTCCTTGTCGTTATTTGTCAATCACTCCTGAACAAATTATAGAAGTAAATGGAAAGCTAACAAGGAGTTATTTGAGAGAAGAGAAGACTGGCACTCCACGACAAGACGATGATGAGCTATTTCTCCTAATTAGTAAAATGGGTTGGTTTATGTGTAGGTAGCCGGTGAGAGTAGAAAGAGAAGTTTCTAATCGAATATTGTGTGTGTATGTTCGTCTACTTTCACTTTCTCTTGTAATGAGTCAGTAGGCCAGAACTTTCAACTTTTCCTGTGGAAATGCTAACCTCCCATTGAACAACAAGCAAATCCCTTTTCGATGAGACCCAGGAATACTGAATGGCTTTTATTGATTATTTAACTGTAATAATATTAACCCTTCCTTCCGTGTGCCAACAAGAAGGGCAATTCCATTTGAGTTAGTTTGTTTTCCTGAGCCATGTTCACGACTGACTAGACTCACTCGAAGTTTCTAAACATTCTAAAAGACATAAACCAGTTTTTCATTTGGCTCAACAGCTACAGTAGTAAAGAAGAGAGAGAGAGAGATTCCAGTTCACATTGTCGAATAGTCTAAGTAATGATCTAATGGATTTTGTTGTGCACGAGGAGTGAAAGCAATCTATGGATGATGCAAATAGGCAAACAAGTGTACAGAAGGGAATAACATCAGAACTTCAGAACTATCAGAAGTACTTGTGTGTCCAAGTGCAGCACTACTTACGATTCGTAGCTTTCTCCATTGAGTAGAAATAAACGGAGTATTGCGTATTCACTCTCTGTGGACTAGTGTTCAATTATTATTACATTACAACCCACCAGTTAGCTTCGAAGTGGTAGTGAATAAAATCAAATCATGTAGTCAGTTGTATTGTAGTGGCTCCTTTCGCACAATTTTTGCTTTCACCATCCCCACCGTCAGCACCACTTGACAATTCCAAGTCAACAGTCCGATCTCCATGAAAAGGCCAAAAGGAAAAGTCAATTAAATGATGTTATGTAAAGAATATGGTGGTGACTTTTAGTTTATTTGAATTCCCTGGAGGCAGGTCGTCTTCTTCTGTGGAGATACATAAACGAAGCTGGAAGTCTAGAATCTAAAAATCCAGAAGTTTTGGTTGTGACAGGCTTAAACTTGAAGAGAGAGAGAGAGAGTGGAGGCCTTGGAGAATAATACGGAGGCTTTAGAATTCGCTCTATAGTGTGGGTCCCATTGGTCGGGTGTTTACAACACAAGTAGAATGAATAAAACAGTTTTTTCTTCAATTTGTAAAAGTTAGGATAATATTTTTTTGATTCTGAGAAAGAAATTAAAAAGTTTAGAGTTTGGAGAGTGAAGGAAAAGGAAGAAGGGATATGCAAGTGAGTTACATTTTTCTTGAGACGCTGGATGGTGTAATGCTGTCCGCTATCCATCCTCTATCCTTTCATTCCCGGGATTCGGGGTTTTCAATGGAGAGTGCAGTGTTGTGTAGGTATGGTTTAAGAGTGAAAGTAATATAAAGATGTGTATAGGAAAGGAAGCATAAATTGTGTATAATTCACGTTAGGTGCACTTCACCACAGACTTATTGTTGTAAGCTGGGAAATGAGGACGCAAGACGGGGATGAATAACGTCCTTTTGTTCTCAGGTGGAGAATTTGTGGTTTCGAAATAATAAGTGGTACGAATCCATTAAATTCTCTCTGGTTTCCTACAACTTTGATTGCAGAAATTCTAGTGAGTTCATGTAGCGTGACGTGGAAAGTTGTGGAATTCACTAAAGTTGGTGCATTTCCTTTTGAATCCTTGTGGGCTTTCTCTCTGTTGTCAGACGGGAGCCATTCACAATTATGTTTGTGGGTGCTCATTATAAATTTAATATTAAAGGTGGTTAAAGTTAATAATTTCTGGGGATTATTTCGTTAAAAATGAAGTTGGCAGTGTATTCCTCGTGTGGTGAAAGTAACTGTATAAGGAGGGGAGAGAGAGGAAAGAGAAAGAGGGCTCGGTCGAGTGGTGTATACATCTACAGAACAGAACAGAGAGAGGAGCTCTTCGGCCTTTGACGTCACATCGGAACTCAACTGAAGTGTTAAGCTTGGCCGTGTAGAAATGCTACTCTCCAGGAAGAGTTGGAAGAGTTTTGTGTGGCCTGCTGGCCTACCCTGGGATCCTGGAGAAAGTATTTCCCTCCATATCACACCGCACCTTAGTTTAGTACAGAGATCCCTGCAATTCAATCTCTTCGGTTCAATTGTGTTCTCAACCAACTCTTGCTCAACGTGCCATTCAGTATTCGTAGAATCCAACAGAGTGTAGATAAAAAACTCTTTAAGATTCGGAACAAACCACACGATTCGCAGGGGGATTTTTTTGCATTTTAAAGTTAGATTTGTGTTGTGCAAGTAAAGCTGTAAACAAGGGCGCAGAGTCTGATTTGAATTATTTTGGTTTTGTTGAACTTAATAATAAATTACAAATATTGGAAATATGATTCGTGTTGGGAAAAGCGGAATTTTACCACGGCCTTTGCATATTAATATCTACAAGCTTTTTAATATTTCAGTTTGTGTTCTTGTTTCACATAAATGATGAGATGAATTATGTAGTTGTGACGGTTTGAACTCAATTTTGAGGTAGAAATGTTAAATGATTAGAATTCAGAAGTGTAAAATTATTGCCTGTTTGTGGAAAGATTCGTGTCTGCATTTTGCCTGGTTTCACAAGGAAATAATGCAAAAAGTACGAGCTGAGGAAGGAAACAATGAGAAATGAGAAGTGTGTAAAGCTAAGGGAGACACACACTTGAATGTGATACAGACAACGGAGGAATGATGGGAGGAGAGATGAATGTTCTGAATATTGTTCAGTGAGATGTGTTTTTGGCGTATTAAATTGGCATGCATTCTTGTGTAAAGTGCGTACCTATGTACTTCGTTTGTAGTGCATGAGAAGTAGGGAGATTTGAGGATATGCTGCTGCGAGGTCTTCTATAGTCTCATTTAGTACAGAGGATACTTGTTACTGGTCTGGTGTAGAGAAGGAGTGTACTGTCGTGTATAGTACGGTTGATTCTAGTGCAGAAATACACAGTGGCTTTGGTTTCTTTTGGTTGGGCAGAAAAGAAAGACCGAGTCGATGGGGAAAGGAGTCTTATGTGAAGGAAGTTGGAGGCAAGAGGTTGGCGAATCAATACTGAACTGTGTTGGGTGCGCTGACTTGATCTGCGCACTGCAGGCAGCAAGCAGTCTACTTTACTTTCCCCGTCTACTTTCTCCCCTACAACTTTACTTGCATAAGTTATTCCAGTTTCCGTGGCCCAGCAGAAGAGGCAGGCAGGCACTGTAGTAAGGCTCCGAACGTCTACCACATTAAACCTCACACAAGACTCACGACTCACGACAACGAACACAAGTCTATGTGTGCTGAGTGAGTGTGTGTCCAACTTATATACGAATCACCCCGTAGTATTACATTTCTATTACAGAACGAGCCTACTTACAACGACAACTTAACCTTTTCTCTCTATTAACTACCCTGTGTACGGAATTACTCAAAGGACTAGAATTACATACACTTCATTTACTAATCAAGAATCAAGAAGAGAAAAAAGCTATAATAAGTTTCAAAGTTTCTTAAAAACTGTGTGTGGATCTTTTGTGAATTGTTCCCTAATAATATTCAATCTTGGTTTCTCATCGTACTCTGTACCTTATTGAGTCATTCTTTATTGATGGTGCTGTATGATGTACACATTTCTGTGCTACATATTTTATCAAGCTGAGAGTGACAAAGGAAAAGTTGTATCGCACAAAAGATAAGAGTATTAAGGAAAAGGACGGTGGGAGAGAAAGAGAGAGAGAAATGTCAATTCGTGCAAGATGTGTATGTGAGATATATCTCTGCTACGGTAATATTAATACAATCACCTAAAGGACACACAAGGAAAGAGACTTTTGTCGGAAAAACAACGGGAAATACTTTTCTTCTAAGCATCTAACCAGGTTATCGTTCCTGATTGAATGGGAAAGGAAATAGAAAATAGATACTTTTCGATTTCGTATAAGAAATAAGAAATAAACTTCTTACGACGATTGTTCGAAGTTACTTGTTTAAGTTCTGTGGACATTTTTTATATGAAAGTGGAGAGTGTAATCCTTCCTACGTGGTGCTGGTGTGTGTTGTTTCCTTATGTGCGTGAGTGAGGAATATCGAATATACAGACAACAACAGCAGAGACAGAGTCTTTTGTTTTGTTGTCCAACGGTGCAATATTATTGAGACATTACTGGGAATAACGCTTTCATTTAACTGTCATATAAACCTTACGGAGTCGAGTGTATTAAGTTTGTTAGTTATAAATGCATGAGAGACAGTTGTGGACAAGTAAACGCAGGAGGAGGGTGTTAGCACGTGCATACTTGCAATTTATCGATGTCACCAATTAATACGGGAGGAATTAATGAAGGTGTGTCATGTCGTATTGACAGGCCTGACAAATCCACTGATAACTCTGTTGGTTTGAGAAACGAATAGCAGTTATTATTTTATTACCAGTTGAATTTTACTCGAGAGCATTTAAGTGCATTGTTGAATATATTAATGTATAAAGAAAGGAAGCGTGTTGTTGGAATTTTGAAAGCTATTACGAAAACAGCTTTCGAATTGCGATTGCAGAGTATATAGAAGAAGTGGGGACTTTCTTTAAGTGAAAGTCTTTTTGGGATTATAAGTTACAAAGACACTTATTTGCTAAAGATAGCTGACACGATTGACGTTGACTTCTGCAGCGACTAAGTTAGTGAATACATCAACACAAAATTGATTTCTACTTTAGTAGGAATATGAAATATTCAATTAGTGTTTATGTGCCGAAACTGAAAGCTTTTTGATCTACTTTCACTATAAAAGCGAACGGATATACTTACACACGGGATTAAGTGTTGTGGGCGCATATTTATCGTTCATACATACCAGTGTGCAGTGTGTGTGTGTACATGGATGTTACTTATTGCTACTGTGTCGGATCTTATCTAAAGAATCGTGGGGTGCTTTCTCTTGTACAAGAAATATTTATTACTTACCTCTTAACTCTTCTTCTTCTAGAATCTAGACTTTCTAGAGTTCTAGACTTGAAGATACACATTTGAATGCTGAAGTTTTCGACTCAGCTGAGCGTCTACGCGAACCAACTCCAACAAAAAGTGTGTCAAGTGAATTGATTATCCGGAAAAGTTTATCAATTCCGCCAGTTTTCCAATTTGATTTGCAATTTTGTCCGTCGTTATCATCGGTAGTAGTACATTGGTGAAGAAGTCATTTACAATATAAATCAAGTGTCAAATAAGGAGATTGATGGGAACGAGCTCGGCTTCAGCTCAGTTCAGTGGTTCCAGTTGGTGTTGTTACTAAACGTGAAGAAGTCTGTACGTGTGAGAGTGTCATTGTGTATAGAGTGTGAGTGTGTGTGTATCTTCAATGACTTCAATCCAAATGTCTCGACCGTTTCCTCTCCCACTCGATCCCGTCTTTTGTACTCTAACCTTCTCTGTACCTTCACTTGTCCTCAATTATTTCCATCAATAACTTTCTCTCCTCTGATCATTTATTGAGGAGGTAGAAAGGCGATAAGGAAAGGGTAACACCGTAACGCTGTTCCCTGTATATAGTTTTCTTCAAGCACGTAAGCCCACTCCTTTCTTTAATTCACTGTGAAGGATTGAATTGCAAGAGGATCCAGAGGTAGCAAAAACATCAGTTCTGGGTTTACAATTTCGGGATGAAAAATTGGTGTATTCATTTTTAACCAATTTGCACTCGGTGCTAAACCCTGCAGACTACAGACTACAGAGTAACTTGCTACACACGGGTGAAAGTTACTCGAGGGGCTTGTAGATTGGAGATGCTACTTCTGGAACCCTTGCGCATTAAATCGAGCAACTGAGGAGAGTAAACTTATGAATAGAAAGGAGATTAATACACATGCATAGAGATATGCAGGGTGAAGCCTAATGTATGTCTGTTCACAGATAAACTAGGCAAATATGTTTACACTAAAGGCAGAAAGACCAAGAGAGTGAATTTATCTCTTTTGTTTGCGAACCGAGTCTAGTGTACCAAAACGAATGGTACTTGACTCATCCGTCCAGAGACCCAACAGGGTACTCTTCTACTTCTAATATGTATAGTACAGAATAATAATATAGATATGATGTTTACGTACATGAGAAACCATAGGTTGTTCTCCAGTTTCATCTCCTCGTGTCATGAACAACAATAATAATGTGACCTTGTGTGCATTAGAATGTTTTTGAGAGAGTCTAGTAGTCCTCCATATTTTTCCGGAGGGTTTTCTCCGTCCTCGTGAATTTAATTCAAGAAATTAAAAACCAAAGAAGGAACGGTGGTAGCCACGTGATGAATTAATTTGATACGGATGACAACTAACAATTTACCTGAGGGCGTGGTCTGAGATTTGTTAATGTTGTTAAAGCTCATCCTCAGGAGTTGTTTGTATCGTTCGGTGTTTAGTTTGACGTTGGAGAAGAAGTGTGTCCGTTTTGTGAAAGTCGTAGTTGGGAGAAAGTGTATAAAAATAAGCGACTAAAAGAGAAATTACTTTGAGAGATATGCAAATGCAAAGTAGAACACACACACACACACACACAAAAGCAACACACAGGGTGACTTTCCGTGTGTCATTTCTCAGAGTTTCCTTCCTTCTGCCAGTCGCACACTCTTTCACTCCGAGTAATTCTGTCTATTTACGAGACTAACTTTGTTTGTAATGTCTCTCGGTGTCCCTACCTTTCTACATAATCCACTGACATTCACATCTACTTTTTATTACCTTTCTCAATCCAACTTTCCCTGAGAGTCTTTCGTACAAACTTTCATTTGCATCAGTTCCACTCTCCTTCCTTTTCTAAATGGAGTGGAGTGGAGTGCATTTCTAGACTTTCTACTTTATACGGCTGCCCAAGTAGACCACCACAAACAGTCAATCTTGTTCAGGCTAATGTGAGTCTGGTGAAGGGCGTTTTAAGAATCCATTATGTTCTCATGTATCCAGATGATGAGCTTGTCTGAAAGGGAATTTTTACTTGTGTTGGATGCTTATATCTCCTTTGATATTAATAAAGTTCAATTTTTGCTAAGCAAAACACCACTATTCATTCGACATAGACTCATTATAATTACTACGCAATTAGATTTTTCGAAGAATATCTTTGGTGTTTATTTGGGACGTAGTAAGTTGTAAGTAGTAAGTGGAAATAAGTTCCAACGATGTTGTGAATGAGAAGAAGGAGGTAGATTAAAAAGAGTAACACTGACTTGGAGAAGTGATTAAGTCCAATTCCCGTTTATTTACAAAGACTAGGAGTTCGGGTGGAGTGAGATAAGCCAAGAGAAAAATAGTATTGCCGTATTGCTCAATATCATGAGCTATTGTCGTAAACCTTCAAGTAATAAAGTTTTATTTTGCAGTCGTCTCTCTCTACTGAAACGACAATTGGGAGAAAGCTTTGCTATACACACTTTATTGTAGGGTGACCAGGCTTTTCCATATAAATGGTAATGATTCCTCGATTCTGTAACAAATTGTGGAAAGTGCAAATACAGAAGCTTTACTGATTTCATCTCATCTGTATAAGCTAATAAGCTGATAAGCTGGACATACGAAAACTTGCTATGCAGTGGGATTGTGATAACTTCTGGTAGCTGTGGACTCAATACGCATAGGCTTTGGCTGTCATAAAATTGAGTGGTTGAGTCTGCCTGCCGTCGGCTACAAGTTGCGCTTTATGCTAAAGAGAGAAGTAGTTTTGAGGATTCGCTTTTATACAAAAGGTCTTATTGACTTTCGTGTAATTTGAGATGATAATGTGTACACGGAAGAGTACATAAAAGCTTCCTGTCTCTGTTCACTGATATATTTCAAACAAGGTCTAAAAGGTAAAGCAACTAGGTAGAGGAGATTTTATGATGTTTTATGGACAGTTAAATACCCTTCAAATCTTTACATTATCAAAGTTATATTAACGTAGCAAGCTAATTTCCTTGTACCTTAAAACTTAGATCCAGTCAAATCTACAAATTGTGTTAATCAAAACCTGCAATTATATTTGAAAAACGCTAGAAGTTAACAAAGTCGCATGTTAGCGTAAGTGCATTGTCGAATGGTATGTACGTAGGTATTTATCTTTTAATGATTAATATCCCTTTCGGGCTCCAAAAATTAACCTACTCATTCTGATTACTGTCTTAACATCTACCATAACCGCGGTGGACGGATCCACCGGCTGCAAGAGGCGCAAACCAACGAGCAGACGAGGTCATTGAGTAAGACAACAATACCCGAGTAGGTTGAAGCACGACACAAGTTATATTGTCGCATGACACGGTAAATGTGGAAGTATTTCACTTAATTAATATAAAAATACAACTTATTGTAAGAGTTAGATTTAAGAACATCATTATAATATTTTGAACTAAACTGTTTGGGTTGGTATTGAATTAATTGATTACGGTGGTAAACAATTAACCAATGCTTTTTGTGCATTAGCCTGAGCCGTAAGTTACATACCCTTTGTAAATTATGCGTTTGAAGTTAAATTGCAATTAAAAGTTGCAAGTCTCATTAAATTTTAAACCTTGAGTAACTCATTTGTATTTCGGGGCATTATGAACATTTCAGAAATCGAGAATTAATGAATGATCATTTGAATAAAAAACATCGCTCTTCAAGTTTTCATGAAAGTCATTCAATACTTTAAATTCTTTCTTGTTTTATTGTAAAGTGTAATTCGATCTGCAGAGAGAAAAGAGACATTGATCTCGCCTTAGGAGTCTTCGGCAGTTTGATGCATGTCTCTCGATGTATTGGAAAGTTATTTGTTAAAGTAAAATAATGCGATTCTGTCAACATTGAAGTTGAGTGAGAGAAGTCTGATAAGGGAAATGGGGGAATGTAGCTCGTGTCAAAACAGTTCTCGTTACACAACACAAGTAGCCAATTAACTTTGGTTTCAAGCTGTGTGACAAGACATCCTTTGGGACTTAAAAAGCGAATCATTTTCCTTTCACCCACAAGAGATTAAATAACTTGATCAATACCTTGTACACACAAGTCGTTGCTTGTTGTGCATTTAATGCAGTGGCGATTATCAGGAAAAGACGGTGAGACTGTGAGACGATAGACTGTCGACGGGGGTTTACACAGCACATGTACTTACTTTGAATGAAAGGATTAATGGATAGAAATGAAAGGTCTCTCTGTGTTCTGTAGTCTGTGTGGTCTTATTAAAAGGAGAAATTCTGCGAGAACTCTGCTAACAGTTTTGTAAGTAAGTTCACAAGGTTTTGAGGATTCGTAGCTCATTCGACGAGATATAAAGTTTCATCTGTCCTTGTACACTTTTAGTAGCATCGATTTAGATGGAAACTTTTTCTTCCAGCTCCTACAAAAGTCCCTATAGATTTACTTTACTTTTTTAGCAACTTTTTCCCCGCCAGCAGTAAAGGTTAAATGTCAGGCTTACGTTGTACAACCACCGATACATACTTATTAGATAAGCTCTGAGAATGAAGGCTGCTGCTGCTCTGCTGCTGCTGTGTTGCAGGCTTTAGCTCATAATATCCTCAGACTTTTTTTTGCCAAAAGGGTACACTCCAATTTGGGAAAATCCTAATGTAAACTACGCAAGGCCGGGCTAATGTAAAACAGCGTCAAGTTTCAGTTAAGCTCGTCCAAATTTCCTTCTTTTTTGGCGTTACAAGTTTCCCTTTTGGCTTTCTTCAGACTTTCCTTGAGATGTGGAGACTTGAGGGTCGATTTACTTTTGTAGGAAGATAGACACACAGACACCAGAGTGTTGAGTTCATGGAATAGCTTCTCAGCGTGTGTGTGTGTTGCTTGCGAGGAATTCTTAATCAGATCAGATGAAAGAAATGAGACCATGATTTAAACATCTAACTTTTACTTACATGACCAGAGAGAGTGAGGAAACTCTGGTGTGTGTGTTCGGTTGGAGGGAAGGTTTTAGGTTCGTCTCACACCAACGAACCTAAAGCTGATTAAATCTTCTCACGTCATGCTTTCTCCTTTCCTTCCTTCCTTTTTCATACACGACGACACATACAATTACATAACAGGCTAGAAATGTCCTCGTCGGTATTATGAAGAAGGATCAGTTTCCAAAATTAAATATCTAGACGGAGAGACAAGAAAGGAATCTCCTGTTACGCTTTCTCTCTCATCTACGTCTTATTGTTCTTGGAATGAAATAACACACTAGGCTTTTGTTACTTCCGTATGACTTACGTCGTGGAATCATATACAGTGATTGTATTATGACCTGAGGTAATTCACTTTTTGCAGGGAAAGCAAATACGAAAAAAGCAGGCAGGCGGAAGAATAGGTCTTTATTTAGGTACGTAACTAGGTAGTTAGAGACGAAGAGGCTGGAGGCAGTCTGCTGCCAGTCTGCTGGCTTATATTTGAAAAACAGTCGCGTTTGTATCCAGCAGTGAATTATTCCTATCGTTGGTATGAAATCAAGAAGAGAATTCCTTTGGTATTATGTGGATGGAGACACATAGAGATATGTGTGTAGGAGCTTAACATGAGATGTCGGATGCCTAACAGGCTGTGAATAATATTAGTGTGTAGAGAAAGCAAAAAGAGATAAGACGAATTGAGTGAGTCTGTCAAACCCTGAGCAAAATGACTTGTTTGCTCACATCAGTAGTGGAATAATGGTGAATTAAATTGGAGCCGGAAGTCTTGAACGAAATCCTCGGTTTTGTGCTGGAAGGTTGAAGAAAGTGCATGAGAAAAGAAAGCAGAGCAGGAAAAGGACAAGAAAAGGGCAGAGAGAGAGTAGAGATCAAACAATTCCAAACGGATCGGGATCTTTAAATTCTTCTCTCGGATTCCTTTCTCTGTGTGTTCTTCATAGGGACACAGGCCATATATATTATTTCCTTGTTGAAGGAAAGAAAAAAAAGGAGAGAGAATCTTAACGGAACCTTTGGTGCGTTTGTTCCTTTCGAAAAAATCAACTTATCGTTGGTTCACTTGTCTTCAAACTTCGTGTGAGTGAGTAAGAAGGAGAGTCCATGTGGGACTTTGGAGAAAGTAATAATGATGACGAGACTATCATCATCATCATTCCCTATTACACACAGCCTGCTATTCACAGAGGTCTATATAAAAAAGGTGTGTGTGTAATCAAGTTACTCGTAGAAGAATTAGGTGGAGAGGGAGTTAAGGAAGTTTGTTGGTGCGTAGAAAGAACAATGAAGACCATAGAATTCTTTCCCTGAGCACAAAAGGACTGTTAAATAGTTTGGCCGGGAATGAAAGTGTCTTTGAACACTATTATCTGTGTGGACCAAACCAATAACCAACTAGTGGCGATAGATGGTCGACTTTTGGTGATGATGGTGGAGAAAGTTGAATGATGTAGAGATGATGATGGTGAAAGCATTGAGGGGAACAACTAAATTCCGTCCGTCTAAATTAGTAGTAAGGGAATCAAAAGAGTCAATGAAGCATCAAATTCGTCTCATCACAGGAGGAAACAAGGGAGACTTGACTGTCTGTTCCTGTGGGAAGAAAATGGTCTAGGGGAGATTTGGATGAGGAAACAGTTGGCAGTTTGAACCATCACCAGTGAAATGTTAAGGAGTACTTTGGAAATCTGTGGAAAGTAAAGTAGGAGAGAGAGAGAGATTGATTACACAAGCGATAAGCTTGTTTACCCTCTTCAAAATGAATACTTTAAAGAGAGTGTGGATTGGAGCGGATGATACGCTTAGAATTGAAGACCCCGCTGACTTTCTCCCAGAGTACTTCTTCTTGCACAATCTCGTTGACTTGTGTCGAAAAGCCAGAGAAAGCAAACACACAAATGGGCTGGGCACTTTTAAGAAAAGGAAATTATAAAGGATGAAACAATATTTGACGAGCATATTAAAAGTGTGAGTGATGGTTTTCTTTGTGTGTAACACATTTTGGCCTACATTTTATCATTTTATTATTTTATTACTTTTGCACCTTCTTAACTTCTAATCTCCTTTCATAAATCAGAGAAGTTGAGATCATAAAGCACTCAAAGACGATCATAATTTTAAAGTGAAGGTTTTTTGAGGTCAACTTATTCGCGTTCAGTTATTTTGAGGCTTGAGCTTGAGACTTGAGGAAGAAAGGTCCCGGTTGAAATACGTGTCGAATTGCAGTTTCTATTTCTCATCTTCAAGTTTCTGTTTGTGTAAAAGAAGAAGTAGAAATTAGAACATTAGAAGCACGTACAAACTAATTCATGTTTCGTGAGTAACGCTCGTCGAAAGAAATATATAAATCATAATGTCTAAAGAGAACATTTTATGGGTTGAGTTCCTTCTTCTTTGCTGAATAATGAACTGGAAGGAGTGTAGGAGGGTGAAGGAGAAAGTAGAATAAGGAAAGTGCGTGCCGAGTCTCTTGTCCGTTCAATCAATATCACCACGAAGTCTTCCTGATAAAACGTAACGAACCCGAATTATGGGAATATAGAGTGAAAGTCCACTCTACATTTTTTTCGGTTGGAAGGATCCATCTTGGTAATTTGGAATAAGTGAGACAAGCTTTCCATCGAGTTATTGATCGGGAGGTTGAAATGTTGGAAATGCGTAAAAGAGATTTTACATTTTTTTCTCTCTCTCTCTTGTGACCTCTCAGACTTTGAGAAGGGCTTTGAACGTTCAAATAAATGTGTGCGTAGGATACATTAGAATATTCCCAGAGCTCCTACAATACTTTGGGTAGACGGGTAGTTAACTTAGAAGTCACCACACCACCCCTTCCGGGTGGGTAGGATTCTTAGAATGAGTTTATTACACAAAAGTCTGTGTAAGGAGAAAGGGAGAGTGGTGGAATGTAAAGAAGAATGCGTGGCACGGAATTGTAATGGGTTTGTGTGTGTGAGAGATAAGAGTGGAGATATAACTCATCTGTAGTTACTTACTAAGATTCGGTTGAATAGTTGGTCCACTTTGTTGTGTAGTAAATGAAAGGGTGTGTGAGAGAAAGTTTTTGGGTGTATTCGATTTCCCTGCGGAAAGGAGTTCTATCCATTAGTAATGTGGTTGAGAGAGATGGGGAGAAATTGTGTGTATGTATCTCTATCTTTAGTGTGTGTGTGTGTTTATTCATAGGGATAGTTGGACTAGTGGCACTTTCCTCCTCCTTTCTTAGGAAGGAAGAGTCTCATTTATCTCAGCGACAGGTCTGCTATGTGTAGAATAGGTCAACAGATGATTGATGCAAAGGACCTATACGCTTTGTTCGCTTCTACTTCTACACAGCCTGGACTTTAAATCTCGTTTAGTTGGGTACTATGAAAGTCATTTCTCTTGAACTCTCTTCCTCTCTCTCTCTGTTTTTACACAGTAGAAGAACACTAGAACACTGCAGGTCTCGTTTGAGTTTTTGTTAGCATACCGTTCATTTACTTGAGTCTCATAACACCAAAAGTACTTTATAAGAGTTAGATGAAACCGGTACTTAAGCTTTGCTTTCACCCAACCAAAAAATTTGTTCGTTGTAGGATACAAAGTACAAACAGGGAGTTTGTTCATTATTCAGGACGGAATGCAAAATTAGACAAGGGACTAATGAGGTCGGGTGGAGAAGTAATCCCTACAGAGTAGGTCTGATTTTTGCACACACACAAAATTTCCCATTCCAACTTTGCTTGTTACTTTCTCTTGCAACCCTTCTGACACAGAACATTACTCTGGTACAATCGTCTCTTTCCTACGTCTCTCTCTCTCTCTCTCTCTCTCTCTCGAGAAGTTGTACGTGATAAGGATAAAATGTATGTGTGTGTGTGCCTCAGGAGTCAAGTCTCGGAACTCAAGACTGGATGTAAATGTAGGCCGAAGGACACTCTGTACGAATAAGAACATGTCTGAATTAAAGCCGACGTTGACGACGGTAGAACTCACCCGCACACACAACCCTGTTTGTGACACAAGCCTTGCATACGAAAGAAGTAAGACACGTAGGAAGTTCAAAAGAGATTATTTGGACTTGGAGAAAGAAAGTGTGTGTGTCTACGTGAATATGGACGCACAGGCTTAAAAACTCTCAAAGGTGAAAGTTGATGGAGGATGAAAGAAAAGTTATTAATAAATAGGAAGAAGATTGAAAATTTTAAAAGAGTACTTAAAACAAGATAAAGTTAAGATAAACCGTAGGGTTTTGTTTTAGGGGAGAGCGGAGAGAGACTCGCGATTACTTGGATGGAGATTGTCTGGAGAAAGCCGAAGTGAAAGTGGTGATGATGATGACAGACGATAGGGAAGAGTATTTTGGTTGTGGCTAAGTTTATTTGTAGGCTCTGCTCTGTAGGTATAATAATACTGCGCGTTATTATAAAATGGAGCAGGGACTTAAGGATGTGGACGTGAAGAGTAAGTCACGAGAGAGAAAGATAAACGAGAGCGAAATGATAGAGTCTGTTGTAGGGAGTTGTGTGCGGTTAGTAGGGAAAGTAATAAAGTAAGGAGGAACATGTAATAGACAAGTTGTTCGGGGACAATGAGCAAAGAAGGAATAGAGGAGAGACAGGAGAGCAGGACAGTTTTCTTCATCGACAAGAGAAGAGCCGAAGAAAAAAGTAAAAGACCAAGAAAAGTTCTTTGAGTCTTTTGGAATGATAAAAAGTTCTTGAGACACACACACATACACACACACATACACACAGAGAGTCAGAAGCCTAAAGGATGTTGGGTGGTTGAGCTGTTCAGTCTGTCAGTTCTTGTCAATAGATAGGTGTGGCTCTCAAACTTGTCCCTGCTGCTTCTGCTGCTGCTGCTGCTGTGTACAAGGAAAGATTAGCGGCACTTCTTGTACATACATATCTGTTCTTATGTACGCTTGACTAAGTTCCTTCATCAAATCCACCACTCTGTCTCTTGGGAAGTTAAAGGGAACGTCGGTCCCGTGATTATTTTCATATCTTTTTAGCTTTCCTTTGTGGTTTGGAAATGATGGAATGTATGTTGGAACTAGAAGGGTAGAGAATGAGTGGAGAAAGTAGGAAAATCCATACAGTCTACTTCAGTGTGGTTGAATGAATGCTTAGCCCGACATTTATCGGAAATCAAAGCGGTACTTCCGACTTTTATGAAGAGCAAGAGACACTGTGTCTGTGTGTGTCGAGTTTCGAGGAGGTTCTTCGTCTTCTTCTTGGGTGGAGAAAGTAGGAGGAACCTTTCGACACTCAAAGGCAGTCATAAATTGGTGGGAAGAGATACTTAAATCCACTCTCTGATTAGTGACTTCATTAAATAGCAATTGAGCCTTGTTTCTTCCACCTAATTAAGGGCTGTGGTGTAGAGGAATAGGGAGAGAGAAAGATTGTTAAACCAAATGGTGTCAAACCACTGAAGAGAGTATAGAGAGGCAGAGGCTGCGTTCTCTCCTTGATTCTAATTTTGACGGTGACATTAAGTCAGAATACAAATTCACTTTTAAAGAGACGCTTTACGGAGAGTCTCCCATCACTCTAAAATTTGATGGTATAGCGAGTAACAATAAATAGTTACGAGAATGGATGAAGGCGAACGATATTCCTTTATGTCATTATGAGGGTAAATGATGGCTCCCTTCATACCTTCTCTCCGCGATCTTTCACCTAACTCACACTAAAACTTGTCACGTCCTCTCACTACTCCTCATAAAAAGGTAATTTTATCGCTGCATATTATATTCTCTTTTACGAATGCACCACCCTTAAAAGGTATATCCCTACTATCTATCTACACTATCTATATGTATAGAGGACCTTTAGTTTTAGTCCCAGTTTTATACTCAATCCAACTCTTTCCCTACTTTCATTCTTCTGCTTTAACGCTTTCCTTGTTCATCGTTGTACTTCTCTCTTTTAAGGTTTCTTTTTTCGATTTTTCCTACACACGAAACCCCTACTGCTACTATACAGCTCTATATCTATGAGTATAGGTGTGTCGTATCTATATGGGTAATAAGAGCGAAAAGTTAAGTATGGGAGGTTTATATACATATGCATGCATCGAGTAGTATTTATGTTATTACTTGTGTGTGTATGTAGTATACAGTGTTGCTTCTTATCGAACTACATTCATACACAGTTACACAGTACACACATGCAAGAGCAAGAGCTTAACTGTGTGCAGTAACGTCGTGTGTACTGCAAATGTAGCCAATAATACTGCTATGGAGGAAAGAATAAAACCTTTATTCCTTCTTTCGTTAAGCTAAGTCGCTTGCACGGGGAAAGCTGAAAGCACCAGATGGGTATTAGTGCAGGCAGAGTGTAGCTGGCTTAAGTGAAAGTTGTATGTTCCTCTGGTGGATATTGCATTCAAATTTATTCCACCTCCTACAGTTCTTTCGTGAACGAGCTTAATATAAGTATAGTATGGAGGTGGAGGTATACCTATAGAGTAGACCTGCTGCATTGCATAAGCCAAGAAGCTCGATCGTTGTGAGTGTAGGAGTGGGTAAGAAAGTGGTTGGGAAAAAATGGATGTCTTGGACAAAAAAGTGGAGGAATGTTTTGTGTGGGCATAAAGTCTTTTTGGTATGAAGTGGAGTGAGTGGCCGTGGGACTGGGACCGTATAACTGCTTATCAATATATTTAAGACACAAGAAAGGTTGGAGTTTAGCTTTTCGTGGGATTGTTAACGGAGAAGGGAATGGAGTAAGTACACATGCAGAACGACGAGAGAAAGTATGAAAGACCAGGGCCAGTTTTTTGTGTGTCTCTGAGAGTTATTCGCAGTTGGCAGTTAGTTTGGTAGTGTGTGTTGTGCAACGGGTGATTACATTAGGAGTTTAGAAGAGATAGGAAAGTCAGTAGGGGAAAATGCTAATGAAGAAAGTATGCCAGAACGAAGCAGGGGTCTGTTTTCTGCGTTCCGTACATTTCGACTGCCTACAGCCTTCCTACATTGTAAAACTAAGTGACAAGCTGTACTATAAAGCGTCACAGGTGTTTGCCTTAATGAGACACTTTCTCTGTAAATTTCACGCTGCTGGGAAAGTGGACATGGATTCGCTTTCACGGTATTAGTACACTGCGACTAGTGGCACTATTTAAAGTAATGCTATTTTTACTGTAATGTGAAAAACAAATACGAGTTGGTTAATCGCATAGTGCGTAATTATAATTTGTGTATTAATATTTGGGAAATGCGAAACTCCTGCTGCTGTTCTTTCGAGACAGCTTGACACTTGACATAAAGTTAGACATAAGTAGAGCGATAATTGCGAATTATGCAAACATTCTTCTTCAGTCAATTCATTCTTAATTTCGAGTAGTTTCATAACTTCCACTGTAAGCATTCGTACTCATTCCCCCCGTCTCTCGTAGTCTCGTATCTGTGTTTAATTATTAAAAGACTTTCTCCCGGGTAGTTCCTTCTTTGAATGAAACCGAAAGGTATGAAATTATATTTGTACGAGGCTTGGATAAGTTTCTAATGGCCTATTTTTAATTGTCCTTTATAATACTATGTTAGAAACTACTCGGCACTTAATAGCAACTGAGCTGTGGAGGAGTGAAAGACTATATAGGCTCTCCGTGTCTTTCGCCTGCACATTTAATCAAGCCTCGGGAATAAAATCTCTTCGAGTAGAAATAGTTAAGAAGGAATCTCCTGTGAGTCCAATTTATTTGAAAAGTAACTCGTCGTCCCACTCAGCAAGAGATGATTATTATCTTCTGGGCACAAAGGGAGTGAAAGTGCACCAAAGAGAAAGTTTATTCTCGTGTTTGTACTTTTGTACTTTTTGCACTCACCTTTATACTCTCATGTGAGCTCTACAATCTACACACACTCCAACTGTGTTCACCATTAGTTTATTATATCCACCGCATTAAAGAAGCAATGAAAAAGGAACGTTTTAATTAAATTAACTCAAAGAAGATGAAGACGATGATAGTAATGCTTTTCGCTTCTTCATCTTAGCTTTGGTGTTAAGAAGGTTGGGCGTTGGGCAACTTTCTTATTCTATTTATACTCGTCGTAGGTCTCTCGTATTTTTGTCGTTTAAACGAGGTGAAAGTGAATCATGAGGTTCATGTCTGTATTACCCGTGTACCCGAAGAGTGTTATTACATTTACCCTACTTGCCAGGTTCGTCGTTGCTTCTGCTGTATATGGACCGCGACCGCAAGGTATGTGGAATTCACTTTAAGAGACGAGGCAAGTAGAGTAGCGTGGCTTTAATTGAATTTGCCAGCACCGTAAGGCTGTGGGGAAAGTACAAGGCAGAAATTTCATTATGAGACTAAAGGAATTCAGGAATTTCTTAATGAGTTTAAATTATTACACGAGTCGGTACAATGTACTTCAGAAACTTGGCGTAAACTTCTTAAGTGTAGTTTACAGTCAAAACTGGAGGGCACGCGTTTCACAAAAACGTGTTGGTTAAGTTGATGATTATGACTTAATAAACCTATTGGGTCATTATTTTGCATACGTGTTCCGTTAAATGGTTAATACATTAAAATAAGAAGACTTTTAGAAGAGTACATTCATTTTGAAATCTTAATTTTGAATTTGAATATAAATAAAAACTGGTTCCTCACGGGGTTCCTTGTAAAATTTGCTGTTGACAGTTGACATTCCGTTGCAAGTGCAATTTAAAATTTAAACTAAGAATGCATCACACGGTATGAATAAGCAGTGTGACATTTAAAGAGATTTGCGTATTCACACAAGTGAAGACTTTTTTCAGGGAAGATCTGAAGATAGGAGTGTAAGGAATAAATTGGGAACCACAGGGGATTGTTATTACGATGAGACTGCAGTCCACAATGTGCAGGGCAATTTAATAAATTCTGAGGTTGCCTATGAGCGTAACCACAAGATTTATGGCATGCATGAAAGAGAAAGAACCCACACATAATTTTGTACAAGTCTGAGATCAATATTTCTTCATGTCATGCATACCTACCAGCTATGATATGAGTTGTGTGTTTGGCTTAGGTTATTTTGTTATTACATTGGACAATAGTGTAGTAGCAGGAGCAGGAGTAGCAATATTAGTTTTGTGTGATAGTACAGACATCCAATTTTGCTTGTTAACCTCGTCAAAACCCTAAAATGAGGTTGGGTCGGTTGTTGGGTAGGCGAATAGGACGGTTGATAGTTTACCCGTAAATTTATTCGAACTGTCAAACCCAGGAGAAAAAGGAGAGCTAAGGTCCAACTTCCAACTCGGTCGACTCACAACGAAGTATCGAAGCATCGAAGCACCGAAGCTCACTCCATTGGAAGATACGATGGGAATTTGTGGCTTGTAAAATGCGAAGTGCAAAATGAAATGAACTTTCTCTTTTGTTCGGTAATAATTCATGAAGAATCTTTTATATGAGGCGAGTGAGGAGGAAATGGGAGTAACTCACAGTTGTCTTAGGTTTAGGTTTGTGTGTGATGAGGAGAGGAATAATGGAAATGATCTTAAAGGAGGAAGTATGTCTTTCACTGGGGCTACGTTATACGTTCTTCTTATCTGGGAGAAAGTAGAAGAATGAAAATGTAGGATTTTTATTTTTATTCTCGCTGCACTTCAACTGCATGACGTGTATGGCTCAAGAGAGTCATTCATGTTTAACAAGAGATGTGTGCTTGGAATTGCGAAACCTCGGAGTACTCGAGATGTCGAGACTCGAGACACTCTATAGATTGTAGACTCAACAAAAGTCTGTGAATCGAACGTCGTGGAATAGTGTGCCGGTTTATATGGGAAAGTTAAAAGTGTACAAGGCACAAGGATGTTTGACTTTTGACTAGGAAGGAAGTTAGAAGTTAGAAGTTAGAAGCGTCTGGGAGTCCGGCAGGACTTTATTTTAGCGTCTGAAGACCGTCCATCTAAATAAGAGTGAAATCTTTTATTCTGGGGCGACGAGAAAGGAAATGTAAAATTCTTTTTGAGGGGAAAAGGGTGGAAGGCTGCTAGCAGAGAGAAAGGAAAGGGGGAAAGTAGGTTAGTCGGAAGTCAGAGAGACGGAAGATATGTAAGTGTGCATTGTTTGGTTATGGAATATAATAGAGTGATATGAAACCTTGGGTTGGATATGCAACGAGGGAAAGGAAGCCAAGTGCACTTTTTATGTTTGGTCGTGGTTGAATATGAAATGACAAGACCATTTTGGTGGTGGTGACGTAGAGAGGAGAGAAATTCATATATTATACGGCGGATGTAAAGAACAAAGTATTCATGTGTGTCTTTATCACTTTCTCTCAATTTAAATGACGTCGAAAGAAAGGAGGTTTTCTAAGGGAAAGGGTTTGTTTGAAGGAATATTCCATATTCGGATTATTTTGGATCATGAGATTCCAATGGTTATTGCGTGGAATCGTGTAGAAACTGTACATGAGATGAATTTATATCACAGGGATTTGGATTTGGGTAAAGTTAAAAGTAGGATGAACCTCGGAAATTAACTTCGTGGAAACCAGAGGAGGGATTGCTAAGTGGTGGAGATTCTGCGAAGAGTAGGTCGTCTTCTACTTCATCCGAGTTTTCGTCTTTCTCGTCAAACTGAAGGGAGATTGCAGTTTTTTGGGGCTTTCGAGATGCAATTAATGAGTTTTCAAACTGTTTCGTTAGTTCACGAAGCTTTTCTCCTTGAGTTTCGAAGTTTGATGGGTCGATATTATTAATAGTGCGGGAGTCCCATTTGTTTGTAGAGCAAATTGTGTACGGGATGCTTCCTGGGGTGAACTTCTTCTGCAGGTTTCCTTCGGACACTTTGGAGTCGATGGTTTTGTAGGTTTCTTTGGGATGAAAAGGAATGGGTGAGATAGGCAAGGTCTCAAGTGTGGGACTTTGTGGTTGGAAGTTTTTGAAATATTCTAACGCTTCTGATGGGAGAAGAAACCATCGTAAGTGTTTTCTTTGTGGGAGAACGTGTTTTGTGTCGTCTTCTAGAGGTTCTCTCATTAAAATCTATAAAAATAGATAGGATTATAGGAGCTTTATGGATTTTATAAAACTTTGTAATACCTTGTGCATGTTCCCAATCAAACTGGTGTTGGCAAATTCCAAGGATTCTTTTGCATTCAGACATTTCGGAGGTTGAACTTTGGATGGTGGTGAGGAAAGTCTGGAGTCATCAGTTGTTTCGTCTTGCTCAAGGTTAAAGGAAAATCTGAAAGATTCTAGTTTCCTCTGGGGTTTTTTCTTCTAAAAAAGTAAAATTCTGGTATTAGAATGTTCCAAACTACGTGGCAATCAATTGTTTACCTTAAAAGTACCCAAACTTCTGCATCTGAAAGATCCATCTTCAAACGAACATCGATAGATTGGAAGTAGTTTCCACCCATGAACTGCCACAAATTTGACAGCGTCAATCAAATAGTTGACTTCATCTATGGAAGCATGGTACGGTAGGGAGACACGAATGAAGCCAGGCTTAAAGATTACGTCATATTGAGGCTCCTCTAGAAACTGCTGAGGTGAATTTCTGGGCAAAACGAAAGCTTCTGATAGAAAAATTCTAGAAGAAAACTGAATACTTAAATAGAAATATTTGCGAACTTGGGTATGCTCAGGATGTCTTCATAGGCTGTAGACAAACTGTCGTTGATTCCAAGCAGAACCTGAGCATAAGGTCCAGCACACATACATCCGCCTCTGCATTGGATCCCAAAGAGATCATTCAGCAATGCTACGACGAAGTCGTGATGCAAAAAGTAACCCTGCCGAAGTCATTAAGCCATGTCATTCAATTAAAGATAAGAAAAAGTTGTTGTTCTTGTTGTTGTTGATGTTGATGTGCGAAGGTGTAATAAAAATGATAATTATAGAGAATAGAAACCCATAAGTCACGTACAGACTGAAGATGCTTCACTAGAAAAGATACAATGGGAATTCGAGGATTCTCTTTGTGTCCTAAGATAACGAGCTCTGGTAGATTCTTCCAAGCGTCCAACACCAACCTGCGTAGAGATTTGAGTAAAGAATTAAAGCTGACAATGAGTGAAATGCAGGAAAGCAAAAACTAGTTTGGTATAAAGAGCAAAGACAAGAAGTTTGGATGAGAGTACCTTGCATAATGAGCTTCTGTGTTAATGATCACTTCATCAGAAATTTGGTTCTTGAGTTGGAAGACTAATCCAAGTCGAATGGATTCCACAATGCTCGGAGTTCCTCCTTCCTCTCTCTCGTGAATAGCCTTGTTCAAAATTCAAAAGCAGATTGGGTTAAGTGGGTGCGTTAATTCTACTTGGATAATCAATCGAGAGTCCTCACGAAGAATCCTTCGTCGTCTCGAGTTACGAGCTCACCTTCAAATATTGATGGTGGCGTTGGGTGACAAAAAGGACGGTGCCTCCTCCAGCTCCGTGTGGGAATGGATTCCGGAATACATGGCGTTTGGCTATGAGAACTCCTGAAGAAGATGACAATTTATGGAACATTGCTTCACATCTGCTATAGTGTGATTAAACATTCACATGATAAAAAGATTACCTGGTGTTTGAGGGCCTCCGAGGAATTTGTGTCCAGAGAAAATTATTGCGTCTTTTTGAGCCAGGACGTCCAGCTCTTTGCTGTGTGTTGAGGGATTCATGTTTATCTTTACGTGGGGAGCTGCAGCAGCATAATCCCAAAATGCAAAACCTCCATATGAATGCATTAGTGCAGTTACGGCCACGTCATCCGTTAAGGCTCCAGTGACGTTGGAAGATGCAGAGAACACGCCAATTATTTGCCGTTTCTTACTCACCATGCTTCGTTTAGATGATAACTTGGTGAGAGTTTGTTTGAGGAAATCCATGTCAAGTCTGCCGTAGGAATCCTCTGGGATCATTACAGTCTGAAAGGTAGTTGGGGAAATGTGAGAATAGTTGCTGAGATGGAGACTAACGAGGAATTCTAACCTTTTTGGCGATTTCTCGCCACGGAAGAAAGTTTGAGTGATGCTCGAAAGGCCCTGTAATGACGAAGGGAGGTGGATCACCGGATTTGTGAATCGCATGAATTAACTTGTGAACTGCTCCAGTTGCACCAGATCCACAAAAGATAACTTCGTCGTTGATTCCTCCTCCACAAGAGGAGTGGATTATTTCTCGGGCTTCGTTTCTGTTGATTCAATCGAAATGAGTGGAATGTGCGGGCTTAGAATGCAGTGAAACTTTCTACTTTCTACTAACTGCCTAACCTGCATGCCGTGATTTCTGAAGCAAAGAATGAGGTTGTTGTGTGAGTGTTCCCATAAACAGGCAAGATTTGTTCTCTTATGAATCGTTCGATACTTCGAATTGATCTACCGGATGCTGTGTAATCGAAGTAAATAGCTGGAATCAAAGTAAATCTCTCTAAGATTCTTATTTAAGGAAGTTGAAGCTGAAGGGGAGTAGTGCTAAAGTACCTTTTCTAAGTCCAAACGGACCATTAAAAGTTTCGTTTTCTCCGATGATATCTCTGCTCAGTTGGAGGTTCCATGTTTCCTTGTTTCCACGATTCTTGTCTTGATTCCTCAGCCATGATCTGGAAGTTGGGAGGAAAACAAATGGTTTCCAAAATTTATCAGATGATGGCGAGTTTTCCTGGAAGGACTCGCTTCTTTTAAGTTTACTAGGGTAAAGCTTTGTGTTCATTCTCGTGGAAGTCAGCTAATCTTTTAGAATGGAAGGATATTGAAATGGTTTCCTAATTCTTATGGAAGAATCGATGAATGTAAAAAGTTCAAACTCTTTACACGACTAAAAACCACTATTGCTGGACATTTCCTTTTATACTTTTTATGTGTGGTTCTTCCTCAGAGTTATTGTTTATGTAATAATGGATTTAAAAAATGAATGGAAGTAAATGCAGACGTAGTTGGATTGAAGAGAGTGAAATGCGATAATTATGTAGTTGGCAAAAAATGTAAACGAAATATTGTTTGAGTTTGAAAAGAGTGGAAAAGTTTATCGCTTTCTACAAGCCGTTAATAAAAATTAAGTCATGACCGGTTCCATTCGATTTTAAGTGTGTCTACCAGTGTTCGCTATTCAGCAAAAAAGCAGCCTAAAATCTATGCTGCATTGCTTTATTGCTGTTTACTGCTGTAAAGTG